>JAWLRI010000448.1:4790173-4801285 GCA_034781795.1 Crypturellus tataupa
AAGGAAAGGAAAGGAAAGGAAAGGAAAGGAAAGGAAAGGAAAGGAAAGGAAAGGAAAGGAAAGGAAAGGAAAGGCATGCTGTAAAACTTGGAAGTGAGAGTCCTGTCAACATTAAAATTCAGTCCAGTATGTGTTCTGCTTTTTTCTTCACCTTTTTTGCTTATATTCATATAGTATGGAGAACAATTTAAGAACATGACAGTTTCATGAAGCCCTGTCCTGCCATTGTAATAGTGTAGTTGCCTTCTAGCAACCACATCATTGCATACCTGTAAAAATAATTTCAGGAAAATATTTAATGTGTTTCAGCCACCTTTTAATGCTACTCCATAATTAGAGTAATTTGTAGCATGTATTAAATATTATTACACTGGTTTTGTGTTCTGATTTTAAATGACTTTTGAAAGAACCACTAATAACAAAAAATAACACTATGCTAATTAACATCATCAATTGAAAGTGAAGTTAACGACACTGTTTACATTGTTAGGGCAAGCAGGATTTGGCCCTGAGAATGGCATTTCATATGGCATGTAAGGTACCAGTACCAGCTGACAGGCTGAAGGTAGCTGAGGGCATCCACAAAAAATACAGTAAAAAGAGTATTGTAAAGCATATAACAAATGATAAAGTCCAGGCAAAATATCCCAGATATTCCTCACACTGCTATTCTCTCATCCTAACTCCAGTTCAAAATCAAGAACATAATGAAGTTGATTTTCCTAAGTGATTCTTTATCCTCAAATACAGAGGTTTCTGTAACACATGTTAGCACGTTCCCAAGTTTTTAGATATATTCTAAATTCAATGCAACATGCAACTCATTCAGCCAAAGATCATGAGTCCTGCTTAAAAACAGAGTTCTCAAAACAAGGGCAGTTATCATCTCACCCACATTCTTTTGTCATTGGAAACATCAACCCCATCCATTCATCTCCAGTTAAATACAGGCAACTTCAGTTGAAACAGGGTGTAAATGGAGAAATGGAAAAAGTGTGGGTTTTTTTTGGAAAGATGTTTTAGAGTACTGATTTTTAAAACATGGGAGGAAAGAATATTATTTTCATTATTCCTATTTAAGAGTTTAAATGCTGAGATTGCCCCTTGCTTTTAAGCATTACAATCATTTCAATGATTCCTCAGTGGTGTAGTAGATCTACATAGTCATAATGTAATCTTTAAAAGACAACAATATTCTTTAAAAACGTTTTTTCCTTTTTCCCTTTTATATAACTTCTGCATTGTGCAGCACTGGAAATGCTGAATCCCAAATGGGTACTCCCAGCTGGCAAGCAATCTTTATTGAAGGAAATGTGATACTTTTGGAATATTATCTAGCTAAGGATTTTGAAGTCTTTTAGCAACACTAATTAAATAACTCTCAACACCTCACTTGAGGTACTATTATCAGTCCCGCTTTCTAAAGGAGTAAACTGGGTCTGCCTTGTCTAAACGCAATTATCAAACCAATAAGTGCAGTGAGCAAAAAGTAATGTCAAATTTCTTAATTTCTATCCTCTCAACACTTAGAGGTATTCATTTGCAATCCTTCTTTGTCACTGTGCCATGCAACATACCTCAGATCCAGGGTGAGGAAAGGAGAATTTTGCCTTTAATGTACCAGAAATTCTAAAAATTAACTGTGATTTGCACATGCACATGTGAGCAAACATTTTGGGGTCATCAAATAAGTATTTTAAATAAAAGTGCAATTTCACTAAATAAATAAATAAATAAAGGTTCTATAGTGCTATTGAGTTTTACTTAGATAGGGAGAAAAGAGGTTTTAAGAAACTACCAGCTCCCATGCTTTCCTTTCAAATACTCCTGTATGTTTCAGACCAGAAACCATTTCAGGATATTTTGAGAGGTGATGGTCGCCTTTGGTCAGTCATGCGTAGCGGCAGATCTCTGCTGATGAGCGGATGGCTACACCATGGAGTGCACCTGGGTGTGCTAGCGAGTATCTGGCAGCTGTTGGGCTTCACAAATTGCTGCTAATAGCTACTTTCCCTCACTCCTGCCTACTCCTTTTTACTTCTTCAGTAAAAAGATCAGTGGAACAGATCAAACAGGGCTATAGACTCTGCAGTTGGACCCGCATGCTCATTGACCTAATTGTTTGATAACCTTGATTCCCAACTGTATGCAGCAACTATATAATAAATCTGGAATTTCACAGAAATGGCAGTTTTATTACTCTTCCTCTTCTCAGATCTTTTCAGTAAGGTTCTCCCCTTTGTGATCGGGTATGCACATACCTAAGGGTACAGTTTGTGAATTTCTGTTGCCAGCAGATATCAAATATAGAATTTTTTGAAAGTTAGATGCCAAATGAGATTTTAAAGGAAACAGTTTTAAAGCATCATCCATCTTACATATGAATGCCAAAGTCTGGCTTCATTTCCAAAGTCTGTAAGACTTTTCAGGTTTTCTTCCTGCCATTACATTATTATACCTTCTGACTACTAAGTGATCCTCATTCCCCCAAAGACCTTTTGTTTTTGCTATGCCAAACCCTACAAAATCTACCTACTTCCTAAGCCCATTTCACAGTTTTTCATTCCAACCACAAGTCTGGGGGCAGCTGGGCCTTTGACAAGAGATAGGAAAACAGCTCCCTAGGTTCTAACTTGTACTTGTCTTTTTCTCTAGGGAATGGCTGGAAGGTTTAGTGATTCTGGTCCATATTTACCCTCCAACCAAGATGAAGAATGTTTCCCATTTCTTACATGTATTTTTATGCCAAGAGACTACATTGTTATCCAAAACACAAAAGGATCCTTATTCAACCTGGCAAGAAAATGCCACACACGATATTGAATCTTTAATCACATTCATTCTAACCAGAATGTATGTGTACTTTGCAATAAATCTAAACTGGAATACTATAGCTGAACTTATCCAAATGCAAGGCTCCTGAGTAAAAAACCTATTGACCACTCTTTTGTCTCCTGGCTTCTTCATAGTCTTACAGTTCTGATTTTATTTTTTTCTTTATGAGTCATGTTCCCAAATCACCATCTGGAAGTAAGTGTACACTTTACCCATCTTTCTCCCCTAAAGGTTGAGAATAAGAATGTGTCCACCAGCTGTAGTGAAGACTATATGAGTTACAGAGTTAAACTAGTTCAGTCTATGCCCCTCCAGTATACTACCAGCCTGCACATAAAAATAAAAGAGAGACTGTTAAATTTTCCCAGTAATCTGATGAGAAGAGAGAGAGACAGACAGAGAGAGTTCACTTGGCTAATTTTCTAGCCAGCAGCTACAACAGTGCTTCTATTAGGAGATATGAAAAGAGACAAAGAGATATAATAACTATAGATTGGCTTTGTTGGCCAGAAGTTCTAACTATGCTGGGGGGATGAGGATGTACAGAGGCATGCTCCCAAGGGATATTTTTTGCCTTAATATTATCATTTTGGTGCATCTATAGCTGTACATTCACTTAACGCTGAATGAAAACAAGTGTTTTAACATATCATACTGCCTGCCCAGCTAGCTGAAATGAAAGCTAGAAAAATGCATTGACCTTGTGTTATTCTCCTTTGTGCTCATTTTGCAGGATTCACATTCAAATGTTCAGCACAGCGCTTTGGACAGAAACATTCTTTCAACAAATACATTTGTTTCACCTTATCTTCATTCCATTTTTTTTTTTTTTTTGGTCCTCATTAGAAAAGATGGGCACATGCCATCTTAGATTATGGTTTGTCCAGTCCCTATTGTTAGATAATCTTCAAACTTCTTTTTGTCAAATCCCTTAAATATTTCTTCTAATGTTATTTCAGTCTAAACAGAAACTACACATCACTTGTCTCTTTCTCTTTCATTCATTCTTAAACTGAAGCAGTGCTGTCTCCCAAACCACAAGCATTTGTGAGTTATGCATTTTCTGAGTTATACATTTTCACATTTCTCATCTATGTTAAATCCAAGATCATTTTGTTCCCCCTTACCACCTCCCTCTCCTTCTCCTGAGTGTTTGTCTGGATAAAAATAAAAATGCCTAAAGCAAATCCTTTCATAACCTTATATATTGGGATAGCTAGACCAGAGCTCCTTACACGGGAGAACACATTTCTAGGAATGGGTGTGTGCCTGAGAGCCAGAAACTAGGCAGAACTGGGTATCTTGCAAATACTTCTGTTTTCCTGTTTTTCAAAAAAAAAAAAAAAGAAATCTGATTTTATTTTCCTGATTTTATTTTATCTGACCTTTAGAGAGAGAAGCTTTTACAGACTTATGTGACACTCTATAGACAGTGTATCAGAAACATTTTTCCTGTCTGTGGACCTGCAAATGACATGTACGGTGAGTTAATATAAACAAAAAGCAAAGAGATGTAAATCAGAGGGGACTGACTTATATTCTTCATTTTCCCCAAATTCCATGTGAGTTTGTGCAAGTCAGTATTTTCCTGTGCCTCAGTTTACCCTGATATACTACTTAGTACTTATGCCAAAAATATTATATCAAGAATGTAAAGCTTTGGTAGTCTGTTAGGTACGTTTGTCACATTATATCAGCGGTCATCTTATACTTCTTTACTCCACTCAGGAAGCTTCATTGTGAGAGTCACTGCACTACCTAAATCTAGCTAGTTTCAGGCTCCAAACGGTATGGCATCTCAGGGTTAAGTCATCAAAGAGTTTTGGGGCAAATAATCCATTTTTAAGCAGTGTTGAGATCCTACTCATCTGCTGCCAAATCCTGAATCTTTAATTCCCCTGCTTACTAGGAATAATTGAAGATGCCATCCTGAATGCTACATAACCAAGTGGTCTGACATTGTTCTTGGGTGGAAAAAGATTGACTTCTGTCCTTGCTCCAATTCAAATAAGGTAGAGATTGGGATAATGTTCCCTGACTGTCCCTGTTCAGACCACTAAGGAGAGTGGTCTGAATGTAAACATGAAATTTTCAGGGTGTATTTCTCTCTGTATACGCAGTTTCTCATGAAGGTGGTCCCAGCTAACTTGAGGTGCCCAACTCTATTGCAGTTTGGACTTTCAAGAACTTCCAGATCCCTCATGCTCCTTGTGCCATGTCTAAGGCTTGCTGGTTTCTAAGTCTAGTTTCCAGCTTCCTTACTCTTTGCACTTCGTGTGTTGCCTGAGACTCTTCACTCAAGGAATGCAAACTTCACTAAACATTAGCAACCTAAAAAGCACATCTTTCACGACCCAGGTCCTTTTATGGCACCAGCCCCAGTTCAATACATATTTTCATGTTAAGACTGAGCTTATCCTCATGTACCTGAGCTCCCTGCTAACAGTCTATGACATGCAGTAGAGGTCATTCTAATTCCCTCTAGTACAAGGTAGGGGAGGTAGTTCATTACAGCATTATAATCATGCCCTGCTTATACCCCACTTCCATTTTTAAAAGGCAAGAGAGTGACTAGGAACTGAATACTGAAGTGAAAAAATAACATTGTTTGGAAAGAAGGTCAATGAGGTCATAATAGGACTCCTGGTGATGGGAGCCCTCATGAATTAACCTATTATTTTTTTATTTCATTCCATTCTCAAAGATCACTCTGAGTTTTAAGTAATTACAACCTATGGCATTATTTGTTTACAGTTTTCTTTTGTTAACCAAGATAGCTTCCTATTATTTTTTAATTGTTCCTAAATTAAAATATTTGATAGTAAGTTTAGCAAAGCAAGAGGATTTGAGTAGGTGTCATGGTTTCACAAATCTTTCTGTACTATCAATGCAGCAATGACTGCAAGGACTGTCCAGTATAATCATTAATATTTTCTTTATCTCAGGAAGTGTTGTATATGAGTTCTGAAGGATATTGCCTAGAGGCTATGAAAGCAGAGTAGACAGTCACATTAAAAAGGAAGATTCGGAGGCATTTTAATACTTAGCTGTTTGCACCATGAGTGATTTACATGGCACAAACATTTTTCAGGGCATAGGTGAGTGGTGAGTAGGCCAGCGTGTGCTCCTGGTTGTTCCCGAAACGGGGACCTATCAATTATATTTCACATTACTAAATTGAAGGAGCCACCAAAGAAAAATACAAAACTGAACAGTCCTTAGATATCTGTTTCAGTTCATCTCAGGTTACATGTCCTAGATTTAAATTTAGGTAGATCTGATATCTTTCCTGAGCTGTTTTTCAAGGCATAAGAAAGAAAAGTAAACTGAACTTAAAATCAGATTTTCTTCCTCTATTTCCTAAGAGAGAGTCAAGTTTAGAAAGATCATCTTATTTTTTTGTCCTCATTCATCCATTCTTCATGAGACACTCAGTGAAAACGAAGAAAAATAAAACAAGTGAAAGCTTCGAAATTACTGTGGATAGTCGTTCAAGGCAAGAAGAAAATTAAAAAAAGTAAAAAATCAAGTACATCATTTCATCCCAGTAGGATGTGTTTGGAGTCAGAGATCCATTTCAAATGCTTTGATAGCTTCAGTTCTGCATTTCCCCAAGGATAACCAGAACACCAATTCCTAGATATAAAGGCCAGAAGGAGCACTGCATTGCTTAGCTTAACTGCCAGATCTGTGCGTAGGAAGACAATATTATTCACTATCAAAAAGCAGTGACATGCAGGATCTATTTAGCAACACTACAGGGCAATGTTGCTAAATGGTGTAACATACAAGGGGAGAACTAATCTCATCCTGGGACACCACAGAAGTGAATCCAGTAGAGTGTGTCTCAAGGACTGACTTGACCACTATCGGTTGGGTCCTGTGAACACTATTCAGGAGCAGATTTTTTGCACATTACAGCACTCAGGACAAAAAAAAAAGACACTACCCTTAGGCATCACAGTTAGTATATTCATTTTTATGACATTTAATTTTTATGGTTATAAGTGGTCAAGACCTCAATTTTACATCTGGTGGAACCTGGTACAATACAATGTCCTAACACCATGCCTGGGCGCGTGTTCAGTACCATCTGTTACACAGAAGTGTTCCCTGACAACCTGCCATTTAAGTACTGGACTAGTCCAACTCTGCTTAATTCACGAGTACTGACAAGATCACAGTGTGAAGTGATATAATTATTTTATTTTTATTAGTATTATTATTATTACCAGCACACTTCCACCCTCAATTCCCAGTCACAAGTAGAGCCCCATTGTGCTGGGCACTGTAGAAAGAGAAAATCATGTCTATACCTCAAGGGCATTAAAAATGAAATAAGCAGAAATTGGATAGGCATCTATTTAGTGCCAACAAAAATGATGTGGTGCTGTAATTGTTATCTGCAACTGTATTTGCCACTAAATGCAAGCATTTGCCAACAATAATCCCACTGTATTATTCAACATGATCCTGTTCTTAAGAGTATGAAAGAATAAGGGTTGCTGTAATTTGTGGAAGAAGGTTCTGTCACATCAAGCCAGCTCTCCCTTTTCCTCACATGCAGGCCCATTCTTGGTACAACCAGACAAGACTATTTGAATTAATGAGCCAAACATCGCAACAAGAACAAACATCACTGGGGGACAATGACGAGCTCCAAAGAACTCTGCAGATTTTTCCCAGCAGAAGGTCTGGGCCAGTGTGCTAACTCTCATTTGAAATCAAAATAAATCACAAAATGCTCAAACTTGATTCTGTAAGAAAGTAATTCTGGATCATTCAGTGATGCATTTCAGAAAGTCCAATGTGTACCAGTACATTAAAGAAAAAGCAATAAGAAAAGCAAGTCATAACAGAAGCAAAAATGAAGCCCTTTGCTTGTGTATGGTCTGATTCTTTTTTTTTTCTTTTTTTTTTTTTTGAGAGAGTTTTTGTTGGTTTTGGTTTAAATCCCTGCTTTGGGACACACACACACCACATACTTTAACATTTTAAAATTTATTTTGCTGCAAATAGGGGCAGGAAAAGGGAAACTTACATCTTTAATTACTATCCTATTGTTGGTAGAATTTATAAATTATGATATGGTTACCTGAGGGCTTGCTGACAGACTGCATCAGTTCTTCTGAGTCTGGCTTTAATCCCAGCCTTTATTTTTTTTTTTTTTTTTTTGAATCCTGGAATGCAGACAAAAAGGGGTTTCCCTTCAATTAACCAACTTGTCTGAACCCAGATTACTCTCCTGGGTCTCTAAAATAAAGGGTATAGAATTAATCTCAGCTTTTAAAAAATAATATAAAATATCTATAGTATTTGATAGTCTCTTCCCTAGGTAATGGAATTTATTTCATACATCAGTCCTTATAAAATCAGAATAGAGTCCAGAACGGGACTGAAATAATTGATTTTCCTGGGCATTGTACCTACCCATAGTTAGGTCTTTGCACCCAAGTAAGTATTTAGCTGAGTGTGGCCTGTCCAGTACTCAGCTACCTGGAAACTAAGGACTAGGTCTTTATAGACTGAGAAATCGTAAAACCTGATCATCATAAGTTGTTTCTAATGCCTGTGCTTTGAGAAAAAATATGACCACCTAAAGAAGAATGAAGGGCACTGCTGGTTGGGGAAAAAGTGCTTTTCAGCAGCAAATAGAGGAGGAGTGAAAAGAAGACATTGTTGAGAGAATAGTCTGTCTTTTTTTTATTATTATTTTTGAGACTCATGTGTAGTCATCCATCTGCATCACAGGGGAAAAAAACATCTCTCCATAATGCAGTTTTGGTATTATACAGGAGTCCTCAGCTGATGACCTGAAGGAGTGAAATAGTGGTTCTACTGTCAGAGGAATAGTGTGAGACTGGTGGGAGACACTTCAAACCGGTTTGCACTGCAAACATATCTAGGTACAAATTATGAGTGGTTTGGGGTTTGGTCAGTGCTTGGATGAGGAAACAGGAGTAAAACACGAATGTTTTAAGCTGTTTGCACGTTTCGCATTTCATCCAACCCAGTATTTTGATAATCCAACATCAACCGCCAGTTCTGTTAAAGATGTCTTCATTCAGATGAACCAAAGCCAATGACACATACTCATTGAAAATGACATTTCTGCAAGCCTGAATGTGTTAATTCCTGGATCTAGGCCAAATTCTAGGTTGATTAATTCCATCCCTCTTGGGTGAAATGCCTGCCTTTCTTTCAACTGGAGAACTTACCCCGTAAGTCTCAGCACTCCCATTCCAATAAACCCATTCCAAAAAAATATGGAAAAACATTCACATAACTTATTTACTAGATGGTAACAGCACAGTCAGACTGAATTCAGCAAATAAGTTGGGCATAAAAAAGAAAGAAAAAAGTGAAAATAGTTCTTCCAAATACCTATCACAATCCTCCTATGTACTTAGAATAGATAATATTTTACTTACAAAGCACTCCTCCCAACCCCAGAAACAATCCTATGGTACCATATTAAACTATACTGTATTACCTAAGTTTTATGTTCATATCTTTGCTTTTCTGTGCTCAATTTTTAACCTAGAAGAATCAAAATTCTTTGAAAGATCTGAGCTAACCAAGTTGGTTAGATAAAATCAAAATCTGAATATTGCATTTGCAGCATAATTTGAGAATCAATGTAGAGGAAATGAGCTATATGACTTTAAAAGTAAAAGGACCAAACCAGCAACTTCAGACAGAGTTAGTCCCCAAGGGAAAACTGAACATAACTGTCTCCCACTATATAGAACACAGCAGAATAAGAAGATACAAAACACTGAGGGTTCTTTTCTTCTTTTTTATGGTCTTTGCAGTTACAAGCAGAGAGACAGGAATTTGGAATTCCCTGGGCCCCCGTGGAACTCAAATGTATCCATATTCCTGTAATGCAGTTTCTCTGTATAAATGTACTAACCTCCCACTAAGAAAATTAGCTCTTTAATCACTTGAATCCAAATAAAGCATTGTTATATCCTAAAGGCATTGAAGTTCTACACTTTTAAAAGAATGTCTGAACATTTCCCAAACACACTTGGAGTGGGGGGAAGTTTTTTACTTAATTTTCTGTAATTAAAGAACAAGTCAGGTAGAAACCAAGTGTTGTTGTTCACTAAAAGCAAGCAGCCTACCTTCCAAACTCTTCTATTAAGTGTGAAACTCAACTTCAAAAAGCAGGAAGAAAGAGAACAAAAGACTGAAATTATTCCCCTGTTATTCCCCATGAAACAAACAGTCTACGTTGAGACAGCAAAAGGTATTTCATATATTCATCTGCAGTGATTTACTGACTTCAGGTTACAAGTTTAGCTTTTCAGGTTTGCAGTGAATGCTAGGATTTTCCCAGAATAACCTGAATCAAATGGCTCCCTCATTCATAGTTAGAATGTGCTGACCGAAGCAATAAATTAGACATGCAAAAGTGAGATGCAAAGGGAAGAGCTTTAGAAGACCTTAAGTGAACTCCTTCCACACCTACAAGTCCCAGAAGATTATAGCATCAAATCAACCTCCCAATATCTCTCTTAAAATACGGAACCTGCTCAGAGAAGCATACCAGAGAGAACATCCATTGTCTTGATATATTGCTATGAAAAGAGTAATGCAGGAACTGTCTTTGACGGGTCCCTCACAGCTTTGGCCTGTGGTGGAATTCATCACCATCTACTGCTTTCTACAGTGTTTCCTACTTGCAGTTTGATTTGATTCCTTTGGACTTTATGCTCAGGAAATCTCTCCTTGCTTCCAAAGAAGAAACCTGAGTCTTTTCAAACTAGTTCAGGAAAAACATCAAGGTTTTCACCAATATGCAAGGACGCTAAGGTTTCATGGGATTTTGCTAACATGGCAGGCTAACCTGCATCTACACATACATACTGAAAATCCTACAACCCACCTCAGCTCTGAAGAGCTTGGCAAGTTTGGTATGATTACAGTTGGGATCAACATTTCAATAAGGCATAATTAGTCTGTCAGGTGATTAATTCATTCTGCATATTAGACTATCCAAATTATCCTCATTAAGGCTGTATTATAATAACTCGAAGCTTAATTTTTAAGTATATGACTAGTATCCTTGAAATCTTGGGGCTCTTCATATACATAATGTTAAGCACATGCATAAGTGCTGTAATAAATAGGAACCCTGGCTCCTTTATACTATTTTTTAACTATTTATCATCATTACTTAAAATTTATTTGCAGACTCCTTTCCTTTCCTTTCCTTTCCTTTCCTTTCCTTTCCTTTCCTTTCCTTTCCTTTCCTTTCCTTTCCTTTCC
>JAWLRI010000448.1:4801385-4816916 GCA_034781795.1 Crypturellus tataupa
TTTCCTTTCCTTTCCTTTCCTTTCCTTTCCTTTCCTTTCCTTTCCTTTCCTTTCCTTTCCTTTCCTTTCTTTTCCTTCACTGCCAAAAGTGTTCTAACTCTTTATCTATATTTTAGATACTTTATATTACCATACTTAGTGCTAGGATACCTAATCAGGGATCTGGGTCTCATCCAGTTCTAAGTGGCATGCAAACACAGAACAAAAAACCTGCATTGCAGACAAGTTTGGTTTAAATGCAATAAATATATACAGCTAGATCATGAGCACAGGACAACACTGAGTAAATATACAATAACTGTCTTAACAACTATATTGTGCTTCAGTCACGTAGCCAAGTGTACATGACAGAATAGTTTGTTGTATTAGACTGCAGAGTTATGTTCTTCTTACCTGGTGCCTGGACCAAACTGTATTTAGAAAAATAATATATATCAGGCAGCGTATCCAGTGATAAGGGCACTAGACTGGGCTGTTCACTTCATAGTTCAGCCACTGGGCTAATGCGTGTCACTGAGCTTTCTGTGATGCTATAAGCTATGACAGTCTGTGAGCTGTTTCCAAGAAGAGTGGCTTTACGACACATTCATACAACAGGCAAAGTGTTAGTTAGGCGTCGATGGGCTACTGTAGTATGGATAATTTTAGGGATAATAATAACAAAGATTGTATATTCAGAACTCCTAAGTAGTATCTACTTAATCCCAAATCCCCACGGATGTACGTGTATATCATGTATATATATTCTTGGTCCATGGGGTTGCAGGTGCTTTCAGGAAGGCCTATGATAAAGGCAGAAAGGAGTCGATTATGTTTGCTGAAAGTTAATTAAGTCCATTTCCCTTTTCACTGTTCCAGAAGTACCAGCCTGTATAGAATTTACACACAACTGGAAGTTAATGCTAACTGAAGTCAGCACAAAGACTTTCATCAGCTTTACTGGAGTCTGTATGGATATCTCGAAGGGGCACCTGGAAGTTACTGCATATATTGCTTTAAAATATCATAACAACACAAACATTTGTCTATCCTACATATAGGAATAAAGATATATATATATATATGAACATATATATATATCACAGACACACACACACACACTCCTAGAAATAGGTGATCTACCGTCTTTAACTTCCAAAATTGGAGCCTAATTTCTTAATCTAGGTTTAGTTAAACTTCCTCTACTGCTTCTGGCACTTGTCGTCAAAAATAAAAGATTCGGATAGAGGGGGTGGAAATGCTAATTAGCCCCTGTCACAATTCATGCTGTTACTGTAAGACTTCACAGTATGCAAATCAGGTTCAAGCTACCCTAAGTGTCAAGACCTGCTGTTGAAGATAAAAATTGACAATTCTTAGGTTAAAAGGTATGAAAAGTGTTCTTCTCATCTTCTCCACATTAGAGGCAGTGTCTTTTTGCTCAGTTAAGTTTAGAGGTCCATTTCAATAAGAAATATAAGAAAAATAGAAAGGTGAAGGGCCATCTCAATAAGTAAAGACAATAGTAACAGTAACAGCATACCTTTTGTGTTGTAGCACTGTTGTTATACTCAGACTTAAAGATGAGTAAGTAACCAAAACAAATGAAGCCGCACTGCAACTTACTGTAAATGTCACAGAAGTAAATATACCACAGAGATAATTCCAAGAAAAATGACCGAGCACTCTAAGCATATTATCATTACATCTAGTAGGTTGCTGTTTATTTGAATCTGGAGGAATTTAGGAATCCAGAGTAGAATTGTGACTAGATGGTCAAAATTGTACCCAGAGTACCTAAGAAATTTCCCAAAGTATCCAAACTAGTGGCTTGGTAGACATAAGAAAAGAGCAATCCTTATTAAACTCATATATACATTCCTCCTTGAAGATGTATCATTTCACTTACATACTCAATTTAGAGTACTGGTGTGTGATAACTGGACCTTTAGTTTTTAGAATGCTCATTCAAGGACAAGAACAAAGGCCTGACCATTCATCCACACAACAAATGACAAACTGTCAAATTTAACTAAATTTAACTAAATATCTGGCTTCAGAAAAAGGATGACAAAAAATGAGATCTTAACATAATGGCCTTTGAAATCTTGCCATAGACTTCCTTATTTTCAAAACAATGAACATCCACCATTTGCCCTAGAGAACTAATTCTCTTGGCTGACTTTGCTACCAGAATCCTATCTCATGAGGACCAAAATGTAGAGGGAGACGAACAAATTACAGTGACTTGAGGTGAATTTGGGCAGGGGGGAAGAAAGGGGTTAAGACAGTTTGCACTCTTCAGACCACTTGCTGTATTTAACTGATAGAGAGGAACAGACTTATTGATGTTAGAAGTTTGTGGCACAAACAGGCAGTTCTGAGTAATTACTTCCCTTGGGTTAATTATGGAGACATAGCTTCTACCATAACATATCGGCACTAATATTGCTCTCTCACTCCCTCCAGAGCATTGCTGTACAAGGTACATTGGACCATCAATGCACAAACCAAATATGTCTCAACAATTATTGTACAAAGAGACAAAGTCTTCATAAAAAAATCAAGATAGATGAATTTTCTTAATAAGTGGCTAAAACATCCTCAGCGTTTCTGGAGCTATTTTGCTGCTGAAGGGTTTTCAGTATGATACTGTGATCATAGAAGAACCACTTCTATAAAATATTAAGCTACTGTAAATTTACTATAATTGAATAATTTGCCTCTTAGCTTTGGTTCACTAAAACTGAAGCAAGGTTTTCATCTCTAAGCGATCGTTCCACAGTCTGTTTCAATATATGTCATGTCAGACAAGGCTCATAGATAGTACCATTTGAGATTTAGTAATTCCAAAGCCGAGGGACCTTGTAAAGATCCGGATGATTGACTATAAAGTATTACGTATTTAGTCAAATTAAATTGCGATTAGAGTTCCAAGTTCCATATTTAAACACAAAATAGTTGATAGATCTTTGATACTTTAGAGAAGTATTATCTATGAATTCAAATTAAGAGAAAAAATTATACATAAATTTTCAGCAGAAGGAATTAAGGAAATAGGTGCAATTTCCTGTGGCTATTTCTACATAACAAAAAGATTTGTCTGGATTTTCCCATGGTTGGAGAAGAAGATGATGGTGAATGAAAATTAACATAATGAGAGCTCTTTCTCCATGCACCTGATCTTGATGTTTTTCCCTTTACCTTTTTAGTACCTTCTTAGTCTCATTTAACTTGGTTAAAGGCAAGGCTTGAAGTTTCTGGAGCTATTCAGCAAGACAAAATCAAGCTCAGCTTTTCTACAAATAACTGTCCCAAAAAGGTGAGCTCTTACCTTCATTTCCTATGTAGAAAAGTCCTTGAGAAGCAAGTTCTTGAAGAACACGAAGAAGTCAAATAATCACCTAGAACTCTGCAATCTCAGACAGTTTTCAAGTGCGCTACTCCTTCTGTTTAAGCCTGCTTTCTAAAGGAGAGTCCAAGAAAGACTTTAATCTACATATTTTCTTCTTATGTAGACTTGGGCCTGATTTTTTCTTTTCTTTTTATTTTCTCTCAAAAATTAGTTTTTTTTTTATGTAAAGGAAGTGGTATATGTTGATGTTTTTGTACTTCCATTCCACATGAAAATTCCATTTCCATAACAAGTAATTCCTAAATTCAGAGGTAAATGCAAGTACTATATTGATCCTATATTCTCTTTCTCTTAAATATATCAGTAGGCAGAGTGAACACACTTTATCTGTCATAGGGAATCATTCAGTTGCAATTAGTAAACCTGGAGGTCTGGTCTGTCTATTCCATATCTGCACATCCACATGCACTGGCAGAAGCATTGACCAAAATCAACAAATTCATGATGAATATTGGGAATTTATTTGGAAAAGCCACTGCTGAATTGGTTAATAAGTAGATTAACACAAAAAGTTGGAATGCATTGGCTCTTCCAATCAGAAAAGTGTTTGTGTCCAGTCAAAGATCACAGTTCAAATACTGAAATGTAATCCAGCTTCAATCATGATCAGACTCTTCTTTGCCAGATCCATAAACTTCAAACGTTTTCATACTCTTGGGACACAATATAGTTTATTGTTACACTCCATCTCTTTTTATTTATCAAATTAAGAACTGCTATACTCAACTTCTAACATGTCCAACACAAGGGTTAAATTAAGCTTATTTTATTAATAACACGTCAGGTTGGACAGAGTACAACAGAGGAGTCTCATGGAGAAAGCTCATTTACCAATGATGCCAACTGACTTTTTATTAGATTTTAATTTTCTAACTGCTGTTCAGTGGCATTAGACAATTATCAGGTTATTTGTTTTGCTTTAGAAAAATATTTTTACATTTGTCCATTAAATTTCTGCTTCTCATTTACTGTAATTTCTCACACAGTGCACTCCTCAATTCCGTCTTCTTTTTTTTTTTTTTTTCATGCAGTAGGCTGGTTTTAATGGAGTGTTGTTTCCACCAGAATCTTTCAGATCCCACAGCTGCATTAACTCAATGAAGCAGTCAGTCTTGTCTTAAGCAATTTTGATGTAATGAAGAACTGTGCTTTAACACCCTTGGCTGCATTTGTTCTTCTATCATAGCAACATTATGACTTTTTTTCTTTTGAAATAGCACATATGCTACTATGAACTGAGAAAAGTCTGAAAAAAAGCAGCCAAATGCCAAATTCTGCTGCCTGTGGTGCTGCTGTAAATCTGAAATTAATTCCATTGACTTAAGTAAAGTATTGAGTATTAAGTTAAGTAAAAGATTTATGCTTAGGTACCTGAGAGCAAAATCTGGATATATGGGTACAGCATAGTAATAGGGCACAGTGTCTTCTTCATAGGGCCTTTTCTAAAGATTTGTACTGTAGGGAAAACTGGAATATAACCTCATATTATCAAAAAGAGATAGAATCTGTACAATTACTCCTAGAGGGCCAAATTGTCCTACAAATTTTTGGGAAAAATCTGGAGTAATCAAAGTTGTTTTTTGTTCATTTGCGTTCTCTCTGCAATCAACAACCAAAATTACTGGACACTTTATCCCACATTTATTCCTAGTTTGCTAGAATTTGAAACAGAATCTAAATGTTACTTGACTTTTGCACTTTGTTTTCACTTCATTTTTTTTTTCCTTCCTTCTGGAATGAAGCAGGATGAAGTGTGTGTAGTGTCAATGTCCAGCAGTGCAGCACCATGTCCCCAAGGGCTCCCATGAGGTGTGTATCTGTGCGTAGACCTCAGAGTTCCCTACTCAGAGCTTTATCTCTATTTTGAAAGATCTTATAGTCAGTATTAAAGAGGACTAAGCAAGTCTGACACAAGACTTAGATGACATTTAGGGAAACTGTAATCTTGAAACTTTTTACTGAACTATTGTGCAGTGCGAAATGCCTTGAGTGTAGATGCTTTGATCCGTCTGATTCCCTTCATATATTACCTAGGGAAGACAGCAGATATGTAAAGACTGTCTCTTATGGGTCTGAACTGTTCCTCATCACCTGAATGACTGGAAGAATGACTCCTTGCCTAACTTTGAAATATTAAAATTATTCCATGGACTTTAAAAAGAAGTTAATTAAACAAATGGAAATTAAACAAACGAGTGATTTCTAATAGAATAAAATTTCATCCAAAATACTGTGCAATCACTCTCCATATTAAACTTCTATTATTCCTTTTGGGAGCAGGCAGCCAGAATTGCTGCCACAGACCTTAGAAGAGCTTGTACTGTGATTTTGTACATTACATTTGTGTGATGTATTTAGGCCAGGGAAGTGTATAACAAAAGTACCTGTACTGGAGTATTGTTTTATGCTGACATAATGCTGTAAAATGTCAAGATCTTTTTAAATATTATTTTTGGGGGCAATGTTTCCCGTGATCTCTGGGTGAGTGGAGGATGATAGTAAAATCACATTTCAGACCAAAATTTATCACTGTATGTACATTTTTGACAAATGAGTCGAAAGCCATATTCTCTTTTCAGTTGTGCCAGGGCCAATCCAATGCAATGTGTAGAGTAAGTCCAGATTTAACTGGGTATAACAGAGATTGAAACTGACTTTCTACTTCTTTTCTATAGCAAATACATAATTGCTCTACATGGCCTTTACTTTGACTATTTTGAGTGTCCCTTTTTAAAAAGATACAGACTATTATTTTTAATTTTCCTCATAATCTGTGCATCTCACAAAAAAGCTAGGCAAATACAAAGATATTTGTAATGAGAAATATGAAGCTAGCCATGAAACACAATGCTATTAGTTAAAATCTTTAAATGTGAAAAAACTACACCTTTACCATGGCTTAAAGAAGCATTAAAAGGCAATCTATCACTGAAGAAGTATTCTCCTAGAGCAGAAATGACAGAGGACTGCCACAAGACTACAAAAGTACCCCACACATTCTCATTTCCTACCTGCAGGTTGTCTGCCAGACAAAGTCAAGGTAACAGAGAGGAAGACTCAAGCCTGGGCTGCAAGACACAGCATTACACTTCTGGGAGTTTTGCCATAGCATACCTAGGCAATCAAAGCACATTAAATTGTGTCAATTTCTAAAGAGATTGGAATTTTCACAGCCAGAGAGGCAGAGAGTATTAAACCGTCATATCCTCTTGCTATCTAGAGGTTGCAAGCCCAGCCTTGTGGGTACAGCATTTAGATGCACAGAAAAGAATGTTGTGGCAGAATTTTGAGGAAGTTGTTTTATTTATGTTTTTATGCTAATATGCATAGTACAATTAAATAGTTACTTATTTCACAAGACTTTTTCAAAGTTTTGTGACTGCCCGTTATGCACTTTCATATATTTAGAAGATTCTTAAAGTATAAAATGACTATGACAACAGAATCCCACAGGAATCATCCAAGGAAATTTCTAGTATGTCTAGGATTCATATTCTTGTAGAGACTATCAGATCAGGTCTAGCATTAGACCCTTAAAAATGAGCTGAAGTAATAATATACTCAACATTTTCATTTTACCATCTGCTTGTGCAAGGTTGAAACTTTAAAAAGAAAAAAAATATATGTATGCCTCTCACTGTATACTATCTGCCAATATTAGTATCATAAAAAAAGAATCACAGAATACTTTAGGTGAGAAGGACCTTTAGATGCCATCCAGGCCAACTCACCTAGAACAAAGCAAGGCAATTAGCAAAGCAATCAGTGCTGCAATATAGTCAAAAATGCACCCTAGATTTGATTAAGTGAGCCTGGGGTCCGTCTTGGTTCATTTTATCTGTATTCTTTGAGATTTTTAAGAACAACCATTTTCATTTCCAGGCCAGAGTCCAAACAAGAATTGTCATTTCATTCATTTGGTATCATCGTCAGAATATTAGGAGAAGAAAGAGAATGAAAAAAAAAAGATAGAGAGAGAAGAAGAGAGAGAAAAAGAAAGAGAGGAAGAAAAAATACAGAAGAAAGGAGAGAAGAGATGAAGAACAGAAGCCTTTAAGTATATTATGAAATCCTAAAAGTCCCATCTTTTGTATTTTCTGATCTCAAATGACCCTAAACTTTAGGCAGAGATGAATAACAAATCAAAGATCAAGATCTTTAAATCATCTCCCCAAAACTTGCAGATTATCATTTTATTCTACCACGAAGTGGAAATATAATATTCAAATCCATTTTGAAGTAATGTAAAAGGGATATGGCTATTGACAAAGGATATTATTCAGCAGTCTTTAGTATTTAAATTCTTGCATGGAAAAGGGTTAATTGCCTATTATATAAAGTTTTGAGAGAATGCCATTCTTCTGTGTCAAATCCTATTTTCATTGCACTCAACCTTATTTTAATGACATAGAACTGGACAAATGGGGAAAAACACCCATGGCACAATTTCTGTCAATGAATATTTCAGCAGGTGCCTCTTGGCTAAAAGTCTAGATAAAAGCCTTGCTCCAGGCAAATTAAGAGTGGAAGAAAAGACTTCTAAGTACTAGGAGTTTATGAGAAAAGAACTAGCATAGAACCCTAGACACGATCCTTTCAACTGAAAATCTAGAGATCACAGCAAAAGGCAATTATAGCGGCTCCTCCCTTTTGTTGTAGTCTTGTGTTTTGTTGTCGTGTATAGCAGAAGTTTCCATCTAGGAGAAATGCTTAGTCTCCTCTTTCATTTTAGTTATTTAGTTGTAGTTGTTGCAAACCTCATTTCCTCATTTTAATGCACAAGGAACTCATAGGACTCCCCACAAAAACAGTGCATAGGCTCGCATTTTTAAACCAGACTGGGCTGGTTTATTCAGAAAGCAATAGAGAAGATTGTGTTGCTGTAACACATTGACAGTTTAAATTAAGTCCTGGATGGAATTAAAAAGTAGGCTTAAGCCTAAAAACTCATAGCCCCAGGTAGCTTTCTTCTTTGGGTTTTCTTTCTAACTCAAGCTTTGAGGAGTTTCTGAGAGCTGCAGAAAAAGCACAAAGATGGGATCAGAACTGGGCTAGCAAAGGAGAACTGGAACAGAGAAAGGAGAGCTGAAAGGGACATGAGTTACACAAGAAAGCAGTGGGGTTCTCAGGAAAAACAAAGGGGAATGTATAGAGGAACAGCAGCACCATGGAAACCTCTGGGCAGAGCACAGCGAAGCTGGGGAAGTTTGGGTGTGCAGTTACAACTTTTGGGTAAAACAAAACAAAAAAGTCCTCTGCTTTGGGATTCCCCTGGGCTTGCAACTGCTCTATAATTTTCTTTCTCTGCCTTTTCTTGTAGTATAGAGTGAAACTTTGAAGGTCATCTTAAAATACATGTCCCTTAAGACCTGTACTGGCCGTGAACAGCACCCTAAATTTTTATCAAGTCTACTGACAGAACAGCACCTATTTTCCACTTTCAGTTCAGCTATTAATTCTCTCTGCTGATTTCAAAGATGATTCTGTTTAGTAAAACATAAATTCAATCAAAACAATGCACAGAATCAACTAAAATTCTATGAGTTTCTTGGTAGTTTGTAAATGTAGAAAAGAAAACTTCTGATACCTTTAACAGGAGGTACAAGAAAAATAACTTTTGTCTATACATTTTTCACATGTTTCTTCTTTTTTCTTCCCTATCTCAGTCTTTCTTCTCTTTCCCTTTCCTCACCTGTCCCTACCTCAACACTTTTCTTTGCTTTCCTCCTGCTTGTTCACTATGTATCTGCCTCTAGGCGTCCACTTTTCACTAGTCACTTTCCTCTCCGCTAAAATTCTTCTACATATACCCCGTCTTTCTTCTTATTTTCATATTTCATTTTTAGTTCTGTTTTCTTTTTATGTTCATTTTTTTAACTCCTTACCATTCCTGCTACTATCTTAATCTGAACAATTTTATTTTGGGTAAAATTATATTTTAGTCCCATAAAGCATGACTCCTTGAAAAATTATACTTTCTGCTTAAAACTGTCATTCAGGGAAAAAAAATGCCCTAATTTTCAGCCACCAAGATCCTGCAGTTTGTTTTGTTGAAACACGTCAACTGCAATATAAAATGTTCCCCCCAATGACAAATCTTCTCATGAGAATTGTTGTTTAGTCAAAAATACCAGGAAAAATATATTTGACATGGTATCTTTGACTGGCTCCACAAAATGCTCTTTCCACATCTTCCTATCCTAGGACTCTTTACTTTAAATTTCTACAGTATGCTTGGTCTTGTCTGCATTTTGTCACATTCTTCTGTAACTCTACTGTTCTTATATTCACTACTTTCTTTTCTCTGTTGTCCTCTCTGCAATGACCTGTCAATCTGCAGTGGAACTGGGTAGGAATGATTGTCTTAAAAATAGAAGGGTAATGCATTCCTACTTGTTGCTGGGCTATTTGCCTGTTTTCTCTATTCTGTGTTAACTATGTAGTATCAAACTCAAAAGCCTTCCACAGACCATGTCCACTGACACTTGTGAGCAGTGTTTCAACTCCTACAGAATTCCCTGGTGTACAGAAGTTTTCTTATGACAGGCAGAGTCATCTTTCTTTCTAACAGAAGTCAAGATTATAACATCACTTCCAATGAGACATTTTTTTGAGCTTACCCATTGGATACAGTAAAGTTCTAAATTTCAATCTGTTGAAAATGATATTGTTTCTATTGGTAAACAAATGATATTGTTTCTAGTGGACAAAACAACCACTGAAGCTTCAAATCACCCAACAGGCTAAGGAGCATCTACTTTAACTTCTTCACCAGTAGTCTTTAAATATAAGTGAATGCAAGGTACACTGTGCAAGTGAATTGCAAAGTCTCCAGTATCATGGAAAACAATTGAGGTTTGCACATTTGTGCTATCCATAACTTCTGGAAACATATCCATAGTAAGCTGGAGGTAAGCTTCTGTAAGCTACTTTGGTAACCTCTGAGAATAGCATGACATGTGGGAAGTATATTAGGCAACCACACAAACATTCCTAAATTTAGACATCTATTCAAGAATGAAGGTTTTTATAGGTTTGTGGTGTTTTTTCAGATTTTTATTATTTATTTTTAATAAGTCCATATACTTAGAGACATGACTTTAAATATGAGGCATGGTCTCATTAACTTAGCACACATACGAACATGAGGGCAAAATTAAATATTTCTGTGTTTGACAGGCATCATTAGAAGACTAGTCATTTGACTGATGAGCTACTGTCTGTAGAGCTATAGTGAAAATTCTAGTCACTCTTCACTCACCATGCCCTACTTGGTGTACAGATCTGTTCTTATGTTGTCAACAACTGGGGACATTTTTCCTTTAACTCCATGATTATATGGCCAAACTAGTATGACAATATTTAGGATGCATCCTCATTAGAGCCTTCTGTGTGCCATGACACCATTCTGAGCATCTTCTTTGCCCATCTGAAAGAACCACCCCCCAGCTATGAAACAGGTCTCTGAGAAACATAGGCTGCACCCAAATCCTAATGCTACTTGTCTCTGAGTTCTAATGTTTTCACTAGAATTTCTGCCTCAGGTCCACATGATCATATACTTACAGTAGTATACCAAAACCAACCAGAATACATTCGTCAAATTAACTGGAAATAATCAGCACAAAGAAATTAATGCAGACTCAGAATGGTAAATCAGTATCTGACTGCATGGAAAATAGCTTCAACTAGAATTAAGACCTTAGTCAGTAAACAGCAAATGGTTTGTAATGTAGTCACATATATGGCATATGTCAATACAGTATTAAAGTTTAAATATCTAGGACCTGCTATATATGACATAAACTTCCATTTCATGACTCAGAAATAGAGCAGCATAGGTCATAATAATATAATCAGCATATAGGTAATAATTTTTTTCAACTTTTCTTTGTCTGACTGCGTCTTTAGTGTAGCACAGCATTTTCTCAGAATGTATTCCAGTCTAAATTTTCCATGTATTTAGGTATCTAAAGTTGTACCTGAGATGTCTAAGCAGTTTAGGCATTTAATTCAATCTGAAATCTTGCTGTTGAACTTTGAAGAGGTATTTTTGTGAATCATAGAAACTACCTGTCATAACCCTTGATACCTTTAAAGAAAGATATACTATATCTGAATTTTTATTAAAAAATGAGCTGATTTTTTTGCCAATGTGATAAAATTCCTTAACATAACATTTTCTGCTAGGTCTCCCTGCAGTTGCTGTTGGGACTAAACAGGGGGAATAGCCAATTTATCTTACGGCTGCTTGGAATGGGGCAGGCAGCCTAATCGGATTGCCAACCTTCTGCAAGGAGAGTGTTAACAAGCCTAATCATCAGTGCAGGCCTGATTAACTGTGAGGTGAGGTGATATAAACTATAAGCAGAAGAGGAAATTGGAGGAAGGCTTAAATGAGGGTGGAAGAGTTGTTTCTCATCTTATGTTAATATTTCCTCTATTAGGACAGCAAACTGAGAGAAGTGTTGTGTTCTTGAGGGGTGAAAAGTATTAGCCTAGAAAGTACTTGACCTGAAACCCCATTGCCCCACTCACATTGCTAGCACGAGTCAGCAACAGAGGTTATAACTGGCTGCTAATAATAATAGTCCTATGAAAAGTCCTAATGAAAAGAACTTTCTTTAATGCTTTTTCATTATCTCTTCCCTACCATTTTGATTGTGCCAATCAGGCCTTGTTTAGTCTGAGAACAGTCAAATGAATGGCACGACCACTTCCTCCATTCATGCCTGTATCTCGGCTGCAGGAGTAGAGTATTGCAGCTGTTTCACATGGTAAATCTTTTCCTTTGCTAGTTACATGTGATTTTTTGTTTGTATATGTTATTTACCAATTCTGTTAAATGACAACATGGATCTAACACTCCACTAGATTTGTCCTGTATATAAGCAATACACGAGCAATCATACTCATGGATAGAACAGCAGTACAGTACAGTAATTACAGACAGTATATCTATCCTCACTTAGTTCGGCTAAGCAATTTTTTTCTAAGTCCTGTCATTGGATTATTTCTCTAGAAGTTGTCCTCTGCACCTGTTCCAGCTGAAATTGAACAAAGATGCTCCAGCTTTCTTGTACAAGGATCATCATCACTGAAGACAGACTGAGACCTCTCAGAGGTCTAACAAAAGCTCAAGAAAAACTTAGTAGTTTCTGGTCATATTTTTCTTAGTATATTGTGTACAAGTCCATCTTTGAAAAACTGTATACAAGTTCATCTTGGAAAGATTCAGACTTGCATAGGTCTGTGTATGGGAGCATCAAAGTCTTGTAGCAGCATTCATGGTCAGAGGATACAGAGTTATTTTGGCCAGTTGGTACAGGTTTGGAGTTATGAGGGAAGAACGGTTGATACCAGCAGGATGTGAACTTTTGAATTAGTGCAGCTGAAGAACAAGAAAGCAAGTTAAACCTTTGAAAAATGCCAGTTATTACAGCTGGACAAATTTCTACTATTAGATAATGTAATTATTCCCCAAACTATACTTAATTATCAGGTACACAGATAAATTGACATTTTTATTTCTTTTTTAAATATTGAAAATTAATTGAAAAAAGCTTTTTAAGAAAGATAATTAAACAAATATGCTATGAAACAAGGCCATGTGCAATTTCATTTTATGTGTAAATTACATGTAAGCCCAAAGGGGATACAGTCTTATTATACAGTTTACTCCTCTATTAGCATTTCAATAGAAAGACTTTTCCTTCTGGTTCTGAGGAAAACAAGGCATACACGAGGTGTATGCTGGAGCTGCATACAGAAGGGGGGCCTGGAAAAGATCCATTATTCTTCCTCTCACCCCCAAAAGGGAATGAAAGAGAATAAGGTTGTGATCTCTATAGATGAGAGGAGATAGCGAGAGAAGTGTGGAGTAGAACTCATTTCATTCTCTACTAGGCTGGACTGCAACTTGAATCAGGTCCTAAGTCTTGCTACTGTAATGTTAGTTCCCTGCTGGAATCTGTTCATGGCAGGACCTCAGTTCAGAGTACAAAAACAGCAAAGCACTTATCTTCAACCTTTCGACTTTCCCAGCACCAGCCAACCTTCTCAGACAAATAATCGCAGAAGTCAGAGAAGTGTGTGGCAACTAATCTGAAATGTTTAAGCACAGTATAGAGCATTTGTATTTTTAGAAAATCTTAGAATATCCACCTCTGTAAGGTTTTCAGCTACCGTTCTTCCCCTCTCACTAGGAAGTTCCTGACACTTCCCCTAGTCAACTGTGATGTGTTTAGCCACATGATCATTATCCCTTTGTTTTTTGGCACACTGAAGCTACAGATATATAAAGACTGTTGTCTACAGGAAAGGGCTGTGTTCTGTTCATTTTAAGTTCATGCTGTCAAAGGGACATACTGTGCACCATCATCATGAAGATCTTCAGTCCTTTTTCTTTGTGTGCTTAATGTTTAAATAAGCAAACCAGAGTGAAAGTGTCCATAAATCCCGCCCAGTGACTTGGATATCACCTTTGCAAAATTAAAGATTGGACTAACAAAAGTGATCACCAGAATATGTTTGTGATAAACTTGACAAATGGTGATAAACACCGAGGCATTCCTTAAAACTTAGGGTAATACAGCACAAACTGAGTTTATATTAAACACATTAAACATATTAAGAGCAGCAAATTGACAGATCTGACCAGGTAGCTATCAACCTAACAAATGGTTTCTAATATGAGTTTGAGGTAATATCTTTAAGCTCAAAACTATTCACATTTTTATCAGTGATAAGGAAATAAACAAAAATAATCCTGCTAAGAAGAGCAGCAAAGTTTTTGTAGTAATGAGGAGAGGGTAAAGCAAGGTAGGTGCATTAGAGTAAAGTACATTTTAACATAGCAAAGTGTGCTCTAATCTAGAGCAAGTAACACGTCACACTGAGAAATGGACAGTAGCTCCTCAAATTAGTTTCCTGGGAAAAGATTCCCAGTCAGAGTGGAGAAGCAAGTTAATTCCGTATATAATAGCCATGACAAAAATACTAAGGCACTCCTTGGTATACAAGCAACTGTCTAGAGACTAGGAGAATGTGTGTTTGAATGGAAAGTGGGGGAGGAATTATGTGTCTGTGTAACACATCACTGAAATGGATGTTGATATTCTAATATTCATGGTAGGGAAAAAGATGTCCAAAAGCTGAGGAAATATGAAAAGAGAGACAGAAAACAACACAAAACAAAACAACCAAACAAAAAAACAACCAAACAAACAAACAAAAAAACAAACAGAATATGGGAAGTGTTTTGAACTATGAAAGTAGAGAACTGGTTGGGAAATACCCTGATTTAGCTTCATGGAGGATGATTCTAGCTACTGTTAGACTTTTAAATCCACTCTTGTTCATAGCAGCAATAACTGATAAATGAAACCAGGTAAATTTAAACTAGGAACATGGCATAATATTTAGCAGAGAGAGTTATTTGCCTTTGAAACAAAGTAGCAAAGGAAAATGACAGATACTTCCCATACTGGAATCAGGGCAGGAAGACTCTCTGGAAAACAGAAAAAAAATGAATAGCCGGCAAGGTATGAGAAATCAGGTTGGATGAGATAATTGTCCCCTTCTGGTTCTAATACGGTGAAAAATGTTTTGTTTGTTGTTGTTATTTTGTTTTGCATATAGCCAAAATATGAAGCTCTCTAGTCTTTCTCCATTGGGAAAAAAAAAAACATTTTCCAAATGGCCATAAAGGATGCTGCTAGTTTATAGAAACTAAAGACACATCTAAAGATAACTATTACCAGCCTTCCAAATGTACTGTATTTTTAAAGAAAGATAAACAATGAATAGGTAATTGGTGACTGCTGTTTACTGCAATAATCATCACAGTCACTTTTTTCCTCCTTCTCTCACAATGTACTCACCTGTCATCTTTCACCCTATATTTGGATTAATTGAGACAAGAACCTCTATTTTTTGCTAAGATGCAGGCTCAATCTCTGCCTGGAACCTTTTGCTATTACTGAGGTATAAATAAACAATAATAAATAAATAAGTACCTCAAGGGAGGCAGTGAGGGGGATGGAGCTGGCCTCTTTTCAGTGGTGGCCACCAACAGAACTAGAGGAAATGGCCACAAACTGAAGCACCAAAAGTTCCACAGGAACTTAAGGAAAAAT
>JAWLRI010000448.1:4817016-4839862 GCA_034781795.1 Crypturellus tataupa
GCCACGTGCTCTAGGTGGCCCTGCGTGTGCAGGGGGGTTGGACTAGATGATCTCTAGAGGTCCCTTCCAACCTTAACAATTCTGTGATTCTGTGATTCTATGAAGTGTGTAATAATAGAGGAGAAAATGACGTGTGAAGTCTCCTTTATGCATTGCCTTAGATGTTGCGTCCTTTCCAAGACTGGAGGCCATAGCCAGCATGAGAATGATCTGGGAATACCATTACATTTTTGAGCCACACAACTCACAAGTCTTTTCAAGTCCACAGATTTTCTTTATAGGATTTACAGTTTGCTTGGCTCTTTTCAGGAATATCTATGCTCTTCAAACTTTGCCATTTATAGTATCTATGTAATAACATAAACTGTGATAAAGTGAGGTAATATATCATAATGTCCTGTCAAAAGCAAAAAACGGCAGTAATGATGCTTATAATAACAATAGCAATGATGCCAAATTTCGCTATTTCAAAGTATACAAGAGAATATAGGATACATGAGAAAGCAGAACTTCTATGGCATATTCCAGCTTTACAATCTAGTCTTTCTATATAGAAATGCAGCATATTTTTTCTAGTGTTGAAGTGGATATTTCCTCTTTTTTTACAACTAATGTCTGTGCATAAAGGTGTTTTTATTCAAAATATATTAGCATGCCTATGTTTACAAGTCTCACTTTCCATTCTTCAGGAAATAAATTTAACCCTTTATTTCAAAAGCTTTTGGATTTCAAAAGGAATAATGTCCCACTGCTTTTATCAGTGAACTGACAGTTTGTTATAAACAAACCTTGTCATCAACTCATGTGAAATTAAAGGTCTATTTTTTACATCTAAATGAAATCACACACCTTCTAGACACTAGTCTAATGGTCAAGCAGCCTACAGTTCTCTTACTAGAGAGTGTTTTCTTCATGAAATATTTCATTGATCCAGACTCCCTGTTTTGTCACCTCTTTGGAGAAGCATGATCTATTAACCATCTCAGACCTTCTGTTCTCCCACAGAGACCTTTCTATGGGTTTCTGAAAGAGGACAATGATAGAAGATGTGAGCCTTTCCCTGTCTTACTGAAAGGTCCGAAGTTATTTCCTCTAATCTTTCTCTTCCGAAGGAGTAACAGAGACTCTGAGATTTTGAACCAGATGATATACCTCAGATTTATTCTGATTATTTTCACGTAGACCTCAGTATCAGTTCTACAGATTTTCTGTCTCTTGCAAACTCCAAAGATACTTTCTCTCATTATTGCTAGCAATACTTCAATCACCTTTTTAAATACTCATTTTATATTAAAAATAGTCAGGATTTGATATTAAAAATATCATTCTGAATAGACAATGAACTAGTTCATAACAAAATGCAAAGAAATTTGCACAGAAATGCAAAGATACCTGCACAGAAAAGTATGCTTCTGTTTTAAAAGGCTGAATTATATGACTGTCTCACAACTAATATCTTTCCTGAAAAGTGTGCTCGAAGATTTATATCCCAACTGGTTAAAAGCACTAGTGGAAATCTCAAGTGTTTTTTTTTTCATTCTGATTTTGACTAATCCTATTACTTTTGCTTTGATGAGAGCAGTGCAACCAAACAGTTTGCTGTGGTAACTCCTTCCTCATACAGCTGGTCTAGTGTTTGTACTTTCTCCAAATCACATTAAAAGCTGTGGAAGATGTCAAATATCAAAACCAACTTGGCATAGATGAAATGCATTAAGAATATGAATTAGTCACGAAAATAACTGGCCTACACAGTACACAAAATGACCTAAAATTTGTGATATATCATATCTCTTCTTTTTTCCTTTTTACCTACTGGTCCTCACAATTGTATCCATTTCAGTCATCTGATGTTAGATGAGATTAGTTACAATTACTCAGGATAAATGTGAAAACGCTGCCAACCTTATTAACTAGATTATTATGCATCCAGGGGTCTGGATTGCATTTAGACTTAGCTTCTAAAGAGAGGTAGAGAGTCCTGAAGGGTTCCTGGTCATCCAAATAACACATTTCGAAGTAACAGTTCTCCCTGTGGCATACACATATGTCTTCTTTGCCCTTTTCTTTCTTACCTACAGAAATACAGCGTCTAATGGCTTATAGTTATGGACAGAACTATGGTGGATGACTGCCTACAGTATTTTCTCTCAGTCCTGAAACTTACCTCTTCCCACTTACTCTTATTTAAGGAAGTTTACTGCCTAGTATATATAAATTACTGTATTGCAGCAATATTCTAGTCTTGAAATAAAAAGTCATTTTGTCCTTAGTCAACAGATTATTTAATTTCAGTGGTTCCCAACATTTAGGGTAACATACAACAAAATCAGTATTAGGAAAATGAAAAGTTACAAGTTTGTTTTCATGAACAGGCTTTTAAAGAGTGCAAATGTGACTCTGAGGCAAGATCTTGTCAACATGCAAAATGCTTTTTATTATAAAATAAGAATTTAGAGCAAAGTTTAATTTAAAAGCAAATATAACATATGATAGTATTAAACCTGGAGTGTATCTTTGTATATATTTATATATGCATATGCAGAGAGTTTATGCCTATAGTCTTTTCAGTGAACAATCTGCTGGTCTGTGCCAAGTTATTCATTATAAATAGATCTTAACCAAACGATGTATGTTGTGTCTCATTTTAAAAGCATATGAGGTTCAGGATATTTATGAGCAGAAGTTTCCACAGAATGGATAAGCAGGAGAAAGCACTTTCAGCCTGGGACTTGACATTTGCAATATGCATGTATGTCTCAGTTACACAGTAGTCAGAAGGGGTAGGCATGCAGAGAGAGAATATTTTATAAGTCAATATCAGTAAACTTCAAAAGGAGACCCAATGATGGAAGGGAAAGCCGTTCACAAGGTACAGTGCGCAAAAGCACACCTTTTAAAGCTTGGCAAGCAAAAGCCAGAATGTGATAGATGCTGTAATTCAGAACCAGAGGCCAATGCAGCAGAGATAGAGCTGCAGTGATGTACTGCCTGTTTGTGCTGCCAAGGTCTCTGTGAATAAGATGAAGTTTGAAGATCACGTTTCTAGGAGATAGTTCAACGATCACTTCTGGATCCTAGGCCAGATTAAACTGCTGAATAAGAAAGTGCTCTCTAGGACATTTTAATTTGAGTTTATTTGGTGTAAAACCTTAATGCAATTCAATTTATATTTTTATTTTATGCTTTATTTTATTTCTTTGTTTTAGGATGCAGAAGCTCTCTTTTTGCTCTTTGAAACACTTACTGCGAAATATTATTTTTCTGAATGGCCCCTGGAGCAGGCTGGGAGTTGGTTTAAAAGCATATGATTAAGAACAGAGTCCAGAAGAAAGGCTGGCCATGTGCAGTATAGGGAGTGAATCAGGTAAATGTCCCATTCTGGGGCATTACAAATAGCAGAAAGTCACAAAAGAGCAAGGTATTCTCAAGTTTCTAAATAAAAGGAGTAGACTTTAGATGGAAATTTACCTATTGATGTTAGAAGAAGCACAGCATATGCCAAGCATTTTCATAGTCACTGCAATCCAGTAGGAACCTTGGCATCAATCATCCATAACAGAGTTGTTTCAAATCATTTTGTCTGCATGGATGTTTTAAGCTATTTTGCCTATTAAAAGTTGCTAAGTGCAGAAGGTTCACTGTTGCTTTACATCCAAGGCATTCTGTATATCAGTGAATATAAATGCAGATGGTCATCACCTTTAATCAGCACAGTGTTTTTCTATATGAAATAACAAAATGAACATCACAAATTTAATTCTTTCATAAATATTTCATGTATCATAAGAGTAAAGAATTTACTTGTTTATTTTTTGCTTCATCCACCTTCTCATTTGTACTCAGTGTAGAAGTCATATCACCTGAAGGTATGTGATGACATCAAGATATAAAGTGGAACAGATCAACCAGACATTCATTCTCTTCCAAGATAGGTGGGATGAATCATGCTCTGGAGGTGTCTATCTCTCTTCGCTGACTATAGAAGCTGCTGAGATAACTCCTTTAGACAAGATACCTGATTTTTAAATGTTAAATGAGGTGAATCTTACCTTAAGAGGGTGTTTTTAAGGGCAGATAGTGTGTACACAAATGTACTTAGTATTGCCATTATGGAAGTCCTCCATTTAATGACAGAGATTCAAATGTGATGTTTTGCAATGATAATCAGCATATCAAAATGCCTTTTTAGTGTGTCATATATTCATGGCATGGAAGTATGTATCTGGAGCCAGTGTTTTTTCTTTCAACATCTTCTTTATAAATGCAAATATACTCTTGTTCTGCTGTTCCATTTCATATTGTGATATCTTAACTGTGGTAGTCAGTAGGTCTCCTGTGCTGTACTCCCCTACCCAGGACTGCTTTATGGTTCCAAAAGTACAGCTTTGAAGAAAGCCAATTTCTGTATTCTGCAACTGAGTTAGAAAAGGTCCTCCACCATTATGAGTAAAGTGATTTGTTTATCCTCTCTTCAGCTTTATGCACTGAAGTGGTTGCTGTAAAAGTGCCCTAGTGTGAGGGTATTTTGAGGAAAATGGATAAATAAATAACTTGCACTGAAAACAACCAAAAATTCATAATAATATCAAATATTGGCAAGCATCAGGTTTCTTTGGACCCAAGAGAATTCCAGTTTACTGATATTCTCTCGTGTAAATTGTACATAAGCTGATCAGAATACCCCTACTAAGTTCTCCATCTGTTTATTTTACTGAGGGCAAATCAAGTACACACATATTTAAGAACTAAGATTCATTTTTCTTTTGATTCAATTTATTCTATTACTGAATAGTGCCAAAGGTAATGTTGAAGCGATCAGGTTAAAATTTATGTGAGCTAAAACAAAGAGGTGGCTTAATTGAATAAGCACACTTAACTCATTAACCCCGTGCCACTGGGAGTAATCAACATGAACCCAGAGCTGCTAATAATCACAAAGGTAGCAAAGTTCTGCCTCACGCTCCTGCACAGAAGGGAGGTAAAAACAGGTAAAGAAAAAAAAAAAAGGATATGTGGAAGTATTCATGGAGTAGAAGGAAGACAAGGGCACAATATGAACTTATTAGTGTTTGATTTACCAACAGAAAATCTTGCATTATGATAAAGCTATTTTTCTCTCCCACTCTGAATGGGAGTTATTAGTTAGGAAGTGGAGCAGACAGCTGCTGCTTTCATTGTCATGAGTTATGAGAGTGTGAGAAAGGTTGGCTAGTTTCAAACAAGAATTAAGATATACAGTAGATCAAAGACCAGTGACCCCATTTGACCTGGTTTAATACAAAAAGGCCCAGAAAACAGTAATCTGACAAGAGTCTGAGTTTCCACCATTACTCAGGAAACAGAGAGGTGGGGATTGAGGGCACAGAGGGATCATTTTTTAATATTTGGGATTCTCAATATAACATTTAGTGAGCTCTGAATAGGCCTGAAGCATTCAAATCGGTCAGATTCCAGAAGATTCAAATGAGTTTCTTATCATTCTGAGGTAGAGAAAGCATTACAAAGATCATCCTCTATGTTAAACATGGACGGATCATTTCACGGCACATTTCATAAGTTATCCACAACAGATAAACTGTATATATCTACAGTTTCTGAAATAGTTTGGGAGCACTGAGAAAGAAAATAAAATTTTAAGGATGCACTGAGTATCTACTACAGTTAAAGAAGGAGCATCTGGTGTATCTAATGGTACTTAATTCCTGTCATAAAATCATTTTCTCTTCACTGTCCCAGGACCAATAGGAGACCAATGCTCACATGAAGAGTCTCTGGCTTAAACTAAATCTAGACAAGATGGTAGTGCTCTTATTGGAAAAAGGAGATACTTGCCAAAACCATGTGACCACAGTCAAGTTAAAGTTTCCATCTACAAATGCTTCATTTGTAATTTAGAGGCATCAATAACCTGTAAGTTCAGGACCTCCACATGTGCACTGTACATAGCAGTAGGACATACAAATCCTAGGTGAAATAATTCCTGCTGTTTTGTCATTAAATAGCATGTGACACGCTGTATTCTGAGATAATTAGTGCTGGTTGTTAATTTACTAATTACACATTTTATCCCATAACATTTGATTGAATCAAATGCAGTCTCTGGGAAAGGAGCAGTTTTGATAAACAATTTGACTTGAAAACATTCTGGAAAATGGTTTTGAAGTTGCCAAAAATTTTTATTTTTAAAGAGAAGAATTCTAATTTCCAAGAATGTATGCTTAGAAAAATATTAAGAATCATAAAATCATTTTAAACCAGTATTGATCAAGACTAAACATTTCACATTTTTCAAATTAAGCAATTTATCTGAACAAATTCACTTTTTCTTTTCTTTTTTTTTTTTTTTAATCATCATGATCTTGAGTTTTCATTCAGTCAGACTGCAAAATCACTTCTGAAATCCAGAGCTGCAGTGCTTGTGACTTGCAAGAGATTGCCCTCTCCAAGATCATGGCTGAGGTACGGCTGTATCTGGACCATCCATAACAGATACTGTTATTTAGTATGAAAGACTCCTAATAGAGGTAATTTTAAATCTGGTTGTTTAAATCACAATTACTGGTGTAAAAGTGATTTGTTGTGGTATAACACCAGTCTGAAATTTGATGGATTTGAGGTCTTTTTACCAACATTAAAGCCCCATCTCCACTACTGTGAAAGGAACTGCTTTGTTCTTCACTGTATATAGTTCTAGAGCTACAGCTAATGGATGCTCAGAGAGTTTCTACGGAGCAGCAAGGATGCTGCTACTGTTGCTGCTGCTGAAGCCCAAGGATTCCTGGAAGCTGGGGTGGGGATTTACTTTGGGTGGGATATACCTTGTGGAACACAGAGTCTTCTGACTGATTTATGTGTGGAACTTAGCACCAAACATGCTAAGGAATTGAACAAATGTATTATGCGCATTTTCTGCCATCTCTTTTCTAAACAAGACTCATTCCTTCAAACTTACTTCAAGAAAGAAAAAAATTATTTCCTACACAACTTCAATCTGAATATTTAGAGCTTTCAAATGGAAGAGCACAGCTTGATTAAAGAAAGCTTTTCCTGCATTGAACGTGACCTTCCATGTCAGAACTGCACCTTTGGAGTAATGGACGAGGAACAGTAAAGATAAGACTGATGAGTTCAGGAAACAGAGATCACTTGATAAGTGGCCCTTGAATTCCCATCCTCTCTGCTAAGACTGGTCACAAATCGCGTTGTCTTCAAATCGGAAGTGTGTTCTGTTCATAGTAACTTATTAATAATGACAGTTAAATAATACTACATTTAAATAATATTTGAGACATATTTCACTGAGAAAGGGAGAGATATTGCAATAGGGACTCATGGTAATTTCAAAAGGTCTTCAGGAAACTGTATGCTCTAAAGTAGTTAAATACATATATATTTAGACCAAATAGGTGCAGACACTGTGTCTTGGACACTGCGTATTCCATATGGAAAATGGCTGACAAGTAGAAATGAGCACAGAATTAGGGGGGAAATGCACCTGCTTCTTTAAAGAATTTCAGACTTTATATGGAATATGTATAGTACATTTAATGCTCATTAGCAGCTGAAAATATGGAATGTGATAATTCCCTATTCATTAGGAGTTGCACATTAACAGCAAGTTAAGAGCCAGATTTTCAGATGCCGTATCTAAATGAATTAATGCATGTCTGCAAACTGAGTCTGGGTAGGTACAGTTGCATTTTAAAATTTTAAAGGAGAACATGCTATTATTTATTTAGTATTTTAATATTGAAAAATGCTAAATACATCTTCCAATAGAAGTATTTTTTTACTTTAAGACTGGCATGTTTAGAGACAGTCAGCTGTGGCCAGTGTCAGTGAGATTGCTAATGGGATGGTTGACAGCTCCTGTGGAACATTTTCAGGGCAGCTGCATTATTGGTTCATGAAGCATTCCCTCAAATATCATGAGTGACAACAAACCTGGAAATGGTGCAAGAAAGGCGCTTCCAATCTGCAAAGACAGCTCACGTTGAATTCTCCAACACCAGACCATTATGCAATCAACCAGCACTCCAGCTGTACTATAATGGTCTGTCACTTGCTGGGAAGGGAGATACTTGCTTCTTGCGAACAAAATAAAATGCACTGAAACCGTAGGATGTTTCTTTTTTAATTGGCACATGATAAGCTATCATCTAGTGGATTAACCAATTTTTTTAGTTTATGTGGCTTTGGGCTAAACTGGACTTATTACATAGAAATACCCAGAGGTCAAATCTGAGTTAGTTTCTCAGTTTACTTCAATTAATTCTAATATTAAGATGGTAATAGACTGTACTGAGCTTTCAAGGGAACTGCAGGCATACGGCTGTGTAGTTGCTCTTAGTGCTGGCTGAATCTCTGGCATTTAATCTTTACTAAGGAAACCCAAGTGGGTACTTTACGCTTCTCCAGTACTTACTTTACTTCTCCTACCTTTCTGCTTTCCTTGCAGAAAAACTTTTAGTGCCATATAACCCACAAAGTTTGCAAGTCCGTAGTGGGAATACTGTTTTCCTCATATGGCATGCCAGAACTGCCACATTAAAGCAAGCCTTAAATTGGTGTGGTGTGGTGGTTTAGCACCCTAAGGCAACTTCAGGAGGATTTGTGCCATCAGTCCACATTACACAAGTGCCTTGGGCACTTAAGTAAGGCAACTATGTTAAGAGTTGAATCAATTTACCTCATACTTACCTCATATTCCCTTTGGAGTAGATGAGAAAACAAAGCACCTCAGAAGGTGATCAACCTTTGGACATAGCTATCCTATTTCACCTACTGTCGTGCCTCAGTGCTCCAACTCTGCATTGGACCAAAATGATTAAGGAATCACTCTCAGTTTATTCCCAGAGCATGCCAGAGAGAAGGTTTCAAAACCGGACTGTACCTGGTCAGTCCCAAAGATCCACAGCAGACCTACTGCATCCCTGCAGCAAAGCTTACGTGCATGTATACATTTTCTTACTTCCTTCCACTTCCACCAGCACTTGCAGCATCCAATATCAAGGGATTGTTATTTCTTTTTCTTCTTCATTTCTTTATGGAAATGCCATTTTCTCTGTCCTACACTGATCATATCTGATCACACTAGTAAAAATGGGAAAAAGGGAGACTGTATATAATGCCATGGTCCATCTAGGTGGCAGGTATATTTGACCCAGAAAACCTTTTTTTCTTGTGTTTAAATGGAATCTTACATGTTTCTATTTGTGCCTGGGATTTTCACTCTACTACACCAACTCAGTTGCCCCAGATGATGCTTCTACATGCAATAATGTATGTTTATGGTGAAGTAGCCTCGGCTTTATCTAGAAGCCTCTCTGCATACAGCTTTATGAATACATTTTTTTGACTGGACTAATTGCTTGGGCTGGTTGGTTGGTGGTTGACTATCCCATTGAAAATACTGGTGTGTACAGCTAGAGCATGTGCATTTTGTGCAGAGAAGAGGAGCAACTGGTTGCTGTAGATCTGGTAAGCTAAGTCATGGTTGTTATGATGTCAATATATTTGTGGGATTAGTAGTAGCCTCAGCAGATGTTCTCAAGTCTAGAGCTGATTCAGCCTGTGAAGGATTGATCTGCTGGTATCTTACGACTATAAACATAAGAGGAATGGCAGACAAGCTTCTGTTGAGTAATTTTCTTCCTTCCTCATAGAGGCAAAGGTTAGGATCCTCAATCCCTTCTTCATCATCTGTGTTCCTGATTTTTCAATTCCAACAACAAACAGGATCATTATGAGCTGATAATATACGAATTCTGTTGAATGCGTGCGGGATGTCAAGGAGAAGGAAAATATTTTCCATCCCAAGAGTGAGCTATTTGTCTCGGAGGACAGTAGCCTGTGTGCTTTAGTGCTGGAGGCAGAGAAGTGGTTCCCGTGCAGCAGCAGAGCCAAGGGTGTGGTGCCCAGCTCTGGCAAGGTTATATGAGGAGAGAAAGGGTTCTCAGCCTAGAGGATAGGTGTGTGCAAGGGCTTCTGAGAAGCTGTTTGGCATAACTTGGAGGGAGATTTTGAACCATTTCAGATTAGTAAAGTTTTAACTCAGGAAAGGAATAGAGGCAACTGGTAAAAAGGTTTGTGGGTGAACAGATGATGTACTGGTGGCAAAAGTGCTATGGTAGACTGATTGGAAGAAGATTAATTGACTTGGGCTTTTTAGAGAAAAACGATAAGAGTCGTAGCAGAATAATGACTGTTGTCTCTCAGTCTTTTTTAATTTTTAAGTAATTAGTTGTTTCGCCTGCCATTTTCACCTCTAGTTTTAGGGGGGGGAAATGGTTGCATCAGGAGCTTATAAGGTCTATCTGAAAAATATAAATGTTTGTGTAATTTAATAACCTACTTCATATCATATATGTTCCATAGATGGGGAGAAACAGCATAGCCCATAGAATCAAGTGTGATTTACAGCCAACTTAGGGTCACGTCTCCTGAGGGTTCTATTACACTCAGAGAACAATTAAGATGCTTTAAAGATTGCCTGTCTCTTTATTCTTCCAGTAAATTGCTGAAAGGTTCATATAAGGCTGAAGGTGGTTGAATAGACATTTTCAGCTTTCCAAGTTTTTTATATTCCCTCAGTGGAGGACTGAGGTCTAAGAGAAGCCATGGGACCAAAATAGCATGACAAAAGAAAAAAAAAAGAGAAAGGATTTATAAATACTGTCAGGAGTGGTGGTTTGCATCAGTGTGTATTAAACAGATAATGCATGGCCTGAGAGCTAACCTTTACAGTTTGAAGGCAAGTTGTACCTCTGAACTTATTTCCTTACACAACTTTCTTTGGATTATTTGTATTGAAAGGAACATGGTTAATGCTTTGCAGAAAATAACCAGCTTTTTTCTTCACTTTCTTCACCTTTTTTTTTTTTTTTCTTTTTAACCCAGAAACTCATGAACTGTGTGATTCTAAAAGAAATGTAACTTATTATTTCCTTTTAAAGGTCTTATTCAAAAATAGAACTTAAAGCATCTAGGTACCTGGATGTGTGAAGTCTCCATTATTTACTGTCTTTCCTTACCATTTAACGATTTACATTCTTATTTATTTCTTATCTCTGGTTTGAATTTGAGAGGTAGAAGAAGAAGATGAAAGCATTATAAAAAGATTTTCCAGTGACTTTACATATGACCTACACTCTAACTGAGTTTTCATTTGTCATTTTCTAGTTGAAAAATGTTCGAGTTTTATGGCTCAGATTGTGTATTTCTTCTATTTCACACTAATACTTTCCAAAAATTTAAATAGATTTTTTCCTTGGTAAAAATACAGTATCTACCTGTGAACATATTTTCATTACTAAAAGCAGAGATATTATTTAAATAATTCTTGTTGTGCTAATGATTGTAAGGTTCCTGGAACAGGATTTTTATTTAATCCTTTATTTTTTCTGGTCTACAGTCCAAACCCCAACTCAACCAGAGGAACATGTATTCACATACATTTTAAATAGAGTGCACCACTGTAACAAATCAAGAGAGGCTGACTGAGGACTAGCGTTTTGTAGAAAGGACCTCTAGTATAATCCACATACCTTTATGGTTGTGCATTCTGTTGTGCATTCTGTATGATTGTGCATTATGGTCTGTACATTCTGTAACTCACCTTGCCTTGCTAGGAATAAAGAATCTGGAGCCAAACAGGATGAAAAATATTTTTTCTAACCTATGACAGATCTTGAGATCAAAATAAAACTAAACAATGAATGAAAAACAAAAAGGGGGAAATACTGAATAGGAAGTTTTGACAAGAAGTGAACTTTTTTCCAACTTTGAGGTTGGAATAATTCAAGAATAACTCCCCAGAAATACCTTCAGATGCAACAAGTTTTCTGGCGAAACCACACAGGGTTTCTATGGTACTCTTAAGCTAAAATGTGGGTAAAATATATTATGCTGAAAAGCTGATATAAAACCTTTCTAGGTCTCAGTTAATCCCTCTGAAGAATCTGGACCATGACCTTCAACTTTTCACCATTTTACTACTGTAGTCTCCAACTCCAAACAAGTTCATATGTTGTCCATATCACTGTCACATCTGAATGTCCTGGAATACTGCATTAAGCAGCATGACTAACATTGTCACATGCATTTTGTTCTTTCATTCTCTCCCCTGGGGAGAAACGGGTGTGCTGTGTTGTTTTGGTGTGTCATTTTCACACATCCATCATCATGCAATAGTCCTTCTATTAGCTAATGCATCTGTAGCTTTTGTTTTGGAAGGAACAAGCTTCTCATGAAACTGGTGCAGCTCCTGAACTGACCTCCTAAAAAGAGGTCGCCATCATTACCCCTCATGTCTCAACCACACTTGTCCCAACATATGTTGTATATTCCACTGATTTTTTTTTCTGGACAATAACCTAATAAAATCATAAGCTATAATGAAACATCTAGCTTTTTTTTTTCTTGCCCATAGACAAAGTGAAAGAGATGAAAATGGTTCTTCCTTATTAGGACCCTCAAACTGTGCACTGCCTAACTCCCCTAAACAGCAAAGACGCCACTCATGAATGACTATGGCAGCAGCTGTTTTGCTTTCTCTACTAACATCCCATTGGGGGAGCATCATGCAAACACGCAGTGAAAGATACATTTTTGTCTACTTTTGCAGGTAAGGTAAGGAATAGAATTGGAAGCATATGTGAAATTATTTCCTAAAGACAAGGTTAGTGGGAAGTTGGGATTGGAATCCAAGTCTTTTCTTGGCCAGTTTACTGTCTAAATCAGGATAAAGGGACCATAAATGGGCCTCAGACAAATACAGGAAATAAGAATGAAAGGGTGAGGAACAAAGAATGATGCCTGGTATTTTCAAATTCAGATAAGAGTTTATAACTGTGCATGTGATTTCTTAAGAAGATGACATATGTAAATAGGGCTGCTCTGATAGGCAAAATATTCATGCCAAACTGCACAAACATGGTCTTACCGCATGTTTTGTTACCATCTCAGAATCAGCTTGGATCACTGGAGAGTTCTTAATGTTTCTTGCCTTAGACATAGCCAAGGCACAATTTCTAAGAAAAACTGCCTACAGGGTATTGTACTTCAGCTGAAAAATTATCTTAAATTTGTTCTGGGAAAGTTCTTGTAGATGACAGGTTTTCTGTGTTTATAGAAGACAAAACTGAGTAGAAATGAAGCAAAAAAGAGAGGTGATTAATACAGGGAATGTCTCGAGGCTATACCGTACAAATATATGTAGCAGCAACAGGCAGATTACGTTAAGGGAGCCTTGATGCTGAAAGGACTGCAGCGTTGTCAGCAATGTTTTGACCAAGTATCTTGTCTGTCACGTGATGAGTGAAGAATGTCGGAGATGGGTTTGGCAGATTATGTGTGAGTCTCTGTGTGCTTGTTGCTGCTTGCACCTGGGACTTTGCCAGGGAAAGAAGGAATGAAAACATCTTCCTCTGTTAGGGGCATTTCATAAATGAGGGAACTTTGCTTTGGGTGCGACTGGAAGACACCTTTATTTGCAGTTGCCCTTTGTGAAACAGCATTTGGAGTAGGAAAGTTTCCCATTGGTTTCAGCATGCTTCAGTTCATGGCTGAAGGGAAATCTCAGGAAGTTTAGCTGGCAGAACTATTACCTTCTGAATGGAAGTGGAGCAGGATGTTATTTCTAGTTGTTGGTGGGAAACAGCATGAATTTGAAATGCATACTTGTTGCAATAATTAGTTTGCATGCTTTTACTTTCATGTTTTGGCAGTGAGTTACACACTTCAGTCAGTGTTGCCTGTAAGTAGCACCAGCTTGTGCTCAACACCTATTTAATTTCAGAGAATGCCTGGGATTGATATCTGAGGTAATTGTAAGAAACTTTTCTAAAAGAGAAAAGGTAGAAACAGGCTGAATATAGCTTGTCCTGCCAGACTTCCTTTCAATTGCCAGATTTTATCCATGGGTATATTTGTGGTTAAGGGCTGTGCTCTGATTTCTGAACCCCCAATCACTGACACTTCTCTCTCACTATCTGTCTTCTAAATTTATCTTGAAAGAAGGAGATTGGGAAGGAGAGAAGAAAGGGAAGAAACTTAAATATGAATTCCCAGTGTAATTTTGTGATCAAAAGGTTTAAAGCGATCTCATGATCTCTAAAGTCTTCTTCATAACTCTTGATTTTGGAGGCTGAAATCTTGTCTCACTGAAGTCAGAGACAAAGTTTCCACTAACTTCCATAGGATTCAGGATTTTTCCCACTCTGTACATATGATGTTCAGAGCAGTGTAGATGGTGAGTCTAAAATTAGTTTTTCCCAGGAATACTCAGGCCTGCTTAATAAGTACTTTTCAGTGCCGGAGTAAAATATAAACAATCCACAGAATGTGTTTTCAGAATGATAGTCTTATATCAGGGAACTCCCAGAATGTATTTTTCTGATTTTTAATTCTGAGAAGATTGTTGGAGAAAGATAGCTAATAAAATACCATATGTCTTTTAAGGAATTTATTACTGCAAGTCCAGTTCTACAAGACTGAAGTAAATGGAGCTTTATTATCATTATTTCTTTGGGAAGAAATTTAAATTTTTACTTATCTAAGGCTGCTTTGAGAAAAAGTAGTCTTCCTAACCCATGACCACCACATACTTATAGCATATAATGCATGAAATGCTGTGTTGAGAGTCTTTACTGTAGGAGTAGTAGCAGTGTATATTGGAAAATTTTACAGCTGCTAGCATAATCACTTTATTTATAACTGTAGTAAATCTGCCTGCTAAAGTGGGGTTGTTTAGAACTATTTTGCTGACAGAAATGAGGACAATATGAATATACGTTAGCAATTAAAAAGCATGATTTTTTAAATAACAAAACAGACAAAATGTTAATATTTAAATTATTTTATTTTGACGGACAAGTATACAGGATTTTTTTTTTGTTTGTTAGACACTGGCATCTATAAAGTCTAACAGTAGAATGAATATCATTTTTCATATATTTTAATTGAATTTAGTTCTGTTGATTTAAAGTAGTGTATTTTTGTATCTCATTAAAAGATGAAAGACTATGAGAAGACTCCTTACTTACTTTACTTTACCTTACTTACTTTACTTACTTACTTACTTTAAAATAAATACTTCCTGGACATGGCTTTTTAGGTGGAGCAGCTCAGGGAAATAAGCAGCTCAGTTTTTAAAAGCCAAAAAATAAATAATTCCGGAAATGTAGTATTGCATGATGATGGGTAAGTACAACCAAGAAAAGCTTTCTTGCTTTGTTTTCTTTGCTTCCTTGTTTTCTTTGCTTTGTTTTCTCCCACAGTTCATTTCCAAGGTTAGAAAGGGGGAACACTGAAAAATGTTTCTGCTTGGGCACTGGAAGATCACATTTCATATCCAGTGTGTAGATGCTGTTTTACTGACATATGCATGTTCACTTGGCCCATAGGCGTAAGGCTGCCCTATAGGTCCAAGACTCATAGGTGCAACAACCAGTTCTGAAGCAAGTGTCACATGCTGAAGTTTTACATATAGTAAAATTTACAAATTTTAGTAAAGTTTCCAGCAGTGACATAGAGATAGAGTAGATGATCTAAACAGAATTTTCCATCTTCAATTTCCATTTGTCCTTTTTTCTGCCAAACCCACTGAAACCAACTGCTTATAGCCAGAGGCCTAGTAGCCTGGCAAGCTTGAAAGAAGCTGGTGTGGGTGAGCCTGCACAGGCAGAACGCAGGTTTGATATCCAGGTTCTGTTCAGATCTGAACAAGAATTTTAATGATTAGGCACGGGTATTTACTGTTGTTGGACAGTTACACTAAACATGCTTGGGGCTGGATAGTATCAAGACAGGTAACTTCCAAAATAAAATTAGGAGGAGAGAGAGAGAAAGAGAGAGAGAGATCACACCTTCCTTTGAACATCTGATAAATCAAACTTGATTTGAGAAAACATCTCTGATAAAATGTCTTCTTCCAGATAAGTACATGTAACAGAGGTACAAGATCACTTGTATTAATTACTTAAGATGAAACCTGAATATCTAATCCTGATGCAACTCACACTGAAGAATATATTAACGGTATGGTTTTACTATCAAAGAAAATTGTTTTACATTATAACTAATAAAGAGAAACATTATTATTATTATTGATGGTATTATTCTGTCTTTACCTGTGAAATAGTCATTAGTGAGCTTTTTTCATGTGTGTGGCTTGGTGAAATAACTAGGGTTTATTTTCTGAGAAGGTTCTTCAGCCATATTTTTGTAAGAAAATTTTTGTTCTTTTTGTTCTTTTTTTTTTTTAACACAAAATTTTTGTTCTTTTTTTTTTTCTGTTGTTAAGAACGGTATCTCATTGCTGAAAGCAGTCATGCAGATAGGTGTCATTATTTTTATTAATGTATTATTTTTTATTCATTCACTTGTATGTTGGTGGTCCAGATCAAGATATCAGACCTATTTTGTTAAACACTTTACAAACATGTTGAAAGAGTCTCCTCTCAAACATTGATTTAACAGCCTTGACTTACCATATGATGTGATGGTCTGTAGAGGCCCATTCCAATTTGATTCTAATCAAATTAATCAGTGAAAGACTTCTGCACAACTGAGACTCTGAATTTCCAGTGTGATATTGAGATGCCCTGCAAAGCATCAAAGTGGTTTACAAGAATACTTCAGGGGACCTATGAAGGACTAAAGAAGAGACAAATCCAAGAAAGGTTGTAGCAGAACATTTCTCCTATATTCTGAGAAAGGAATTACCTCAAGTAGATCTGACATTGAGTAGCCCTAGCTTGGATCTATGCTTTAGACCCCGATCCAGCTTCTCTCTTCTATTTCCTGAGAGATGAGATCTGTAGCATAGAGCAGAGTCCATAACACAGGAAACAGGAGGCTTCTAGCAACAAAGCAGTTTATAACACTTTTATTGGTAATACTCATGGGTCTCCTATCAAAATGTGTATTGTGGACCCTGCATGAGTCTGCAACCATACAAAAGTATTAGGTCGCCCTATGCTTTTCAGTGTGTGCTGAAATAATGAGGAGAGAAAAAAAGAAAAAATAAGGTATGCCCAAGTTTAACTTGTACAGAAAAAAAGCACTGAAGACAACACAGAGAATTTCCTGAATATGTAGAATGGGTAGACTGGTTTGCACATTCAGAGTTAACTGGTAGTGTGTGGCTAATACAGTGTGGAATAAATGGGCAATGTAAAATATACACGATCTGTTGGTTTCTCTGCACAGCAATTTCTTTGATGTTTGCTGTAGTGTCTATTTATGAAATTTGTGCTTGCAGGCAGGACAACATGCGATTACTTCCTCTACCTTCTTCCAACATTTCAAAGATTTTGTTTTAGACTTTTGTATTAGATTTTCTTTAAAATTAAAAGAAATAAAAGAAGAAAATCCTAGCCCTTGGGGGCCAGTTGCAAAGATCCTTTGTGCATGTTTTCATGCTGCGAGTTGATGATACAGCTACAGTTTCTACTCTGATAAAATGTTAAGACTTTATAACAAAGGAGACAAAAGACAAAGCTCTGAGCGTCTCTGTCCCTGGATAGAAGGGCTCTTTTGACCTTATACGTTGGACTGTCCTATAAGGTGACATCAATTACCAATATAAAATATATTTGATATAGGTCTTTATTGCTGTAGATATCAGGAGTGTCAGATGAACAAAGTGATGCATGGCAGAAGCTCTGTGTAATAGTTAATAAAAACAATAATAAAAGAAAAAAGAGAGAGAGACAGAAGAAATTAAACAATCAACCAAGCCAGAAGAGGAGAGTCAGAAAGGAGGGTAAGGAAGAGCTGAACTGGGAAAATGTCTTTGCAAAAATTACTAAAAAAAAAAGGGGGGGTTTTAATATATCAAGGTGTACTTAGAAGACAGGAACAGCAGTGCAAGGGAAAAAAAAATAGTTTTAACCACAACATCATAGCAAGATACACACTTAAGTATACTTAGAGCTTGAATGTATAGTTCTTCAGGAAATTACATACTGGAGTTACTGCCAGTAATGCCCTCTTCTGGTGATGCTGTTGCAACTAAGTCTACGTGTCAGTCTTCTTAGGACCCTGCATTTTTGATGTGCAGGGTGAATTTAACTGTAGTCAGGGAGAGACTTTTATCTGAGTAAAATGCCACAACCCCCTTCTTCCCTCTCTCAGTTCCAAAGACTAGCTGTAGGTAAATTATTTTAATAAGGTAAGAGATACCGCAGTAGTTTTCTTTTTTTTTTATTATTTTTTCCCTTACCCCAAATAATGCTCTCTATGTCATCTGTATATTTATGATAGCTCAAAGACATGGGTGTGTGGATCTAATTAAAAATGTGAAAGGGTTTAGCAGCCTGCTGCTTCCCTGTGAGTCTCTTGTTGCCAACTCTTGGCAGCTCTGCTGTCACCGAGCCAAATGTTTAGTCTTCAGCTGAACTCCTGCCAGTGCGCTGCGCTGCATTCTGGGGCTGTAGAGCCTCGAGGTACTGTGTTCAACTATCTCGCATAAGGATGTGCAGTGAGCTGGACTTCAGAGTCAATCACCCAAAAGAAAAGTGAAGGAGAAAGCCCACTTTTGCCTGGTGAGCCTCAATGTCGTGCAAGACACAATGACCAATTCCTTCAGGATTTTGCATAAGGGAAAACAAATAGCTTCTTGAGGTGGATCAGCCCATGCATTTGTTTAATGTGCCTCTGCAGCTATGGCAGTAGTTATATTTAGCAAATTTAGTTTAGATCAGTCTGCTTAGGAAACTGAATTAGAAAAAGAAACAACAAAACTCTGGCTTTATGCAGTAGGAGTCTGACCTCCAAGCCAACGTTTCATGCTAAGTAAGTATGTTTCTGCTAAGCTCTGGGCATCCTGAGCAAGTTTGGCGGTTTTGTCCAAAGTAAAAAGTTTGGCATACGTTCATTCCAGCTAGCAGCAGTAAAGCTATGTTGATAGAAATGTGCTTAGTGCAGTTGCATTGCCTAATAAATTCAGGTATAATGTGGAAATAGATAGGGTTATAGGCTAAGCTGGCCTGTAGGCTTTGATCAGTGCTCCAACTCACTTAGGGCTTAGAGTGGACTGGAAGAATTGCCAGGTCTCATGAGTCAATGGTGGATTTCCAGCAGATCAGATTTAAATTCTCCTTTTAGCTTTCTCCCCTGCTCTCTTTTCTGCAAGGGAAATTACATTTGCTAAAAGTAAAGCTGTGAGCCTTTCTCTGATATTTTCTCTTCTCCATTCTTTTGCTGGCCCATTTCTCATTCCAACTTTTGTTTTCACGTTCTTCTTACCTTCACACAATTTTATTTCCTTTCCTTTCTGTCCTTCATTTTCTCTCTTATTCTAAGTAAGTATTTTGTTTTGTTTTGCCCTTTTTTTTGATTCATATGCATGGATTTCACATCAGCTTTTTCCTTAACTTTCACTATCATCCTTTACTGCTTCTTTTTGCTGTTGTAACATTCTACCTGGAAGAATTAATGTGCCACCTTTAATGTTTGTCCAGGGACTTAGATTCATTCTGTTAAACATGCTACATGTCATACTTTATTTCTGGAAATATTTTCCTTGCATGTGATTGCAACCAGTACAACGGTAAAAGAGTAACAAGGTGATCCTAATTGTACCACTGCTCCAGTTCTTAATGGTGGATATTTAAGAATAAAACCACAGTAAAAAAAATGTTGGCTTCCTATCAAATGCTTGTCTGCATTCATTCATGATGCTAACTTTAGATTAGACACGCAGCACTAAAGGGCCAGAGAGAGGGAAAAAATAAACACTAACGATCATGCATTGTTTGCAACAACAACAACAAAAAAGTATTTAAAGAAATAGAAGCAGGCACAAGTGTGCAACACACCTGAACTCCACTTCTTTGATCTTGCCTCTGGGGTCCTTTTTGTTGCACGGGGCCTGCTCTGGTAAAGAGGTCGGCCTCCGAAGCCGCCTGGCTCGCAGCCCAGGCTTTGTGGGCCACTGGAGAGATGGATAGCTAGGTGCAGAAGTGCCCGAGGCAGGTGTTAAAATGTTGTTCCTAGTTCCTTGGTGGTAATCATTGCAAAACAATCCTGTCTGCTCTATTCGTATCAACAAGCTGCTTTCCCTGGCTCGTTGCTAAGAGACAGGACTGTTGCTTACAAGTTGCTTGGTGCCTTAGACTTTCATAATTTATAATTTATTATCTTAGCATAAAATTTTGGGTTTTTTTTTATTTTATTTTGCCACCAACCCAATAATTGTCACATAAAACAAAGGTCACATATCTACCAGAGTAGCAGTTGCTCTTATAATATACTTTCCCTTTGTACAGTTTTGATTCTGTGAAAGAAAATGCTATTATAAACTGAAGATGAATCTCATTTTTGTCCATTAACTTCTTGCATTATATGACTGGTGAGGTCAATGTATTCCCTCAAGATTTCTTCACTGTTGAAAACATGTTTCTGTCCAACCAAGAAGGAAATGAATTGAAATGATTTCAATTATCACACGAAAGAAGTCGACTCTTCTTGCTCTACACTTCAGCGCCTAATAGTTCAACTCATCAATCCTACTTTCACAAAGTTCAGTGGTAGAGAGGTTCAACCAATGCCAGAAATTACTCTTGCACATTAATCTAGCTTTGTGAATATACAAACCTTACCTTCCTAGAGTGTTTTGTACTTAACACTAGTTAAATCAGCTCAGTGAGGAGTAATGCTAGAGTGGAAATGAGAATAATTTACAGATTTGTTAAGTTGCAAAATAACTTTGTCACAGTTCATCAATTTAAAGAAAAAAAGAAAAAGGGAAAAAAAGAAAAAGAAGAAATTATTGTTATACTCCCTGGTGGAAATTAAGAATACCAACCTGAGGTTAAGATTTACTCGACTGTTTAACAGAAGATCTGTACATACAGTCGCTGTTGCTTTATTAAACTAAAGCATGTTTTAAAGCTGTATCTATATGTGACCATCAACTACATCATTACTACTATCACTACTGTTAAAGCTGAAGGCAGAGATACTTGTTTCTTTCATTTCGGTAAGCTGGTTAGGCTAAATAAATGCAAGAATTTTATTATATTACACAGAGTTATAGAATTGGTTATGAAAGAGGCAGTGATATAGATGATAGTCCCCCACAAAAGCTTGTGTAGGAACATCTGCCCAGTAAAATCAAGGCATGTTCTCCAGCGTAATTGTCCATTTGTTCTCCACAATTGCCCATTGTTCCATTCAGCAATGCCAGGGAAGTTGTGCTTCACCTATAGTATATGGCCAAGATTAAGGCACCTACCTTTACACCTAGCTGGCTAAGGAGAGCAAATTATGCTTATGTGTCCTATCATGGCACCTACTTTTTGTGTTGCAGGTGTATTCTTAAGTGTTTCAGCAGCTTAATTTCTTCCTAGCTATGTAATTAGCCTGGCAGACAAGTATAGCTTATTTATTTCAAATGCATTTGGTAGGTTGTCCTCTTTCCAGTTAAGCTTATTCATGAGGGAACCAGTCTGATGAATTCCTGAGATCACTCTCAAAAGACCGATCAGAAATTTTCCATGACTTCCAGTGGTCCATAAGAAACACAGGTACTCTCAGTAGTATGATGAGATGTAACTTAAATAAATGGGACAATAATTCCTCAGGGAACCTGAGGAATATGTTCAAAGAAAACATACTTTCCTGTTTTTCAATTTTTATGAATAGCTTTGGTAATAGAACTTTATAAACATCCAGGTATAAGGCACGATACATATCTCTTTTATATAAGGTCACATTAAGTAATTATTACTGTTGCAACCATTCAGTCAAACATTACAACAAATGAACAAGGAGGAGGAATATTATTTATTCATTAACCTTTTGCACAAGGCACTTGCACTGACTGCACATGCATTTAACATGCACTGACATCCACATGCAAAAGAAACTGGATTATATGAGGTGGAGAAAGTGGATTCACATCATGAGAGACCAAGGAATTGATCTGTTACAGAAAATTCTGATAAAAAATCTCTCTTAAAACCAATATATTTTAAATTGTTATATTTGATAGGGGAAAAAAAATCCTTAGCTGACAAGATCCACCTCTAATTTTTATGGGAAGAGGAGTTGAAAAGTACATCAGTATTAATATGTTCACAGATTGTGGCTTGGCCTTCTGAAAGGTCCATTAAAAGTAGAGGGAAGATATAAGCTCAGAGCATTTCCAGTTTTTGCATTCTGGAATGGGGAAACAAGCACATTTATAGTTAGCTGCTACTGTTTAGGTCCTTAGATAAGCATCAGGCACCAAATATTAGTAAGAGAACAAAATAAATATGTTGCAAAAAGTTCAGTTAAGTGACAAATCTATTGTTTTTGTCCTTAGGTTAAGTAATTGGGAGATGAATCAGGGACACAATCCCATGACTGATTTATCCGAAGACTACATGTGAAAACACTCATATGTTTTCAAGGGATGAGTTGTTCACCCAGGTGTGTCAAGCCCATAGTCTAATCTGGAACTTCATATCTGATGCTTTGACAGAAATGTACTAAATTATTCTGTCATGCAAAATCAATGTCTACTCAATGGGACTGATTTGGGGGTATAAAAAGAAAGGGCTAATGGGTCATTGTCTAGATAAAGTTCATGCATTAAGAGATTTGTTTGAATTTTATTCATATTTTGTATTTAGTGTAGGAATAACAACAGATTAAACAAGCCATGATGGCCGTGGTTAGATTAAATAATTAGCAGAAAGAAGTGAAAATTCCCTCATTTTTCCAGAGGCCCATTTGAATACCCCTCTGTCTGAATGCACATACTTTTTGAATGCTTTCTCCTCTTCTCTTCTCTTCTCTTCTCTTCTCTTCTCTTCTCTTCTCTTCTCTTCTCTTCTCTTCTCTTCTCTTC
>JAWLRI010000448.1:4839959-4872833 GCA_034781795.1 Crypturellus tataupa
TTCCCTTCCCGTCCCTTCCCGTCCCTTCCCTTCCCTTCCCTTCCCTTCCCTTCCCTTCCCTTCCCTTCCCTTCCCTTATTAAATATTTTTTTTTTGCCATGTAAGATATCTCTTGCCTTTTTGGGACTAGAATCATAGCTTAAACAGGGAAGGGGAAATCATTCTAAAGGACTACAGCTCAGACATGCTGTAGTGTACAGAAAATCCTCCTGGCAGCTCACAACTTTTGGGTGAACAAAGGAAATCATTCCCTGATATTTTAGATACTCTACTTTTCCATACAAGAAGTATTATTTCTTAAAAGTAAATGAAAAACCTTCCTGAAAATCAAAACAATTTATAATTAAAAGTGTTTAATTGAAGCTTTGTTTCAACAGATTAACAAAACAAAACCAAGAATAGAAAGCTAGTCCAAAATCAGTTTTTTAATCACTTGATTATATTTTTCTTGGAGTTATGTAATGGGGCTCTTCTGACAAGAGACATGGTCCTGTGCCACCCAGCAGGAGGGAACTCAGCGTCTTGAATGCTCAGGCCATTCTTCAGGGAAATACATGAAGAATAGGGGGGAGGGCGGTTTGCTGCTCCCTTCTCAGGCAAAATGCCCACTGAATTCAATAGGATTTTTTCATGAGTAAGTCAAGCAGGATTTGGCTCTGGAAGGACATAACAGGATTGAATATACTTGGTTCCCAGTGATGGGGTCCCATTGTGCTGTGCTATGGTAGAACATGCAGTGCTGGAGTGATTCTGCCAGTGCCTCTGACTTCCAGAGGATATTGTAATATCTCATTGTTGTGAACTAGAAGAAAGGGCTCTGGTAGAATTAGGACTGCAGATTATTGTAGGGTTTTTCAGTAGTAAAGAAAAAAGCAAAGAAATGCAACCATTATGAATAAGGGATATTAATAGCTCACATTCAGTTTCAGAACTGTCTTTAATTCCAGGCAAGTTGAAACAGATAACATGTTTCTTCATGGTGCCTAGTGACTCTAATTTGACTTCCTATGATACATTACCAAAAATCTGACTGAAAGGCCCCAGCTTTCAAATTTTGATTGACTCCTGTGAGAAACTAAATGCTTTAGCTCTTCCTGATTTCATTGACTTTACAAAGCTGATGTGTCCGCTTGGCTTTTTAAAGTGAGGCATTAGAAACGGATCTTGCAAAGCACCTTCAGGAGCTGGCTTAGGGAATAGGGTAAAGTCTAGTGTATTCTATGGCTCAGATTTACACATTTCTATCAGTAGACCTTGGATACCTCTATTATACTGTTGTGCAACCACTCTGTCATAGGGTGATTCAAGCTCAGGTGACCCATACATGCCTTGCAGCTGCAACCTCCAAAACATTTTTGGAAGGACATCAGAACTGCCATCGCTGATTTGAACTGAGAATGTGTACACTATGTGAGGGAGCTCTGCCCACCCACAGGGCAGACTGAGGTGCACCTGAGTCCTTGCTAAGTAGTACAGTCCATGCTTTCCTCTGGCTTTGACTCAATCCTTTTTCCTGTTCCAGGGAGGTGAACACGAACATAGGCTGAGACTTCAGTAAAAAAATATTTTTGCTCAGAATGCAGTATAGATGCACCCATTTACACCTACAAACATATGTTATATGCTCATAAGCATTCTAGACCAAATTCTTCACAGATCTTACGTCTTATGATGTAGTCAATTTTCTCTAGAATTCTAAGATTCTTTCTGAAGAACAAGTGTGTCTGTCTTTGCTAGGTCACCCAGCTGTAAATGGGAATGGTTGCCAGAATAACGGTCATCACAGAAAGATAACAGGAAGATAACAGATGTGTCCATGACCCCATCTCACCTGTGGCCATCTTTACCTGTGATTTTATCTGAAGAGTGTCCCAACAGGAACAGGAGTTGCACCAGTCCTGAGAGACCTATTACTTGCCTATGAGAAACATCTATGAATGTTATGGTTAGAATACTGGGGGAATACAAATGTAATTTTTATGTCATCCTGACACAAATGAAAATTGGTGCTTGTCCTGTTTGGGGTATTTGTCATTTGCAGAAAATTATACAGCTTTTGCTTCCCTCAATTACAAAAGAATTGTAGTTTTATGTCCTTCACTGTGCATTCAGAATTTGTCTCAAAAACATTCTGAAAAGTAATTTCTAGAGAGTCTGTATGTTGTATATGAGATGTGTGCACATGTGTGTATACACAAACACAAATGGAAACATTGATAAACCGAGAAGCAGAAAGTATCAAACAAGTAAGATGTCAATAAAAACAGCAAGGGCAAATATGACCTAGTGCTATTATTATTAAAAAAGATAAGGAAAAAAAAACTCATTTATGGAGTCTCTGAGATTGTCAGTGTACCTGGAAGGCATAATGTGAACCTTTATTTAACACAGCCCTGTCTCTGATGTGCATTATTAATTGATAATTTATTAAAAAGTGTGTTGAATTATCAGGGTATGGGCAGCTTGTATAAAGCCATAAATATACTTAGCTAGTTTTTATAGACCCTTAAGATCAGTCACCAGTGAGACAGAGAATAATATATATTTGATATGAATAACAGCTGTATTTGTGTCTAAATAGAGAAAGAAATGCATCTGCCTTCGGTAGAATCTTCTTAATATTTCAGTCTGCAAGAAATGCACTTTAATAGCAGCTTCTTCCCCGAGGAAGGTTTTGAACTGGAGTACTTGAGAAGAAACTTACAACAGAGCAGCCTAAAGTGCCACCCAGTCCCTTTTAATTAGCACATATAAGTCCCTCTACATCCAAGATATGATTGAGAATTTCTGCCATTTCATTTTAATGTCAGTGTTATATGCTAACGTTTGTCAGACTAAGCTAAAAAGCCACTTCTTTTAATGTTGTTTCCCACATGCAGAGCAGACCTCTTACATTTTTGTTGGCTGCTAACGTACTAAGCGTTTTTTGGCAGCGTGTGGTTCTGGACTGAAGCCATGCATGCAAGTCTTCCACAGTAAGTATGGCCCAAAGGATTAGAGATCAATGGATTTAGTTATCTGGTGAAGTTCCCCTGCCTCTCTGGTGCTATTAAAAGGTTTTGCTATTGTAACGAACACCAGAACTTTTCATTTTGAACTTGCCCAACTGAGGCTTCCACTTAGGCTGGAGAGTGTAAGAAAGTTCCTGGACTTCTGCAGGCTGTTTTACTGTCAAGCCACTGAAATAGAAGTCCAAGAACAACTCCAAACAGATATTTCATACATTTGAAGGAAAAAAAAAATGTGCATATGGCAAGCGAGGTGCAGGATAAGGGAGAATTACAGTGTGTTTTTTCAACGTAATCAAAGGACATTGTCTTAGAGAAAATGCCTTCTAATTAGTTCATAATCAAATCCTGAGAAAGGGGGTAGAGCCTGTTGGAAAACGGCTGCTCTCTGAAGTGCCGCGAGCTGGAGGAAGAGGGATCCTGAGTCCCAAGAGCTACGAGCATCCAAGCCACAGAGCTGGCCTGCAACTCAGCTGCGCAGCGTGTTGGCTGAGCACGAGTGGACACTGCCCGTTGCTCCATGCTCCTCAGTGGCTCCAGCCCTTTGGAGTCGTGTTCAAAGCTACTGATTTGGGTCCCTAAATACCCGCTTCCTCCCTTCCCCTCCAGCAGGCACTGCAAGCAGTTGCCACAGAGATTTTCTCTGCAGTGCGTGTGTGGAGATCCCTCCTGCGTTTGGCATCCCCGTCCAGCCAACACGTAACATGAAGCCCTTCAGGATTTGGCCTATGCTGTGTGTGAATAGCTTGGCTCTCAGGTTTGAGGGACTAAGCATTTCTTTTACATTTTCTTTTTTTTTTTTCTTTTCTTTCCTTCTCTTTTCTTTTCTATTTTCTTTTCTTTTTAGCCATGGAACTTCCTGGGGAAAGAGAAAGGCTGAACCTGGCTGATTTAACATTGGCTTTTTAAGGTGAATGGAATAAGTCATTTCAGGCATTTCTTCCATAGCAGACTCTGGCTAGTAAGAAAGAAATACAGTACAGATTTCTATCCATCCTTTGTCTGCTCGCCTTCAACTCTCTTTACCTAGCCTTTACACAACTTGAGACACCTGTTTATGTTGCTATCAAGCTTCATAGGACTAATCTTTTCAAGAAAAGAAATTAGGAGACAAAAGTTCAAGCTTCCCACTTCTGTACTGGCAAGCTGCAAATTATGTCACATATTGGGCTGTCATGAGACTGGCTGGTAGAAATGTTTTTCCAGAAGTATTTCACTGTCAAGAGCAGCAGTTCACACTGAATTGTACATTTGTGAACTTCTTTCCTGGAAAAATGACCAAAACCAGCAAAATACCTCTAAATCATACCAAAACAACCCGCTTACCCGAGGAATAGAGTAAGAAGCCTCAACAACAAACCATCTACAACTATTAAATCAAAGGCTCTCACCAGTGTGTTATCCAGATTGATTCATCTCTTGGCATCTCTACCAACCCAAAGTAAAACAAGTAACTGCTAAAGGAAAGACAAGGTAGTGGAGGAGGGCACTAGTTCTGAATAGGTGAGCTGGCCTTGATAGAAGGTTTACTTTTGATTTCAGAGTTTTGTTACTCATGAAAAATGCCCTTGACTGCCAGTTGTCCTGAAAAGCTCTGTAGACACAGTAAGTGTGGTCAGAGATAGATTATCAGGCCACTGGGCTCCATAGGGAAGACACATAGCTCTGTATAGCAAAGAATAAATTGCAAATGTATTTTTCATAAGGGCAGCCAGATAAAATAAAAACTAATCCAAATACCAAACTAAGGCCAAACCTTCATGAGTGCTCAGATAAATACCTCTGAACCTATCCATGTAAAGTCTATTTCGGCCATAAAAAGCTCCTCCAATTTTGCTGATATCCCAGACTCCTAACAAAATCCTATCCTGCAGATATCTGTCATTCCAGGATCACACATCTGCTTTGGAGCTTCCATTCAGACAATCTGAGTGGTATCAAACTGCATTTCTGAAATCTCTTTGCCCTTGCCCTTCTGTGTTGTTAAGGTGTTTCTGGATTTGCTCATTACTGCTTAAAAAAAAAAAAAAAAAAAAGGCAGTCTACATTTTCTTTTCCATTTTCAGATTTTTTTGGAGACTTTGAAAATTGTTGCCCCCATATGAGATGTTAAAATAATCACCAGGGCCTATTCTGTACCTGGAGTGCACTAGAACAGATTTCCTCGTGATTTTCTATGCTACTGGGGACAGCTCTAAGCCACAGAGGCAAATGGGGATCTGAACTTCCTCAGCACTGGAGCTGCTCCGTGTCTGAGGTTTACCTAGGCACAGTATAGATGTAGAAGGCAGCCAAACACCTCAGTTCTCAGTGCTGTCTGCACGCAGGAGCAAGTGTGCCTGGAGGTTCCCAGCTGTGACACTTTCCCATTTCTTTTTCTATTCCCAAAGCAAACCCCAGACCTTTACAGTGCACACGCTGCCAACATCTGTAGGTATTTCTACAGTCTATTTTTTTACATTTTTTTTCTATTTGATTTTTTTCTCTTTTGAAAGCAAAAATAAAAAAAACGCCCCTTACTGTAATAATCTTTCCATCACCCTTTTGTTAAGTGCTTGACTTTAGCCTAATCAACTGAGCTCACAAATACACACTTTTATTTTTCTTCATCCTTTTTTTTTGGGGGGGCTTTTCCATTTTCCAGTACTTTTACTACAGCAGCCTTGGGACCCTAAACCATGCAGACACCCCTGATGGAGGTTGCAGATGGGCACAAAGAAAACCACCCCTAGGCAGCCTTCCTGGCACTTGCTCCTTAGATGGAGGTCAGAAGTGAGGGTGTTATATGATATAGGCAGTCAGAAAAGATTGCTTCTATTTCCTTTCCTCCTTAAGCTGTGAAAATGCATATCAAAACAAAACAAAAGCAAAAAACAGATACAGTGTGACCTAATAGCAAAGAATATAATTAAGATTGTTTAGTCCTTTACTAAATGACAGCAACAAGTTTCATTTTTCTTTTATTTCTCACTTATTTGTGGTGGAATTGTGTTTAATTTAAAATACTTCTCAACAGCTTACAAAGAAAACAAATCTAGAAGCCAATGTCCAAACCTGTTTTCTTCCGGTAAGTGACTCATACCTATATTATTCTCAATCCATGTTTATATGTTAATGCAATCGTACCTATGTCCTTCCTCTCATTTCCTAGCATGTCTTCCTTCACTACTCCTGTTGTAGCACTCCCTAAAGGTTTGCCTATATCAGTCCACAGTGACTGATTGACACACTAGAAAGTCTCAAAAAGCATAAAGATGCATCATGCATAGAGCTGTCTCAGTTTAGAGCAGGGACATGTACAAATTAATTCCCATGATATTTATGGGAACTTAAACATAGAGGGGCAGAGAATTAGAAACAGGGATGCTCCCTAGCAGGCAAGGAGATGGCAGGCTAATATATGCCCTTGGATGAAAGCTCACCAGGAAAGTGTTTGGAGCCTAACCCTAGACTTCACATGCCAAGTTCCTCAGTCTGGTGCTGTGCTATACGTACCAGTCCAATCTGTGGCAGTACGTGATTCAGCCAGACCTCACACAGCTGAACCAAGCTTGGAAGCCTCAGCCTATGAATTCCTGGGTTAGACTTCACTTTCTCTGCCTGTTTTCTATTAGCTCTGTGGGTTTTCAGGCTTTTATGGCAATCCTCTGACTGAAATTACTGCTGCCCAAGACAGCCTGACTGCCAACAAGGTTGCAAACATAGAGGATCTTTTTCAGTAATTCTTTGGGGCATGGAAGGTCGGTTATTTTCAAACTTTTCATTAAATGTACATTTCTGAAAGCTGAAACATTAATTTCCATACACTTCTCTCTCTCTCTTTTTTTTCTCTTTCTCTCCCTTCTCCTTTTTAAGCTGACATCAAGAATTCAGGCAGAGAGAGAGGGAGTGAGCACAAATATATTTTTCATGTAACTCTACTGAAGTCAGGGAACTTACACCAAGGAAAATCTGGGGCTGCTCTGTTTATTTTCTTATACTGGCTTTGCTTAATTTCATGCCACTTAAAATTACATTTAATTGCAGCAGTTCTCTATTTCATTTTGCACTTCTTTCCCAACATGCTCCCCAGGACATTGGAAAAAGGGAAGGACTGAATCAGTTTGGAAAATATGAATATTTCTGAATGTGTGGACACTTCTCACTTCTCAAGTGTGGGAGGAATATTTAACTGCCCACCTACCCATCACTCAAATGTCCCAATGAAGCTATTGAAACAAATTAACCTTAGGGTGATTATCTGAAAAGAACGTTCTCCCTGCCTCAGAAGACGCATCTAGCATCACATTAGCTTTTGTGCCTGTGTATCATAAGCCCAGGTTGGTTTCAGAAAATAACATAAGAAATGCCTAAATCCTCTGAGGCAGCTACTCCTCAGTACTGAGTTGTTCTGAAACTAAGTGAAGCTGGCAAATAAAACTATTCATGCAAAACTGTCAGACTGCTCTAGCTGCATTTTGAAACAACAACTTACACCACGCAAAACATGAACAAATATACTGTGAAGGTGGAAGCTGTGACACATGGCCTGTCCTACCTGTGGTGGGAAACACAGGTCAAGCATTTTGCCAAAAAACTGCTGAAATTCCTTAATACAGACACTTGGAATCTTACTTTTTCATTTGTAGATTCAGTAAATACTCACATAGAAGAACTGATATGTCTTGAAAGTTGATAGTAAGTAAATTTCAGAGTCACACATACTTCTTCACCTGCATGAGTAGTCACATAGGGAATTACTCATTCACTAAGGGAGGGAAAACCATGTGACTTATTGAAGCACTTGTAGCTAAGTTACACATCTTGAATATTGTATACAGAATATTTGGAGACAGCTGTTCGTGATTAACCCAGATATAGGTTTTAAAATATTTACATTCTTCCTTGTGGCCCTGATTCAGCAGGCCACATAGGCATATGTGTAACTAAGCAAATAAATAGCAGGGCATGGTAGGAAAGCATACAGTAAGGAACAATCAGGAAGTTTTATGTCCAGTTAATCCCCTTTCAATAGAGACATGGAAAGAAAAGGTTGTCGAAAAGATGTAAGTAAAGAGAGGACAGTTGCTTAGTGGAGTGGTCACCTGTTTGTCCTTAGAAACCTGAAAAAAGTCAGAGAATAACAAAAACCATTTGGGATAATTTTCAAAGAAGGCCAAGTTTAATATATTTTTAATGCCAAACCTTTTCTGCAATTGAATTTTGCTTGTGGGTTTTTCACAAGCAGGAAAAGAAGACACATTCATTACATGATTTACGCATTTCAAATTATTTGCTCAGCTGCTGCAGAATGAATTGATACACTGCAAAAATCCATATTACATCTATTTCACCTTCCTGTAGATTTGAGGATACATAGCAAAACAGCTTTCCTTAGAGTCATATTCATGCATCCTATGGGAGAATAACTTTTTTTTTCTTTTTCTCCATCTATATTTTTATTAAATACATATGCACACACACACACACACAAACACACACAGAAGTACTGAAATATGAAGAGATCCCCAAAGCAAGTCAAGTTGAGTTGGAATGTGTTTCTGAATTTGTTTGCAAACCTGCGACAGTGAACAAGTCTCAGAAATGATACAGTTAGGTAAGACTGTAAAGTTTTAGGGAAGTTCTTTGAACACATGTAAACATGATGTGTGTAGTCAAATGTTTAACTTGCTTCTTTTACTTCTACAAATTATATTATGATATTAGATGTCTGTGCCTTCTTAGGAGTGTCAAATCCATGTATTCCTTCAAAACAGATAATTGCATGGAACTGTTCTACTTCTCAGCTTCTATAGTTTTGATTGTTCCACTTTTAGACTGATAATGATCAGACGCTTCAGTTGTTTTAGCAGTTCATTTACATAATACAGGTAGTTTTGGAAACATCACCTGCAGCCCCAAATAGAGTGTGTTAGACACTGCAGTCTCTGAACAAAAAAAATAGAAGCAAACACACAGAATTTATGCAACTAGAGGACACAGACAAGTCTGATGCTTTCATTCACTGCCCTTTGATCACTGGGACCTACATTTTAATCCAGTCTAGGCAGAATCGTGGAAAATGTATTTGATCTGATAGCTGTATCAGCACTACTTTAATACGCTTTTCTCTATGATTCAGGATTGAAACATCTAGATTTAAAATGTCCTTATGGTACCAAAAGAGATTGAATTTGACAGATTAGGATTTATGAGTGCTACTAACTTGTAGCAGAGGTCATCTGATATGGTCACTTCTATATTGTTCCTATGAGAGAATGCATTGTAATGCTTGGAAGTAGCAATATGGAAGATATAGTGTGTGTCTTGTTACCATACACATAATTAGGATCTTAATGAGAAGCTTTCTATTAACATCATATTAGGGCTAGTGACCTACAGTGATACAAAGTCAATGGACCTATTACGTTGTGTGCCATACTGTACAAAGTCCCACTGAGAGTCACAGAATATTGAAGGGCCATCCATATGATGCCCTCAGGCTCTATTCTCCCCTCAATGCATATGTATAACTCTCATTAATGTTAATAGCAGTTACATCTGAATAGCTGGGGAGAATAGACCCTCCATTTAATGTGAAAGTGTACCTGGAGGTGATTCCGCTGGTGCTTTGGGATCCAAGACAATGTCAATGAAGTTACTACAATAAGTTGGTAAGCCTGCATATGCCAGCTGAAATCCTCCCTGCAAAAACACAAAAACATGGTGTATTGAAGTAGAGGCCACTTAAACCAGCCTGTTGTAGTCCTTATTCACTCTTTCGTATTCAGGAAATTAGCCAGATTTTATAGATGAGAAACCAAAGGAAGGTTCAGCTCTCCTAACTTGCATTGTCTCAAAATCTGTTTTATTTGTCTAAGCTCATCCTGTGATTCCCAAGGGCCATAAGGCACCTAAAGAGGGTAATGCATTCTTGTTGTCTTAAGACCAGATGAATTGTCCTCCAGAGCTGCAAACTTTCCTATGTTGTCCTCATAGGAAGTATAGACTTAAATGACTCACATTACAAGACAGGACTGCAAGAAGCTAAGGGTCATTCAGGATAATCAAAGTCAAGCCAGGAAGTTAAGTTAGTAGGTCAGAGTCAGAGCCACGGAGCTGTAAGACGGGACAGAAGCTCACCTGCAACATAGCTCAGGCAGAGAAAAAAGCTGACAGCCTGACTCCAAAGGCAGCTCCCAAGAAAAGAAGGAATAGGTCTCCATGAAGATTTCAGAAGGCCAAGCAACCGTACCACATCTACAGAGCTCCTGAGTTGAGGCAGCCAAGCTTCCCAGGACAGTGGGCAATGTGCTTAGTGCCCTGATAGCTCTCAATTCATAGCTGAAATTCTCAAATTTCCAGAAGGTTCATGCCATGATATTTGTCCATTGCACTTGTAATAAAAGGGACTGAAATCACTTTGCCTTTTGAGAGGCGTGGATCAAAATGCAGAGCTAAACAAGGGCCATGTGAAGACATGAGTGGACATTCATCAACCAGAGCCCTTTTCAATGGTCACGAATGAGGATCAATAGGTTCTGCAACCTTCACGCTTTATGTTACAGTTGCCTCCTGCTAACATGTAGGCCTGCAATTAGCCAGTGGGTATTGTGTCATTAGACCACCTAGGAGCTATGGGTAGGACAGACCCAAGGTAGACTTGATTAGTGAAGGATGACAGAATGGGAAGCTACTCTTGTCACACCCTCCAGTTACCTCACCAGTGTATCTGGCTACTTCGCTTCATTTTAGAATCTTCCCATCCCTTGGGCAATAACTTATCTGTGATTACTCTATGACCATTTTATCTTTTATCAGACTATTCTCTGACTCACCCTGCTCTGTTCTGTGCCTAGAAGCATGTTCCCAAGGAAGCAGAGACTAGTCATCAGACCCAGCACACTTAGGCTGGAAGGGAAAGTTAACACCTCTTAATGAGATCTTGGTACTGCATGCAGACCCTGTGCATGACTGCAGCTCTTTTGTGAGGCTAAACCGCTGTTCATTGCATAGCCGTTACAATCTCCAGCACTGGACTATCAAAATTCTTATCTCTTTGTCACTGTGTCACTGTGTTTCTGTACTCTTTCTCAAGCAAACACACATATTCATGGAAGTTGTTTGCCTGCCTGACAGACAACAAAGACTGTGGTGAAGAATTAATACTCTAGAAACAAGAATTTCCACTACAATTAAAAAAAAAAAGAATCAGTGGTTTAGAGTTTTTCAGTGTTTCTTGTAAAGTCAAGGTATTAATGCCTGTACTAAAAAATATATGCAAGACTAAAATCCTTTTGAACAAAAGCAAGTTGAAGAGAAAAAGAACATGACTATCCCTGTCTGTATAGGTATCTTCATACAGCCATATCTGGAGTGGGCAGTGTTTATAGATATATTCTTCTCTCTCTAGGTATATATTTTTCTCTCCCTGTGTATGACTATACATTTACCTATATACAGCCAGTGTGTGTACATGCTACATTTAGTTAAAAAGAAAGACTTCTATTCATATCTGCCTTGATAAATGCATAAATGTACAGACAGTTTCTTGGCCACAGCTACTGCGTGCTTGACAGATATGGTCACCTCATACCAGACCTCACCTAGACCTGGGGCAAAGACAAATCCAGTTTGATTGATTGGGATATTGTGTATTCATTCATTAGTCCAGGCTTTGGCAGACAAGACCTGGCAGGTATATTCTTGTAAGCAGACGGCTTTCCTGGTGTGGTCTTGGCTTTTCTGGCAGCTTAGCTGTGAAATTTTATACACTTCTGTGGCGGGGATTAAGGCTATCAGGACTCCAAGATTTCTCATGTATTAGACAGCATATGCAGACTGAACCCTCTTGTTGTATTCTCTGTCTGTAAGAAAATGAAGTCTATGTTGCTGCTGCTGGGCTTTCCCATATAGGGTGGGCCTTGGGCCTGTTTCTGGAAATTTCTTTTTATACAGTCAGCACCTGGAATTAGTAGTGAGTTTCATATAGGATTCACTTCCAATTGATTTTAACACAACTCTCAAACCCAGACAGAGTTTTGATATTCTTTCCAGAGAGAGAGGAAAAAAAAAAAAAAAAAAAACAGAACCAGAAGAGATAACCAGAAACCAAATCAAAACTTGCAGTGGTAACGCGTAGTTTATAAATCAATTATGCGCCACAAGCACAGGTTTCTAGGCTTAGGCGTAGCTCTTACCAGCTCTTAAGGCTAACATACGTGTAAACTGAAGTGCTGGCTACTGAGGCAGACAGCAGAGGAATTCACAGCTCATAGTGGCCTTTTTCCTTCATTAAGAAAGGAAAGATTCCTTTTTCCTTCATCATTTTCCCTAGATCGTAAATAAATCCATCACTTTGTAAACTCACAAGGAAAAACATAAAGTGCACTACACAAACACACTGCAGAAGACAAGATTTGTTCAGAGTGAGCAAAGTTCATCAGCTAAAAAAGCAATAAGGTAATTAAAATAAGTAGTCTCAATTTTTATTTTCAGAATAGACATTTTATAGTATTAGCCAGTACAGCAAATATTCATATCCTCTGCAAGTCTCTATATATTGTCCATGGGGAATAAAATACCTTAGTATATGTAAAAATCAGACTCAGAGTTTTGAAGGTTTTTTTATAGATACAGAATCCTGACGTATGAAGGGCAACATAAAACAAATTGGCATGAATAAATTTGGCTCTTCCTTTTAAAGAAATAGCTATTACAAACTGTTTACTTACACTTTTAAAGCTTTCAGATGTATTAGGCATTGAAAAGGAAAGTAAAGCATGTAAATACTGCTGATCTGCTTCTTTTTTATTATTCAGTCAACATGTTTGTTTCTAATTAAATGAAGCTGACAGTATTATTTTCCCTTCACTGACACCTTTCCAGTGCCAGCTCAGAACTAAGAAGGCTCTGAACCTGGAAAAGCTTGGATACATGCTAAACTTTATGACTGTGATTTGTCTTACTGCCCTCAGTGGATTGACTTTAATGTAGCTTCTCATTACGCAAGGACTTAAGCATGTTTGTAAATAATTACAAGCACAAAAAGTGAATGTGCTTATTGAGGTCACTCTGATGTGGCACAGGAGGAAACTTATCTTTCTTTGGGGGACCTCAGAGTTGTTCCATCATTACTAAATAATTAAAAATTACTAAATAATTCATAATTTGCTGTGCTTTAATCATTCAATGTCTAACAGGTAGGATTTTCTTTTACTTAGCTATCTTATCTGATTAAAGATAACTACATTCTTATGAAAGCATAACCAAAATTATTGTGTTATCTAATACAACATTTGCTAAAATAGACCTTTTTGCAACTACTCACTGAACATACCTAATTTCTACCAGTGGGATTTTTTTTCCCCCAAGTAGCTTGGTTGAATAATCTTCTGATTGTACTAGAAACAGCTATTCCATAACTACTTACCATTTGGGATTAATAACTTGGTCCTCAAATATTCTCTTTTTTTTCTGATCAAATGACTAAATCTTTTTGAGTTGAAAAACGAAGTTTTCCCATTAGCTGTAATTGATGCTGGATCATGCTTCTAGCAGAAATTTCATGGAATGCATATAATTCAGGCACAAATGCATTCACAAAGAATTATGCTAGTTGCTGAAAATAGCACTCATCCCTAGTACCACCTGTCCTTTAAAAATCCCTAAAATACAGTACAGTCTCATAAATATATTAAACCATCCATTACTAGACACTCCAAAACAAGTATCACCTCAAAGCAACATGGATATTTTTTTTCTCTGATTTATATCAATATTTATTTAGATAGTCAAGAATAATGGCAAAAAATTGCTACCTCAGACAACAGTAAATGAAAAAAAGTAAGTATTGTTCATTATTGATTATAATACTGTTAATCTAAGAGATTCCACTTACACAGGTGTAACAGTACGTAACAGCAGCTGACTACTTTAGCATCTAGAGGACATATTTTAAAAAAAAATAGCCAGAACTATTCTGTGTGTAGTAATCTGATATTTGTGCATCAAATGACAGACAAGACCACAAAGAAAATGTAGTTGTGTAGATAGGAATAGAGATAGTTTGCCCTGTTTTAGAGACCTGTTTGGTAGATAAATACTTCTTTGTACTGAATGAAGTGAGATTTATGAAAGCTCTTAGATTTTTTTTTTTCCAAAACAGGTAAAAATATCTTGGTGGCTTGTCTTATGCTTGAATACTTTCTTTTTAAGAAGACTAGCATAAAAGCCTTGGATTTTTGTGCTGTAGCAGTATATGTGTAGCTACCAAGGAAAATGCTATGTAAATAATGATATAACAAGGATTTGTTCCCACAGTAAAATTGGACGCCCTGCTATATGTTTGTATTTACCTTGGTTCATTCTGGGCATATGTTTTAAAAAAGCAGCAATCCCGGGGAATGGACGCTTGACAGGAAGGGCTGTGCTTAGAATTGACTACCCCTTGGAGTATCGAAATGAGAGAGCTTTCGTTAGTGAATGTCACTGCATTGCCAGTTCATCACCTATTATTATGTGAACGACTTATCCAAGCAGGGCTGCACTGTAAGACAGCCCCCATAGAGAAAAATAACATCCTGACATGAGCAGAATGGTTTATTGTATGCCCAATTTAAATAAACAAAGTTGAAAAGAAATCAGAGACCTACTCTCCTTCGTCCTACAAACCGCAGAGTGTATGATGGCAGTGATGAGGACCTCTTCCTCTCCATTGCTTTTTAAAGAGCAGAGGTTTGTGTGGAAGTGAGGAGGGTGAGGGGACAATACGGGTCCCTTGCAAATTTAGTAGATGACCAGGCAGACCAGTAAGATGGGACAGTGCTATTTTTGCCTGACTTGCCAGTGCTGGGCTGTTCTGGAATGGTAGCAGTCCCGATCAGCAGGGTTGGCACAAGCACAATCCTTTTTCTCGGCAGTGGCACGGCAGCTGTGCCCCTGCAGAGCCTCGGTGCAGTGTGCCTGCCACGAGCACAGGGGCTGCAGGAGGCCCTGCTAGTCTGGCTCTCCTTCTCCTTTCTCCCCTCCCTGCCTGGTTCCCAGTCTTGTAGACTATGACTTAATGCCATAATTGACCCTAGCTAATTAATCCTCTAAACACCTCTCTCTTAAGTGCATTATTAGCTCTATTTTGCAGATGGTGAAAATGAAATAGATTAAGTGGTTTGCCCAGAGCCATAGAAGAAATCTGTACTAGTTGGGATTAGACCCAATCAGATATGCAGTAGTGACTCCAGACATGCAGGATACTGTTCACTCAAACAGTTCTGTAATTCAGGATAACAGTTTAATTTCATTCTGATATCCACTTTTTGGTGTTTCTTCTTCAACTAAAATTTCCTTTCGAATTGTCAGCTGAGGAGAATGAAAATTTCACATAGCAACATGGTTTTAGTGAGTCTTATGAAGTGTCTCTATGAAGAGCACCATCACTCAGGAAAGATATTAACTCTCAAGGTCAAAGGCTAATTCTGCACTGAGGACTGAGTAACAAGGAGCTTAGCACCTTAACCAAGGGATTCAACGACATATCTGGGAACCAAATCCAGAATTCCTGAATCCCAGTCAAGTGCTCTAATCACGAGACAATTCCAGCACAGCTATAACCTAGAACAGCCCCTGTCCAAGAATTCAGCCAGGCGCCTCACAATCAGCGAGTAGTAGTTTATTACTGTTGATGAAGCACAGATAACTCTCAGTAGGAAACATGTAGTTTTTCTCCAATGAGCTGCAATATGGAATTTGGGGTATTACATTGCTTTTTATTCCAGAGAAGCATATGTCATTTTTCTGGAGGTCTGTGAGTTTTTGAAGTTCATTCAGTCTTGAAGGCATAGGGGGAAACTGGCTCCTCACTGATGCAAGAGGAGATGAACCTTTAGAAAATGACTATGTTTTCTTTTGACAGTGTTATTTTTCCAGGATTGAGACTACATGGAGTTATTTTTAGGAAACTGCAGCATATGCCAAATATTTGCCTGAGTGCTTTATGACCTTATGGTAAGGCCTTCTAATAGGGGCAAAACGTTAGCAAAGGATGGCACAGGATTCTGTCATAGAAGTATGAATAAAATGTGACCAAGTATTTTGTCAGTAAATAACAAATCAACATAGTAGAAGAGACTACACGACACACAAAGAACCTTAACAGTTTTCCAGCAACAGATTTTACTCGAGTGCTTGCCCACACAGAAGAGTTTTTAGTCTCTAACTGTATCTGGTACAGTGCCCTACTTCCCTACAATAAACTAAATTGATTCAACCCCAATTTAACAAAGTACTTTGGCACATACCTGACCTTGAACCCATGGGCAGTACCACCAAATAAATACCACACCAGTGAGTTTCAGGAACAGACAGCAGTGAAAACAAAGCAAAAAAGAAGACACAAAAAAGGCAAAGGAATACAAGGAAATACTGATCTTAATATACAGATTTAAGGATCAAGAATAATTTTCATTAACAGCCTTCCTCCTTTATCGAAGGAAAAAATAAAAAAAGGTTGCCTTCAGGCATGATGGGATTGAAACTAAATCAAATTCTTCCATGGCCAAGGTGCAATAGGAATACCCCAGGCCTTTTTCTTCCTTCAGATACACTTTCTTGGGAAACCGAAATCTGAGGAATAGGAACCTTTACTGAAAGTTCACTGATAAAATCTTAAGGAGTCAAATTACATTCCCCTTTACGTTTATGTGCATAGCACTTCTATGCATAAAGGATAAAATTTGCATAAAGCTTCTCTTTGAATATACAAGGCAAGGTCAAGATTAACAAAAAGAGGTTGCAGGTGTCAACTCTATCAATTAAGTGAGATAGGATGGTGTCAGACAAAATCTGGGCCATTGCTTAGTGCTGTTCTGAAATCTGAATTAGATAACAGGATCAATTTTCAGTAAATAAGTTTCCATTAATTATATGCTGAAGAAAGTGACATTAATAACTGTTACTTCTTAACAGTTAATATGAGAAGCTACATGGAAAAGCTGCAGGAAAGAAGGAAAGAAAGAAGAAAAGAGAGAAGAAAGAGCAAAAAATAAAACTATTCCCTGGTTCCAGTAAGATACTTAAACATTTGCTTAACTTTCACTGTATGTGTATTTCTGTTAAATTCAATACATTCTGCTGAACAGCCAGCTCATTTTCACAACTTCAATTTGTGATGCACTGTAAGAAAGAAACATTGAAATTCAGGTTTGCTTGCACACCACGCTGTCATTAATCTCACATTGTAAGACCACAGCGTGTTTAATTAATAGAAGATTATATTACCAAAGGTAAGAATGAAAATTATAGCTTTTCATTTAACTTTCACATTCACACCTGACCACTGCCACAGGGAATATTTAGCTGGTAATCTGTTCACGATAGTCACAGATATAAAAGATAAATCTAGATAAAACAAAATAGAGTGTCCATTTTTAGATGAATATGAAATATGCTTGCTAAAACATATTTGTGAAATTTTTATTAACACTAAGTTTTCATGAATAATCAATAGTTATTAAAGATTATAGGATACATTCAGTACACCATCATTCTGCAAAAGCGTCTACCTGAACGAGCAGAAGCAGTTGAATTTGCAACAGGGTTTCACACTGAAATGTCTTCAAGGTTCATGGCAGTGCTCTGGTATTTCCTCTGTTCAGTGTAGGTTCTACATATATCCATATGGGACTCATCAAAATCCACTGTGGAGAGATTGATCCGTGTTTTGGCTGAGCAACAGCAACTGCTGAGCAACTACAAGAGCAACTGAACTTCTGTGATGTTGTAAAATGAAATGAGTAATGTTACAGTCAAAAGTAATTTACAGTCTGTAGACTTAAGCCTTGTTTATATATATGGTTGTTACCATTTAATTAAACTGGTGCCAACCTCCATTTGGACATACTTCTGTTTTAGTTGGTTTAGTTTAAGCCTATTTTAAGTGACTTACAAATAATCCAAAATAGAGTGTCCATACAGAGCCTTCTGAGCAAGCTTCACCAAATGAGTTAAAAGTCAGAATTTTAATTGAGACTTGTACAGCTCAACAAGTGGCCAAGTCAGATATAGAGAAGGGACTATAGAAACAGTTCCAAAGGAGGTTCACCTGCTATCTATTAGTGGTAAGTGCAATATATGATAATTTAGAAACAAGTACTAAAAGAAATAATGATGGAAGCTATTATAGCTAGCAAAATTTATAAAGACTAGTAATAGAACCATGAGGTTGAACCACATTTGTAGACTTATACATCTCACTTTAAGCCGAATTTCAAGTAATGGTGGGAACACCTGGAAGGATGTCTTCTCCAGATTCCCCTCACTGCTTCCCCTGCTGGTAAAACAACACCCAGAAGATGGAGAAGCCTCTGGTAGGAGCAGCCAGTGCTGGAAGGAGGATTTACCAGGCTCCCCTCACTCCCCCTGCTTAGCCTAGCACCTGCTGATAGGAGGGGATGAGACCTTTGCAAAGAGGAAGCTTTTGTTTCTAGCTAACTCGCAATTCCCCTGGGGCAGGGTGGAAGACAGATATTTATAGCAGGTAATAAGGAGTTTGCATAAAGCCCGTCTGGGGTAGGCCAAATATATTTTATGGAATCAAATTACTTCAGATTTCCCTGAGAAAACTGTAACTCTGGCCTTCCTTACTATATTGACACAAATTCTTCATCCTGATGGCAATAAAGTCGTGCCACGTAGGGCTGCATAAGGAGCTACTGAAGGGTTCCTACAGGCTATTACTTCTTATGAGCTCGTTCACTTTCCTCATCCTGTCATCATTAACTGTAGGAACAGGACGCCCGTGGGTGATGTCACAGTTTTGCAGAAATATATGGACTAATGCATTTTCTGTTCCATCATCTAATTCAACAGTGGTGGTTTGAGCTTGCTGCTATATGGCAAACACTCTAACTTCCATTGACTTTAGGGAAAGTTGTGAAGTCTCAACACCAGAAGGAAAAAAAAAAAAAAGACAGTCTATGGACTTAGATTGGGTAAAATATGGCCTTTCAAAAACTGATCAAATTAGGAGATCATCTTTTTCAATCTTTAAGAAAGAGAATCTAACCTGCTGGATTGTCCTGATAATTTATGGTAAAGGATAAATCCTCTGTCTTACATCTATCCCGTGGGCATATACATTTTATTTTAAGTGGTAGCAATTAAGAAGTTGAAGAGTTGTAATACTGGTACTTAAGATCATCATTTATGCACTGTAGGGTCCTTAGCATACCTTGCTTTACAAAGGTTGTACAATATGTGAAAGCATCAGAGATTGTATCAAAATGCATACACATATACTTGCATTCATGAACACCGAGGTAAAAAAGTAAACATCTACATAAATTAAAACATATACTTAGGAATGGCTCTCAGGTGTTTTCCTCAGAAACATCCTAGAAGATGCAGCCTGGTACAATACGTCATTAAAGTCAAAAAAGCATTTCACAAGTTGCTGCTATAGGTAACTGAAAGGACACATTGACTATTTAGGACTGAAGGTTGTTGGGTAGACAAGCATTTCTGTAGTAAAGATATCTAAAGTAAGTGGTTGATTAGCTTTACAAATTGAGATACATGTTGAGATCTGTATGAAATCAAACCCTGATACTGTCTTCCTTGCCATAACATAATTTATGTATTTGATGGCCTAGCCCACTAGGGAATAGGCACTTAAATGCATATCCTGCTGGTCTCAGAAGCAAAGAAAAAAATTAACCCAAGCATTGAAAGTATTTGATTTTCTTTCCTAAGCAACAAAGAAAACAGGATCAAACCCTATCATTGCATTGACCTTAACAATAAATGTGACAGTATATTCCTGTATCCTGCTTTAAATAGATAAATAGATAATGGTTTGGACTGTCTTCTGTATAAAGTCATATGTTATACAAACACACTCATAAAACAATGTTGTTACCTTTATTTTAATCAAGATTAACATTAGGACATATGCATTCCTTTGTCAAGACTGGTTCATTCTGGCTGTGGATAACCACATTTTTCTATTTGGAGGAAAGGAGCAAAAAGGCTATTGAACTGGAGAAAGCTTTTTGTGTGTATTATTTTTTCAGGCATATTTGGTACATAAAATCTGCTGTGCTGCAAGACTAAAAGTAGCTGATATTGTGTTTTAAGGTAGGATGGGATTAAAGCCCAGTCAATATATACCAATAAATTGAAGTCTGCAAAAGATTTTAATTCTAGATGCTCATGCCTGAATTCAAGTCTATTTCTACAAACTGCTTATTTAATCTAAAATAGGGCACAGTTATGTGTGTCCTGATGTGAGAGAGGTCATTTTATTACATTGGCAAAAGAGATGATGTATTTTCTGTCTGGCTCAAACTCTGTTGTACATATATCCACTTTTCAGACTAGTAAAACAGCATTCAGAGAATAGAAGGCACTGGTGTACATCTTTTGGCCACATGGATGTCTCCTCATATCCAAACCAGTATTCCTTTGGATTAACCTATTTTTCCTCGTCAGCCACAACAGTACTGAAATTGCTGATTCCCTCCAAATCTGACACCAGAAATGTATGAACCCAGAGGCAATTCTTAAGGAATGTAAAATGAGATTTGGGATTTTTTTTTTCCCTGGAACACTGAAAGGTGGGAGAAAGTGACTTTACCTCCAAGTACACGTATTCATGGTTCTGGGCTTGTTCTGAAGCAACCAGCAACATCCAGAAAAAATAGATGGGCACACTGTCAGTCATGCTGATTCACCCTGTGTTGTTTTCCACACTTCCCTCTATCATCAGCCTGTTTTGTCGTATTTTATATTTGCACTGCAAGATTTGGGGGAGAGGTGGGGCTGGACAGTCTCTCTGTTCTGCATTTATGTGTTGCCCAGTACAGGAACAGGTGAAGTGTTGGCTCTCCTGGGTGCAGCTGCAGTGTTGTCTCTATCACCTCTGTGGAGGATGACAACGGTGACACTACATGCAGATGACTGAAATACAGAGACATCCCAAACCATGTGGAGCTGAGTCATTTTTAACTGCGATTGATTTGAATGAGAATGCAACCACTAACCAATGAAATTATCAGCCTGCAGGCTTAAAATACAGAAAAGGGAAAGTTTGTTTTCACACAGCACAATAATAGAATCGTGAAACTCATTGTCACAGCAAGTAAAGCTGGTTATACGTAGAAAGGCAGTTAAGAATAGATTAGACAAATTTATAGATGATAGGACAGTTGTGTTCTGTTAAAGCTCAATGGCCAGATGCAAGCCCAGGTTCATGAAATTCCTCAGATTATGTCTGCTAGAAACTGGGCAGCAATATCTAGGGGAGGATTCCTTCATATAAACCTTGTTCTTTTTCTCTTTCCCAAGTATTCACTGCTCTCCATTAGTGGATACAGAATATTAGTCTGAATAAGCTAGCGTTCAGACTTTGGTCTGAATTAATATGTGCTCTTACATTCTCAACTGCGGTTTGTTAAGATTTAGATGAGCAGGACCATGAAAGGGACTTATTATTATAAAACTGAGTTATTTGCCTATTTCTGTCTGGATCCCATTCTCTTTTGTTTCCTTAATGCCAAATGAATGCCAAATATCACATAAGACATCACACATCTTAACTATTCTGGTGTGCTTTTTTTTTTTCCTGTGTATGACCAAGCAGCATTTTATAGTGATGATGTAAACAAGTATACATAATATTGAGCCATGCTAAGTCCTCAAACTCAGCCTAGGTACAGGTTGTGTACAGAATGGTCAGCAGCAAAATAAACCTCTAACAGTGCCCAAGGGCATCATTTTAGGGATGTAGTGAGCTGCTCCATCTTCACATACGTTTAATCCTTGGCCTCTCTATGGAGACCGCCAGCAAGGCTGACAATTAGAGCCAATTGTGGTGGACTTTTGAAGTGGGCCAGTAATTTAATTGCTGGCTAATAGGTGCAACTTGCAAGTCTGGGAACTTTGTGGTCTCATAACTCTCCCTTTCGTCCCCACTCTAGCCCTGCCATTTCACTGGGTCGTTTCATCAAGGGAAGCAATTATAAAAGCTGATAGCAGTTTTCTCTAAATTGCTGGCAGGAAGCCAACATTATGCTACAGAGGTGCAGTGCACTGCATCAAGTGGTTGAGCTGAGTGACGCTCTCTAACGATGTGTTGTGGCTGTGTGATTAAATACTGGCTTCCTGCCGAATCATTCTCCCTGGGAAACAATTGTCACTGCACTTAGCATCTCTCCCAATTTGAGAGCAATGTGCCCTTCTTTCACCAGAATGGAAAGGCTTTTATTGCTAAAGGTGAAAACCTCATGTTGTTAACTGGTCCCTTCTTCAGATAAACTCTTCCTGAGGACAAGGACATGAGGGTTTGGTCTAAGGAAGATTTGTTTATCTTTCAATGGGACACCATCACAAACAGTGAAGAAAATGCTCAATGGGGAGAAATGGAAATACTGACAAAATTTGTACTCTTTCCTAACTGGGCCTTCTCCCCATTTTCCTCTCCCAACCCTCCCTTTTCTTTCCATTCCCCATAGCGCAGGGCATACTTCACATTCCCTCTGAAGAAGGGAGAAAGACCTTTTTACAGCTTGCATCTCTTCCACAGGACTGAAAGGAACCATCCAAATGGGCTGGAGATATCATGGGGCCAAAAACACCCTTTCAAGATGTGCTACTCCCCTTTCCACTTCCTCTAAGGGCTGTTTACTGTCAGTGACCCCTCAGTTCTCTGCCAAGCTCTTTTTGGGGCAAGAATAAAGGAGTCCTCTAGCTTAGTGAGGAAAAATACAGGTTTTTAGCAGATTTGATGAAAGGTAAATCTCCTGCTGCAGAAATCTCCTGATGTCAAAACTAGACATAATCTGTTTATCTTAAACCTCTTGTAAATACTACCGGAAGTGGAGCTCTCCTTTGTGTTCTTCAGAAATCCACATATACACACAAGATAAATCAAGAGCCATGACCAATCCCTAATTAATCCCTGTGGACCTATTAACCTTGTGGGACAAAACAGTTATTCTGGATTCCCAAAGCTCAGTGGAAATATATCTCCTGCTTTGAGCCAAAGATCTTGGAGTCCTTGATAGACAGAAAGAGAGATGAAAAAGAAGGGACACCTCTCTTATACAGCTAGCACCATCTAGTGACAGCTACTAAAGGGACCTCCAGCATGCCATAACACTGGGTATTAAGTATCCGTCAAAGCATGCTAATAAAGCCAAGAGAGTGCAAAATTCCCAGAAAAGAAAAAATATAACATTCTCTTTTCTGCCAGTACTGTCCTGCCTGTAACAAAACAGGTTCTACATGCATAGCTTTGTACACGTCTTCTACAGTCCTTGAGGTGGTGTGTGATCAACGGCGCCTTCCCACGAGCGCACAGCTGCCATGTGCTTCCGATACTGGCAGCCAGGTCAAAACTATGATACACACTGTAACCGCTCCTCGAGGCACTGCTAGGTACGTGCAAATGTACAGCAAGAAGAAAAGATCTGAATCAGAGCCATACGAAAATGTCTGGGGCACAGATGCTACCATGTGCAAATCTGCCTTTTTGCACAGGTCTAGAAACGTGCACAGAGCAGTTCTCCATTAGCAGGACTGAACTGAATCTTTTTACCATGCTGTATTCTCTGAAGTCAGTTAGAGAGCATATTTATATCTGACACATGAATTCTGAATTTCAGTAAAGGGTACTTCTTTTATCAAGGGGCAATTGTGAAATGTGGTGCATAAGAAATGAAGCAAATTCTCTGCTTTCTCCTTGCAGTATTGTCTTCAATGCACTTTACTAAACCTGCCAGGATATCAGAAAAACAGATTTGCACTATCATCTTTTGCACTAAAACTGACAACACTTTCCTAAGACTTCGTTCACAAATAAACCCAATTTCTCCATACAGTCAAATTGATACAACTCCTTTGAAATTATGAACTAGTGCTAAAAGTTGTGGCTGTGTCACTCTAGAATTCTTTTCTCTTATTCTTGCTTTGGAATTAAAAGCCCAAGCATTCATTAATTTAGACACATCACAGTTTTCTTCACATGTATTACTGATAAATGGAACATGTTTCATTACTCTAAGCTTCATATTCACAATATCAGAAAGTAATCATAATAAACAGCAAATATCTACATTGCGTAGACTGATTTTCACTTCTCCTTCTTACTCTATCACCGTTCAGAAGGTATCTATTTCATTGCGTATAACAAAATAAATCCAATCAAAATAAAAAAATTGGCTGCATCTTTAAAATGGGTCAGGTCCTCACCTAGGGCTAACTGGAATAATACACTACCCTTGGGAATAGCATATTCACCACTAAGAGATCTTCACTTTCTTCATTTTTTTAAAATGTATTTGGTGGATGAATGTTTGTCTGATTTATTTTGAATTTTTTCTTTTGAGATTTTTATGCAGTTTTTCTACCCAACAACAGCACAAAAAAAGAAATATGGGAGGTTGTCCTAGCACATATATGGCCAAGTATGTCCAGTACAGTAACAAGAATGTAAGATTAGTATCCCACTATAAATCTACTGATATGACACACAATTCAACCTGTGCACCCCATTTGACATATATATATTCACTTGCATCCAATACAATGTTTCATCCATTTCATCAAATTTTGCAGCTTTTCTGTTGAATAAGATGTCCATCCAGAAGAAGAACCTTGAGATACCACAGAACCAGAATAACTATTTATGCAAAAATAATGCATTCTGGGTTACTATATGTTTTCCATTTTTAAAAGACATTTGAAAAGAAGGAAGGCTTTCATTTATTGACTTTATTAATGATACAGTTGTAATTACAGTTACAATTACAACTGCTTGGCCTTGCCAAGTTGAGACCTATGACTCAGCTGCTCTTAGGCCTTCACAAGTCCATGCAGGGATGATTCTAAAGGCATACGATGGGAAGGTGATCCTGCGGCTTTGTTATCCTCTCATGCTGAGGTTATTCCCTGTCAAGCATTTTTATCATTCCCTGCATCGTGCATGAGCAGGCCTCCTCTTTTCTTTGAGGCAAACAAATTGTCCCCCAACTCCAAGTGTTTAAGCTAGGTATTTGAAAAAAAAAAAAAAGGCATTGCGAGGAAGGGCAGGAAAGAAGATATCCTATTTGACAGTGGACCAGAATAAATTTGTTTGCTATTGATTTCTTTATCCAGAAGTTTCATCTTCCTTATTCCTTTCTCATACATAAATGGGAACCAGTATAATTCTTCTGCATTAAAAACAGGAGAGATTAAAGTATTAATCAAAATCAGATAAATGAGGCAAAAAGCTCAACCCTGCCCTTGTGCCTAACTAATTATTTTGAACAGCTCTGGTCTGTTCACCTCTGTGCTGAGTTGGTAATGTATCCCCCTTTGGTCGATTCAAGATCTCTAGCAACACCTATGGGAGAGTCTTTAATTAATCCTCTGTTACTGTTGTAATTGCATTATCCTGAGGGAAAGCCTTACTAGCCAGGAATATTATTTTAAACATATACTGTAAACAACATATGTCCTCAGGAGAGTTCAGTTAATACAACCGTTTTGACCCTTTCACTGCTGGGTGCTTAACAGTTTATTTTCATAACCACTAAAAAGGCCTTTTTTTCCACCCCTTTTATGTGGGGTTATTTAGACTTTATGCTTAAAAGCTGTACAGTGCAATTTCATCTATATCCAGCAAATAAAGAAAAAAAAAATGGTTTGCAGGCTGCTTAAAGTATTTCCAGCTAAAGGAAGGCATTGACTTTTTGCTCTGTTCCTATCTAATATCTCATTATGAAACACATCCCTCTGTGGCCACAGATTACTGTCACAGTGGCACAACATCTAACCCTTCTGCATCTTCCATATATGCTGCAAGGTTGTACAGAATAACCCAGCAGGATCTCTGTACTCTCGTCATCTCTCTTACTCATTTGATTTTAAGGTAGGATTCACATCTTCTGGCACAAAAGAGTGGGAATCTGGAGTCCTTCAATTTTTCAATGAATCTTGGCCCTTGTAAAAGTTAGTAAAATTTCACATTTCCAGATCAAAATATTTTGTTTTCAAAAAAAATTAGAACTTCTTCGTATTCAAAATTGAGACATAAATTTTAAAGGAATTCATTTTCCATGAGCTTCTCTATTTCTCATTTCATGAACATTTTCCTGTCGAAAGAGAGACATGCAGCTTCCTTTAAATTTACTCACGACAGAAACACGCAGAATACTGCTTGCGATTTTACCGGTACACTGGGAAGCTAAGTTCGGATCTGTGAAGTGTCAGAGATTCTCCTGTGGAAAGTGTTATGTAAGTGTAATGTATTTTTAGCAAGGATATGAATAACAAAGCAGAATAGGATTTTGGAACTGTTCTTTTAGATTGCTTTGACCATTTTCTTAACTACCCCTCCCCGCTCCTTTTCTTGCTTCCCTGATTCACAGATACCAGGTATGATAGGTGCAGTTTAAAGAGATCAGCATACTAGATTACTTGCCTGAGTTTTTGAGAGGTTGGTCTCTGCAACAGTTTTTAAAACTTTCATTTGTTTTAGGTAGTATACAGTGATGTTTATAAAATACAGGTGTCTTCACCTTACCCTGTGGTTCAAAGAATGATACAACAGCCACAGTTAGTTACTGATTCACGCACATTTCCATTCTTAAATATTTTTCCTTCTCACTTGTGTCTCAACGGCCTTAAAAACAACAGCTTATCCACTTCAGTAGTTGCACTGGTTCTTTTTACACACCCTTCTTCTGCACTTTAAAATCTCAGAGCATCCTAAGACCTGAGGAGTTTCTTAACATGGTTATTCACATAAACTTTCTCTCTTCTTTTCTTGTCCTTAGGAATTTCAACAACCTTACCTCAAAATTCTGAATTAATATTGCTTGCAGGACAAGCAGACTGAAATAAATCTTCTTACTGGGAAAATCTGGGAAATTAAATACTGGATTGCACGAAAAGCGTGAGCAAAACATACAACCAGAGACAAACAAAACGCAAGTAGCACAAACTCATTACCTACAATGAGCGGATTAAAGGCTCTTAGGTTCAATAGGCCTAAGCTGAGCCCCTCCTCATGACTCTCCGCACATAAATATTGTGAAGCCAAGAAAAACAAGACAAAAGTCAACAATTTGAGGAACTTCTTGTATATTGCTGGAAAGGCAAAATATGTCAGGGAAAAAAAAAAGAAAAAAATGAAAAAGATTTTATAGTGAAATCATGTTTTCCACAGTGTTAGAAAAGATCACGACCACAGTTAAATCACGCAGGATTAGACCATAATGTATGAAAAACCTTTTTACAAACAGAAATATTTTTTCTGGATTTAGTAGAAGGTTCAACCGTAATTAATTTATAAAAGGAAAAAGTAAGCAGTACATTTCTTAAACTAACAGTCCTGAGAATATAGCATGTGTATCTCTCTTCTGGAAAATTTATTAAGCATTAGGAGTAGAGAGAGAGAGAAAGAGAGAGACCAAATTGAATCTCTCTGTTCTTGCCAGTTTTTGCTGCTGTGGTGAATTATCACAAACTTCATAAATGTAAGTAAAATGGGACTCTTGAAGTCTCAGTCACTTTATTTCAACAGAATGTAACCATATTCCAATTTACACTTGAATTAATGGGAGACTACATAGCTTTGAAAGTCTTAAAGTGCGTGTCACACCTATTATAACACATTTTATTAATCAGTGACTTACATTAAGAGAGACCATCCAGCCTAGCTTTCCGCAACTCTTTCAGGAGAATAAAAAAGAAGAAGAAGAAGAAAAAAAAAAGTATTTGTTCCTTGCATACAGTAGCTCGACCATATCACAAACTCGTTTGGTTAAGTAGACGCATTATGAATGTGCTATGTTGAACATTCAGTTTCACTTAAATTGAATTCAGTAATAGGCAATGCAAAGTATATAATTTTTTTAAGAACACTAAATGCTAGTCCTTTAATATTGAGAGCTTATTTTCTTCCATTCTTTTTTTTCTATACATCAACCCACATGTCCAAGCTCCATCAGAGCAAACATATCCTGTCTCCCTTTGATGTTGTCAAATATTAGTATTGGCTTTTGACAATGTTGAAATAGTACTGTTAGTCAATATTCATAAGTGTAGTGCAAAATGTTCAAGAAGTCCCCAACACATAAATGGAAGACTTGGTGATATACAGAGTGTAACAATGGGGAAAAAAAAAAAAAAAAAGATAGATTTTCATGTGTAACAGAGTGATGCAAGTATCATCACTTCGGGTACCCTGATACTGGTATATTTTCATGAGACAGAGAAACATAAACAACAACCTTTTCCTTTTCTTTCCATTTGAATGCCTGGGAGAGCAGGATCATGCAATTGTTATGCACATAATAGCAATAGAATTAATAATGTCTATAAACCTATATTACCCATATTCATTACAACAAATATAGAATATAAAAACTATAAATAGAAATCACTACTTTTGCTGAAGTGCAGTAGGAATATTGGAGCTACATAAGGAAAAGAGCAATATGAGAGGATTTGAATTGGCATCAAGGCCAAGTCTGGGAATATTTATACATACGAGCTTTTTCTGATGTTATTTATGTACATGAAGCAACCCACAAAACTCTTCAGAAACTTTACTGAGCTATTCAAGACCACTTCCAAATGAAAAATAAATATATGTCCTATAACCTGGACTCCTTTTATACCTTTCTCATTTTCTAGACACATCAATGTTATTCTTTGTAAAATGATTCAATGCTTTTTATTTAAAAGACTGCATACGATGGTCAGTTTAAATTCTACCCTTAAGTACACAAGTGGAATAAAGTCATAGTTTATCATCGATAGAAACTAGAGTTAGAAAAGACTTAGCTGATAGCCCAACAACATGGAAGGTTCAAATGCTATAAATTGGAAGGTTTTGTCCAGTTCAAGCAACCGGATTTCTGTGTTTTCCTTTGGGAGCCTTTCTAAAACACAGTTGAATAACCTCTCTGAAGAACCTGACCTTCCAAAACTGTAATATATAGCACTTTCCACAATACAGTATGCCAAACAAACAGCCAAGTTCTAAAGAGAGCAGTAGATGTTTTAAATTTTGTTTATTATTCATTTGTTCATTCTATGAGGTCTCACATAATGTCTTTGGCCGACCTTGAATTAAATTACATTTCTACTCTGCTTATGTTTCTCTGATACACCAAATGAACAGAAGAATGCCGAGTATGGCATTTCGGCATCTTTGTTACCTCTGTATATAGCATAAATAGAGCCCTTTCTTACTGCTTCTTGTGGAACATTGATGAGCTGCTGAAATCTTTTGCATCAGACAAATGGACTTCATTATACAAGACAGCACTTCATAAGTGCAAACCTTTCGGGATGACAAAAACCCACTGAATTCTCCACTTTCCACCAAAGCTGCCAGCAATTTACTGGTTTTGGCAGACTTACTAACAAAATTTTGTTAGTGAAGGCAGAAAATCTAAGCCTAAGTCCAGTTGCTGCCAGTCTGCCACACACAGAAAATAGATCTCAACTTTCCACATCTGATCATTGTTTGAAGGGGCATTTAAAAGCTTACATACTGGGGGAGTTCTTTCTATAGTCAGAACATTTAATCCTCCTGATATCCAAGCCATTCTGAATGAGAAAGAGGTTTATGGCAAAGTCACTTCAAATTAAATTGATGTGTTATTTCATCTCTTAGGTGAAAAATGAAGACCTGATTCTAAAATACCTCAATCACCCTCAAAACTGAAGGTTCTAAACACATTGCTGAAAATACTTAGCACCTTCCAGGTTTAAGCTCTTACTACTATTAAAAATGTTTGCACATGCTGCACATACAGGAATCTCTATGCTTTAACCAAGCTTGGACTTTTCAGGAAAACAGTCAGTGCATATTCATAGTGGTTTATAATGAATAAATTGCCCTATTCTTTTTGGACTGCAAAAATGATGTGAATGAGTGAAGTTGGTGATGGAGATGGTAGGAAAGCCAAAGACAGAGCAAATCTATAAACGGAGTTTCCTATCTAGGGGTTTTGCCATTAAAAAAAAAAAAAGATATTAATTTCTGAGGAGCAAAGGAATGTATGAGTCATAAAGAGAGAAAAGAGGTCCTTTTTTATCTGGAAAAAACATTTAATTTTGTTTGTTTGTTTGTTTTCACAAAGAAAGCTACAGAATATCCACTTCTTTAAAGAAAAGTTAATCTTTTCCTTCTTTATGTGAGTGAGATGTCTCAAGGAAGAGTATTTATATGTAGATGTCAGGGAACAGCTACTAGTCTAGACCTAACCCTTTATAGACAGTTCAGGGCATGTTCCTCTGAACTAGGTATGTTTGTTCATTTAAGACTGTTTGTCAGCCGTTTTTCACAACACGGCATACATGAGGCAACCATACTTGACACGCTGCTAATGATTGCACTGGGTGTAGATACAAACTGCAATGAGTATCACTTGTGCCACTAACTGGGTTCAAGGTCTTTGTCATGTTGTAGGCTACACAACACTTAAAAAGATCTATAGCTTGAGATGTAAGGGGACAAAAAGAGTTCCAGAATTAAAAACAAATCTTGAGACTTCCTTTGCAACAGGAAACTTGAGTGTATCAGTCTAGAGAGACATACAGTGTCTGAAGAAGGAGAGTGGCCAGGAATAAAAATACAAGATAGATATTTATAATATCATGGAAAAACTACTGTAAGGCATTTTAGTTAGTACCTTACCATACTTGCCAAGGTTAATTTTAATTCCTGAATGCAAAAATCTCTTGTTATCTAGAGGCGTATGCATCTTCCTAAATGTGTATAAAGATACAAACAACAAATAGCAAGAGTCTGAATATAAAAAGACAACAGCATCAGCAGCTCTCAACCTGCTTTTTAACAGATGAAAAAAAGGCCAAATTCAAGTTGTTGAATGTTCAGTGAATGCAATCCTCAAGAACGCCTTTCATCTATTTGGCTGATGGATCACAAATGTTTAGTTCATTTGAGTTTGGGATTTTAAGTTTTTTTTTTTTTTCCCAGTCTCCCTAATGCACTGGGGTTTATGCCAGATTCTCCACATCCATAACTGCCGAATAAAATACACCTTCCTTCTTTTCACCTATCCAGAGCACATATACGAAAAAAATGAACGAAAATAAAAACTAGGATACACATAAAATCTCAAATTTCAGACTTTGTAAAATACTTCTATCTATATGCAGATTTCTGGAAAAATGTCCTAGAAAATTTACATCCAGCATGCAAATCTGTGCTGCATGGAGAATTTCCAGTCAGAGCTCTTTTTAAAAGAATGACATGCATTATGTTGTGATTTGAGTACCCAAGAGAACTGAGAAAAAAAAAAAAATTGTTCTCTAGTTATCCAAGGCTCAGGTTCATTGGAATCAGTGTTACACATTTTTGTAATAATATGACCTAAACATGTAGGCTGGCTTAGACATACAAATTAGTAACACTGGTAATCTGTTTCCATACTTACTACTATAGTCAAAAACAGACCTATCATTCATAGAAGTATTTACTAAAGATATAGCCAGGAATCATCCCTCTTGTCTTAAAAACATTGGCTTCAAAGAACTTAGACCAAGTGTCCAATTTGTCTCAGTCCATTTTTTCATTTAACATTAATGGTGTGGGACACTATTGCAGCTTTAAAAGCTACTTCTGGGGGAGCAAAAACAGAATGAGAGTCACTGGACTCAACGCTGAGCTCATTTGCAGTGTAATACACGCAGAGCCTTTTCCACAGTGCTACAACTGTGCATCACTCCCTTGATGATGAGCTTTGCAAGCACGACTTATGAGCCCAAACTCTCCTTGTTTTCTGTTCCTCACATCTCATTCAAAGTGGTCTAGGCAGCATCATTGACACGGGAAACTCCTGGATTCTCTTTACTTTGATAGCTACGATTTATTTGTTGAGTTTAGTTATTTTTAATACATTGTAAGTAGCTGAAAGAAGTTGTGGGCATGTTGACCTCATAGTCCATACCACTCCATACCACTGAGCTTTTCTTGTGTATATAGGAAGCCCACACATCTACAATGCAAAACAGTAACATTTAGTCTTTATGTCACAGTCTGTCTCCTCAAACAACTGGGAAAAAAAAAAAAAAAAGGCAGGCATCAAACATGTCTAAAATGTTTACAGTGAAGATTCTGGAGAGAGACAAATCCTAAAGCTCAGGGATCTTCACAGAGAATAGATCTAGTGCTGGTCAGGTCTTTTTGTTTATTTGTTTGCTTTTAATTCTGGTTTGTGTTGGAAAAGCAGGTTAACTAAACTGATAGAGAAACTACACAAAACTGTGGTGCCAAAGTGAAATAAAATGGCCTGATAAATTTCAGTTAACTGCTTTTAAAACTACTTGCCAAGCACCTTGAATCTGGGCGTAAAGAACATGTTGAGCAGTTTGAGAGTAAGTTTATATCACTCTGGTAGAGAATGTCTGAAACAAACACGCCGTGCAAGATCAACATCTAGCAGAAATGTTGGTGAGATGGAATACAGTGCACTGCCAAATTAGGGAAAACATCTTCAAATAGCAGATAAAAGATCCTCATAACAAAATTTGGATAACGCACTGCAAAAATCCCTTTGAAGTTCATAAAGGTTGGATTCCCTGATAGTGTCAGTAATCACTGGATCTTTCTCTGATCATATTATTAGCTCCTGCTGAAGTGCCCCTGAAAGCCTGAATCTCTTCACAACTTATAGCTGTAAGTAAGTGGGATATACAGAATTGTGTTGGCCAGTGCTGACTCTGAAACAAAGTAAACGTTAAGACAAAAGGGAAAAAAAAGCTGGGGGGAGTAGCTGACACCCCAGAGGGCCGCGCTGCCATCCAGAGGGACCTGGACAGACTGGACAACTGGGCGGAGAGAAACCTCATGAAATTCAACAAGGCCAAG
>JAWLRI010000448.1:4872933-4915643 GCA_034781795.1 Crypturellus tataupa
CCCTGCGCTGGACTCTCTCCAGCAGCTCCACATCCCTCTGGTACTGGGGGGCCCAGAACTGGACACAATACTCCAGACATGGCCTCATCATGGAAACAAATAAATAAATAAATAAATAAATAAATATAAACATGTATATAAACATGTTCCATTTACACAGACCTATATCCAGTCCTGTCCTGGAACAGAGTTAGCCAGAGAGAGCACTTGTAGAAGTATTTGCTTTGGGGTTTCACAATAAACAAATTCTTCCTTGTTAGGTGACTTTCATCAGAGAACAAGACATTACTTGCTTTCCTCAAAATATTCCACAGAAAAGTAACTGAAACTCACTGCTCAGTTATGAGCAGTGAGTTTCAGTTACTGCTCAGATGACCTCTAGAGGTCCCTTCCAACCTTAGGCATTCTGTGATTCTATGATTCTATGATTCTATGAAAAAAAAAATATATATATATATCTCAAAGCAACTTTTGTTTACATGGTTGAAACTTTCAAGCACAGCATTTAAGCATGATTTCATTGCGACATAGGCATATGCTTATGTGATTTTTTTTTCCACTATCATTTTACAATAGAGTGCCATGTTCTTCTTCAAAGACCTTCAATAACAAATATATATATTTATTCATTTTCTTTCTTTCTCATCTACTTCTTTAATTACGGGTGCTGTGACTCTGCCACCACTACAGCTTGTGGTATTGCAATGATATAATAAGAAATCCATGCCCAATTGGACACGATAACTTGACAATTTTGCTTTGAGTGTGAAAGTGTTCACACAGCTCTACCATCTAACACCGCTGACACTCGCTTATTCCATCTCACACTGCAGCTGTTTGCATGCTGTTTCTTCCCAGCCTCTCTGCTGCTCTCCACTTTCTGACAAGCTAACTGGTGTTGGACCCAACTGCTACTCGAACACTTCTCCCTTCCCTCCAGCAGCAACAAAGAAGGCACAACTTTCTTCCAGTTTCAAAGGTAGAGTATAAGTTTGCAAAAGTCGCTATCTGACTATCAGTCACTAAACGAAGACGATTGAGTGAGCTCCATTCCTGACATTTTATGCCACGTCTTCCCATGTCAAAGAGGGCAGCAAGTGGTAACTGCAGGCTGTGTTTGCTCCTCACTGTTTCATAAATGCATCTGATCCCTTGCCAGCTCCAAGAGCCTAATGTTCACTCTCCGTGATCCTATGGATTGATGGATATATCGGATGAGCAGAGAAACATAAGGACCACTCCTGAAAAATGAATGCTTTCTCTTTACAGCACCACGGAAATTCACCAGGTTAAATACATGGAACTGCCGTATAATTGTGTAGGAGACTGAGTGTGGTTATCACTGAGACATGTGCAGTAGAGCATCCATCACTTGGTTAGTTTATATATATTCTGCTTTGGCAAATTATTACCCAAAAAGTATTCTTCTGCGGCATGCATAGATAACTGCATTTTGAGTAATGCACTGCAACTGTCCTCTTAACTGTCCCCCCTACACTCCATATCCCTGCAATGAGCATACATGTACACACACACTCTGCAACCCTTGGAATCCACAGTGAGATCTGATTTTACTTACAGAGTATACTCTGCCATGACTGTCACCAAAGTTATATAATTGGAAGGAAACAATAAAATGACAGATTGCTTGTTCTAAATAATTGGATAGACAGGGTAGCAAACAGTGGGTTATGAAAAATATTCCTCAAAGCATGTCAAACTTCAATAACTCACATAACAAAAAGACACTGATAGCTGTCCTCCTGTCACAACGGAATATTTTTAAGATCCAGTTATAATTTTCCACATCAATTTTTAAATCCTTTTAAGAAATAGTGAAGGCAAAGTCTGAAGATCATTCCTGAACTTCTATCAAAAAATGACACCAAAATACTCAACAGTGTGTTTAGGATAGGAAGTTTTTAACCTTTAAATGATGTAAAAAAATATCAAGCTCAATGCTATTAATTAGTTCTCAATCAGTACAACACACAAATTCCCTAACTGCAATTGCAAAGATGCTGGATTAAAACACAGTTTTCCACTTGGCCTACCATCTAAACCATGCTTATTAGCTGTCACTGTTTGTTTGTTTTATATGTGCTAAAACCAAAGACTTGTACAACACCAACTGCAGTAAAAGCAAGACTAACTGAAAGGAGTAAGGTATTTCCATCACTCAGCTTTGCTGCTCACATTTGAGAAACAGGCCCCTCAGGCTTTGCAACTTCAGTGACATCTTTCCAAGCACTGCAGAAAAATCAGTAAGAGCGTTTCACAACCAGAGACTCGTCTTCATGGTTACTTGCTGCAGCAGGACTGACTGTCCAGTTACTGGAATTCTTTCGTCTTCCTGGAGAAATCTCTTCCCATGACTCAGAGTTAGAAACTATCAAATCCAAAATAAGATATTGTGTGTTTGTTTATCTGTGATTTTATCTGCCTTACAAAACTGCTGGAATCTAGGTAAAGACTTTTACTGACATCAAAATTCTTTGGAGCAGATCCTATTCCTTCATCTCTATATTTCACCAATATAAGTTTATTTATTTACTAAAAAAGCAGGGTGTTATTTTAGCTCATCAATGGATTCTAGTGCTGTCTTCTATCATTATTCTTCAGTTTGAAATCACTATGTGCATCAGGATTTAAGATCATGTCCTTATTTCTTACTTCTTCATTAATATTTTCTGTAACTGCACTGAATCTTATACTATATTCATTTCTGTGGTAAATGAGTGTAGAGTCTGGAAGTGTAGAGTCTCTGTCATGTCTCTCTCCCACACACTGTCTCCCTGATTGAATCTAACTTGGCTAACTAGAAATTTTGAGATGGCCAAAGATTTATTCATAACATAACAGTTTCATTTGAAGATTTGTTTTGGTGCTGTCTGAATATCTTTAAAAATGTTATACTGCTTTAGTGTTAGTTGTAGTATTCTATTTTATTAATCGAACTGAAGCTACAAGAAAATGATGTAAATGGCAGGAAAAATGATAAAACATATTTTTTAATGTGGGGTCACAGCCCATAGATGAGCCTGCATATATGTTGCAAGCTGTTCAGAGGACTGCATTTTGTATGTGGGAGAGGAGTCTTCAAAACAGAATAACAGAATCAGAATATAGAGAATTGCCAGCCTTTGGGAATAACTGCCACCTGCAAAAACAGAGAGCAGGAAAAAAAAGACAAATTAATAATGCTTCACAAATCAGTGAAAATAAGTTTTTATTACACTGACTCTCACACAAAACCTATGACCTCATGTCAGTGCACTACACTTCCACCTGGAGAATTCATGGTTTTCCATGGTGTGGAGTCTTTGAATCAAGACTGTATATCGATCTAAAAGATATATTGTAGGTTTTATAGAAGTAATAGGCCTTAACCAGAAATTCTCTCCTGAGGTCCTGCAGGCTGTGCCACTCCAGCTAATGGACAACTTAGGATATCAAATGACACACTATGCATAACCCAAAGCAGCAGTAATTTCCAATATAAATTGGAAATATTGTTAGAAAGGTCTGTTGGCAACATCTTACCTCAGAATTGTCCTTGGAGACTATAGACCCAGATAATAACAATTCTATATTTAAAAGACTTGAATCTAAGAGCTTATTATATGTTATTTGGTGTTTAAGAGAAATAAATATTTGTATTGCATCCTGCTGTTATAATATAGACTATAATCCTTACAAAGAAACCTTCTAAACTGATTGTGACCAAGCAGACAGAAAAGTATCTCTCCAGGCAGAAGATAAGACCGTAGACACTTAAATTGTTGCTATGTGGTAGCATGAATGATATAAGGTGGTGGTCCATATGAATTGCTCCACAAATAAAGTGCAGTCGCTGCCAAGATATCATGGGAGTTTGTGTTAACTGCCAACCATAGTTGTCTCCAATAGGTTACGAAAAACATTCATGTTTAAGATATATTAATGGCACTGCGTTATCTCATAATAAAGTACTTGCAAATATGTGTCAGTGCTGAACACCCACATGGCACCCTATTCTAGGGCATATGGTACTGTATGCTTTTACTAGGCAGTGAGTGGACTAATTAGACTGTGCCTTAAATAGGTATTCAGTTTTAAAGGGCTTCATGGTATTTAAGTATACATTTGGTTTACTGAACAGAAGAAGCGTTTTCTTAACTGGGTTGCACACTACTAATTCATATTTCTGACCGTGTATTTTGGTAAGCATCTCAGAAAAATGAGGTGTTAATTTTTAGAAACAATTATCATCTTGACCTTGATGATTAAGTATGATAATTAAAAGACGTTGTGAGTAATATGTTTTATATCATAAACATTCCTTTCTGATTTACTTACTGAAAAAAATGCCATTTTAGAAAAGAAATGAGTATTTTTTTAACATGATTAGCAAGCCATCTGTTGACATTTCAGTACAGTCTCTTATGAAAGTCCCTAGCTTACTGCTTTAGTTTTAACATAGGAAGAACTCAAAATAGTAATGCCTTTTGCAGTTAAATCAGAATAAGGTGATTTAGAAAGGGCAGACTTGAGAGAACAATAAAATATATAGTTCCTAGAGCTCTGCAAAACTTCTGTAATGAAGCCTGAAGGCAGGGGGAATTCATCTGACTATTTTTTTTTCCCCCCGTACTGAAAGCATGGTCCAGATTCCACAAAAAGATTAGCTGATGCTTGCAGACTTTTCAGCTAACCTCATAAGAGTTTCAAGACATCTTGGCTAAGTTTCAAAGTTTCAGCATAGGCCATGGTTGGGTGAAACACATACTAGCGTAGGGTTTACATCCCTGAAGAAGAAACTATGCGATTGAGTAGATTTACTTTATAGTTGCCTCTCTTCAGTATCCCACACAGACAATCTGAAGGGCACACAAAGGTTTGTGTTAGAAAAAAAAGTGCTTTACACTTCCCTTCGAAAGTAGGACAAGCTGCCTCACATTTGATGCCTGTTGAAAGTGTCCTTATGAAGCACTGGCACAATAACTAGATAGCGATTCACAGCCTCTTTTACCACACACTGCCTTCTCCAAAAACACAAGCTGAAGATGAATGAAAAAAGACCAGAGTCAGTATATCCTTACTCATCTCATAATTACAGCAGTACCACTGCAGTGAAATTAATAGTAAATTCCTCATTCACCACTGCAGTAGTGCACTTACGGAACATGTGTGGACATCGAAGACAGACGGTTCCGCTGAGCTTTGCTTAAGACATGAGGCGATTATTTGAACATGAAGCTCAAAGATAACCTCAAGAAGAGCAGGTGTATATCATGTAACACACACTGGCTATGCCTGCACAGCCTCTGCCACTGCAGCCTCACATAGGTCCAGCGCTCAGCATTAGAGAACAAACTTTGCGAGATCTGGCAGAACTGACCAATGTGAAAGAAATCCAAGCCTTGAGCAACCAATTACTTAACAACAGGTCACCAGCGATGGCCTTCTTTGTTCAGGGAAGTGAAGGGAAAAGCTTTCAGAGAACTCGGTTTCTGCAGAAAATGGATGAGGAAAATCCTATCTGTATCATCCTTAGAGAAACTAAGGTGCCACCCAATGGTGTTCAAAAGATCAACAAGACCAAAACAAATGTTTGAATAACGCCTACTTTCATGGGTTTCAAATCTACCTCTCAGACTGCAAACTGATTCTGGTTTATGCATTCCAAAATCTTAAAGGAAATGTCTTTTTTTGTTGTTGTTTTTTTCTAGGGTGTGCACTATGAAAGCCTGCTTCTATTTCTGAGGTATTCAGTAGGCTAAATATGCTTCTCATCACCCATGCTGATTTCCTGTAATAGTTCGTATACCATTCATCTTCTCCCACCCGCCTCAGTCTCCCCTCCCCTACTCCTATTCCCTGTTTATAGGAAGCTATACATAAGCACAAGGAAACAACGGCAGCCAGCCAGCTCACAACTGGGAAAGGAAATCAAGAAGAGGAGTTGGTGGCATTTTTTATTTATTTACTCATTCTAATTTTCCTCCTAAGTGTCAGTTGAGCAAAGCTTTACAGAGACATTGTTGACTTCTTCTATTGTCTGATAGACTTTTGCAGATAGAGAATAGCTCCAGGGCTACCCTAATCTCTCAAGCCACCCAATTAGCATTCGACCCATTGTGAGAAGCTTGTGCATTGAATTTTCAGTCACCTGGGCCTGGCGGACATCTGTGGATGATGAATGTTTGCTTGTTCTCACGATATAGGGGTCCTGAACAAGTGGACAGCATATGCACCATAATTTCCTGACTAAACACTGCAGTTCTTTGCTAATTATTAAAGATGCAGAAGTCTTTTTCTTCCCCTCTCTCTGTCTCCCCCTCTCCTGCTTTCTTTATGTCTTTGTTCTGAGTAGCAGCTTCGCAATGGAAGAGCAGCAGCTTAGACGCCACAGTGTCTTGCTTGATTGAAGTGGGTAGAGCACAATATCCTTTCGTTCTGTTATATTTACAAACCAGAACAGCTGAACTCTACTTCAAAGAGCAGCCAAAACATTTCTTCTGTCACTTCACAAGCATCGTATCTCACCAATGTCTGCTTGTATAAAGTAAGCAATTAAGATTGCATTTAACTTCCTTAAAATACTGATGCACCCACTTTGGGCTTCAGCCTCTCTGAGATCCAATCATCTCAATCTAATCAATTCTTCTTTTTTATCTTAAACTAATTAAGTTTGATTTATTTCTGGTCACTTTTGTAATTGAATGTACCTGGATAGAATGGGATTTTAAAAATTGTTAGACAGACTAGGGCAAAAGGATGAAAGGACTTTGACCCAATGCATCATTTTGGTCATATCCCACTTCTAATCTTTTCTTTTGTGCTATTACAAGCAAGAAATATATCCTAAAATATAGAATGAGTTAGGTCTTAAAGGCTCAGTCGCATTCCCTGACACACAACAAACAAGAGTAACCCTGCCCTTCTTTCCACATGTGGCTTCCTTAGCATCACGACAGCTTGTGGGATGGCAGTGGGGGGTGAGATCAGTCACTGCCTTGGAGCAAGGCGGGAATAGCAGGCAACAGAAGAGCTTTGGCTCCACCCTATCCTGCTAGTCCCGAAGGAAGAGCCCGTGGAGTATCTAATATGGTTGCCACACACTGCTTCCCTGCTGGGAGCAGATTCCTCTGCTCACGTCTATTGCAGCATCCATAAGAGCTGCACAAGTTCTGTCCCATCTCAGCCTGGTGGGACGGTGGTGGGCACAGTGACGCCTGCAGCACATATTTCTGGGATGGGGGAACACACATCTGACCCTCTGGAGCAAGGCTAGCTGATGCTGACCCCTGTTTGCCTTTAAAACAGCTTGTTGCTTATACCTCAATAATTAATAGGCCCATGTCTCAGCATATTCCATATGTGCACTGCTGTTTCAAACCCAGAACACTGTAAAGAGTGAATTCCATTGAACTCCTTTTAATGTGGTCTTTTGGCTGGGGTCAGAAGTAATGTGCTCCATCTAGAAAATGTTTTAAATGTTTTCCATGTTCATTGTGAAATAACAATGCCCTCTGATTAAAAAGCCATATCAAAGCTGAAAGGATGGGGAGCACAGCTTTCTCCAAGAATGTTTCAATTAAATTTGAAATGGTATCAATAAGAGAAAAGAAATGACCCATGCACAGTTTTTCCTCTCTCTCTGATCCCTAACTGAGCCTTACACATTTACAAACTCCAGAGAAGCGTTTTTTTTTTTTTTTTTTTTTTTTTTTGGTCAGATGGGCTCATATTTGTGCGTGTGCTTGGGGCCAGCAGAGGGAAGGGAGAGGTTACATTGCACAGCAGCTTAGCCAGAGACTGAGCTTCTTTGTGGTATTTAAATGATTGATTTTCTCTATTTAAATGAGTTTCTAAAATTATACACCTAAATTTTCAGAGGTCACCCAACATGTGCTTTTGTTAAAACAATAACTTTCTAAGGAAAATGTTCCAGTGCCTACCTCTGAATCAGTGAAAAAGTGCTAGTAGTTGGCTCTGAACCAGCAGGGTTGGTGCGGATGACGATAGGCACAATTATCACGGCTTCTGCAAAAACACGGTGAGCTGTCCCTTACCTTACAACTGACCTGCACAAACAATGCATCAATCAGAAAGCAGATTCGTCTGTGCACTTACTTGTCTGGCTCTCATTGCTGTACGGCTCTGATCATCACAGTAGTATGAAACCTTTCCTAATCCACCTACTGTCCCTCCTCTTTTCTCATTCATTTTGACAGTGATAACTGCTTGAGCCTTTCCTGTCATCATTTGCCCTTGACTCTGTGGAAGAGTTTGGAGATCTTTCAAAGGCTTGGCCTGTTGTCAGCATCAGACTGTGGCAAGGAAATGGATGGTAACAACACACGGAGAGGTCTGTGCTGTGGATCTTGCTCTACAATTAATTCATCCACCCTGTCTGAAAATTAACAATCCTGAATCTATCTAGCAGCATAAGGGTTTCTGAAAATATACATGATATTGAATGTGCTTTAAAAGTGACTCCAGGAGATAACCATCAAGTAATGAATTCTGTTTGTCTGGAGACTATTGCAGCTTATTAAAATATTTTTCTTTGCAGTATATCATACAATCCCATAAGTCCACCTTTGTTTAGAATCTTTACCTCTTTTTTTTTTTTTTTAGATGACATTGCAGGTTATTGCTGTTTGATGCAGTTGGAGTTGGCGTTTTAAAATATTCATTTCAGATCAGAAGTGATGTATTTGCTTGAGACGTGAGTGGTTTATAACTGCCAGCATTGACTTTAAATTTAATGACACAAAGAATGTCACGTACATGTGACACAGTCATCATTCCCTTCATTGTAATGCAACTTTGTGGCACAGACGACATCATTTGTATGCGAGTTTCCATGCAAATAATGTCATTTGAATCCTTTTAACAGAAGATAATGACACAAAATTCCAGGAGAACAGGGAACAGGCCATGAAATAAGGACTTTCAAGTGACAAATGGCAAGTTACCTTCCTTATTTACATTTCTCTAATTTTTCTCCTTTTTCTTATTGCTTGAGGCCAGTTGTACCCAAAGGAACGGTCAGGTGGGGAATTAGAGCTACAAACACCTCCATGTCCCCACCAATACATAGTGCTGCACTCAAAAGTTACCCTGATAGTTTTATTCCATTCAAAGATAAAAAAAAAAAAAAAAACCTTTCCCTTTCACAACAGAAATGTCACCATCGTCAACCAATACAACAGGCTGCATATACAGAGAAATAATCTTAACCTAGCTGGAGGAAGCATTAAGCACCCCATCAGTCACCCTTCTTATTCTGTCTTTTTCTCGCTGCTCTCAGCACAAACAAACTTTGGGGGCCCCTTTGACACCCCTTCTCCCCACTGGAGAGGGACCTCATATCTGGCCCCATTTTGTATAGTTATATCCTTACTGGAGTAAATTGAAGGCTTAGCTCCTCCAGCCAGGACCTTCCTTCTTGCTTTGCAAAGCAGCAGGCAGCTTTGTAGCTCTGAGAAAGTCACAGATAAATAAATAACTGTAATCTCTAGGCCTATTCACCCTCACATTCAGAAGCAGAGCTCTCTGTGTGGTATTGCTATCATGCCTAGGATTGATGCATAGACAGTGCCTTTTGGATAGACTGCGTACAGTTAGTCCTTGTTTATTGATTCAAGCGTGCCTCTATTTCTGAGTGAACTGAAGTGCATCATTAACTGAATGAAAAAATAACACATAAAAGCACAGCTTTTTTGTTTGTTTGTTTGTTTGTTTGTTTTTTCCCCTGTGTAATTTTACCAGCTTTAAGCACAGTGGTTTGTAGCTAATACTATTCAATAAAAGCAGTATTTTGGATATTTTATCTACCTCCCTCCCGCCCCACTTAAATTTATGCACATATATCTTTCTTTTCCTTAGCTATCTTTTGAGCAGAAGGCTGGTTATGTTGCCTTCCTTGCACTCTGCATCCTGAGATGGGATTTGACACAAGGAATGAAACAGTTGATCTATCACGGCCTGAATGGTGTTTCTAGAGGTGCAGGATGTGTCAGTGCCTGCAGCAGTGGAAGATGAAGCTGTTCTTTTTGTCCAATAGCTGCATGTTAAACACTAGTCTCCTCTATGGACCAATATACTCCCCATAAGGAACCACATTAGGAATTTGACATGGCAAAGCTCAGCATCCAATTTGCATATCTTTCTTGCACAAAAACTAGTTTTCCCTATGGAAAAGGAAGAGGTCAAACCATTACAAAAGAAAGGCCACTATTCATGAAAATGGGTTTGTCTGTTATGCCATGGTTTTCACATGTACAGACTCCAAAACTTCAAGCTCAGTGAGAAATATTCCTTTGAGGTAAAAGATGACGGTCAGCACTACCTCTTCAGATGGTGAGAGAACAAATCACTTCCCACAAAGTGGTACCGAGGATCTTTCCAAATTTAAAGATACTTTGAGTTTTTAAATGTTGTTATTTTTTCCAATCTTTTCACTTTCCATGAGAAACATGTCACCTGCTGTCTGCACTGTTTAGATAAGTGTTTTGCATGGTACTTCCCATGACTGGTCCTCCCTCGTGCCTCCCACGGCACAACCAGGACATGGAGCAGGGAAGCCACTGGGGGCCACACTGATTTCAGGGCTACTTGTGTCTACCTGTACCTGCCTACCTGGTGTGCTGGGGCAGGCTGTGACTGTAGGATGCTGCAATTTTGGGTGTCATAGGCCTCCAACTTTCTTAACAGACATGCTAGAGCATGTGGCATGCACCATATTTGCTATACAGCACGCCCCAACCTCCATATATCCAGTTTGGCAACATGGCAAGACAGCCGTTCATTCCTTTGGTCCATAACTTTGGATTTTTTCCTGAGGAAGTCATAGCATGGTAGACCAGGATCTAGGGTTGCTACCATATCTTGCACTATAGAGACAGCTTTAAAAGGCACAACAAAGACCCATAAGCACAAACAGCTTTAAAAGGGAAGCATATGAAATGTACAGATTTCAAGGCAGAGCAGTGTATTTCCAATTTTAGCTAGTCGCACTGGGGCAAGTACTGATTTCAAAATCTGTGTAACCTGTGAAATGCATCTACTTTTGCTGTGGAGATAATGGTGCAGAGCAGCTTATATGCAACAAACTCTGGCAGTGTAAGGCAAGATGATTCTTAACCTACAAAAGTCTAGGTATTTCCCCAGCTGCTGCCTCTCCAGCCTATCTGCATGGGTTTCTCACCAAAATGTAATTAAATGTGCCCTTTTTGAGGTCCATATGAAACAGAGATATATGCTGCCTCTCAATTTTTTCCAGACTTCAGGGTCAGACGGTGACCAGACACGCAAATAACAGTCAAATTATACAGGAAGTTGTCAAAAGGGTCCTAGCATAGGCAGAAAGGACTTTTGACCTTCTTAGGTGTCAAAGGTCTGGTTCAAGTTTCTTTATAGTAATCTGTAGCTATGGCAATGAAAACAGACCCTTTGAGTGAATCAGTTTGTAGATTTTGCTTTGAAAGTTTCTTTGACTTTCATATTTGAATTGAATTTTAATTAAAAAAATTGCTTAAAGCTATAACCCAAGAAAGACTTTATTTATAATAGAAAAAGGACTGAGACTGACAGCTGTAAGGGTGGGCTCAGAAGAAAAAAAAAAGAAAGAAAAAAAGAAGAAAAGGATAAAGAAAAAGCACAATGATGCCTCCCCACACCAAAATTAGACCGAGGTTTCTTTGTTTCCTCTGTCTCTTTTTCTCTCTTTGCCTCTCCCCAACCACTTAGGGAAGAGGTTACCTGCCTCACACTTCCATAGAGCCTAAAAATATTTTCAGAGACACAAGTAGCCTGTGCGAAAATCAGTAGGATGTGCTGACAATGTCTTCAAAGGCAGACAGAAAAAGAGAAGGCTAAAGGCAAATTAAAACAGTTTTGCAAAGAGCAAAAAAGTGCTGCTTTTCTTTTCCTCCTCGGTCACTCATAATCGGGGCCATCCTTTTCTTTTTTGTTGTTGTTGTAGTAAAAGTTGTCTTGCAGATTTATTAATGCAAGCATAGGAAAAGATTAAAAGAGTTTAGATTATGACACAACTATCGATATTAGTGCCTGACAGCAATATTATCACCTCATTGATATAAATGCTGAGCATAGGTGATTTTAAAAGTGTGACTGATTAAAGCAACATAAATAGTGGTCCTGGCACTAACACTGTCAAGCATAAATCTGGGACCTTGACAGTATTGTGTGAACCCAGGCCTCTGACTGGCCTCAAACCTTCCATTTATGCCTCTCTGCGAACATGCCTAGAACTTTTTTTTTTTTTCCTTTTTTAGGTGAAGACAGCAAAAATCCATTTGTCTTTTTTAAACTGGTAGTATCTGAACATTGTCCCTTAGCATCTGCCATAGTCCTCTCGATTCTTGTTAGGTCTTTTTTGCTTTTTTGTGTGTTTGTTTTTTCTTTTTCTTTAGGAAAAGAAAAAATGGATGTAGGTGCTCTCAGTGGTTGCGAGGGCTGTGCTGGGGGATGTCTGCAAGAGTTTGTAATCACAATGTGCTCATTGTGAGGCTCCCGTCTCAGTGTCTGTCTTTCACTGGACATGTCTCTTTTGCTGCATGAAAACTGCTGAGCGCTCCACGGTGCAGATGGACTGCACACATCTTATCCTCACTGCATTGAACGTACTAGGCACAGGCAAGTCCCCTGCACACCTGAAAGAGACTCAGATAGGACAAGGCTGTTATACCTTGTCCCCAGAAAGAAATCGGGACTGCACGGGGCACCCCGGCTCCATAGCTTAGCCGCTGCTCACCAGATGAGGGGCCCAAGTCTGTACTGCAGACTGGAGCGACTGAGGCATGTTGTGACTCAGGGTGGTGGTGCGGGACCGGACCTCGCCGTCCAGGAAGTAGTGCTGTCCAGGAGGCTTGGCCGGGTAAGAGATGCTTGAGCCAGAGGCCAGGCAGCACTGCAGAAAGCCATGGGGCAAGGAACAGATGTCCAAGCCTTTTACATCTGTTCCCGTGCTCTTTGTCACCTCAGTAGATGGAGGCATGAGAATTCACGGTGTCACCCTTAACAAACCTGATCTGACAGGCTAAGCGTAGAGGTTAGGAGGCTAGTTTTCTATGAAATCATAATCCCAAACTGTCCAAAAATATATTATAACAGGGTCTGTTTTTTATTCCCTTTGTTTTTAAGATTGGGTTATGGTCCTACTGTTTATCACATTTGCCCTCCAAAGATAGCCAAACAATTGAATCAGACACCCAAATTACAACAAATACTGGGAACTGCAATATCTGTGTACCATGTGGTATAGAGGAAATGGTATCCCTGAGATCACTAGTCCTAATAAGAGGGAAAATGTTATAGTAACAATAAACACCCTAGGTTCTTCACAGTGCAAAAGTGCTGTTAGGTATCTAAACCAACTTAGCACATTTCCATGTACAGCATTAGTATTGTTAGTAGTTTTGTAGTTGGGGGACTTTTTTTTTTTTTTGCTTGCACTTTTTAATATGTTTTAATTGAGGTTCTCCTATGTACCTTACATTTGAAAATGAAATTATATTCCCTACAAACCTTGGACTGAGTGCTCTTACTTCTATTTTGCATTTAGAGCTTCTGACCTCCATTATACCACAGCACTCACATGATCTTAGTGGAGTGACCTAGGTAACAAGGGAGCTCTTGGGCTCTGGTGAGGCAAAGGGTAAATCAAGAAGATTTTTCCTTTACATCTCTTCACTTCTGTGTGTCTCAGATAGATATAAAACAGTTTTGGAAGATGCCACCCTCAAGCAACTGAAGCAGAGAAACAGTTTGATTGAAAACAGAGATTTAAAAAAATACATAAGAATTAACCAAAAATTCTAGTAATTTTTCACAAGAAGAAAGGAAGAAAAAGAGTACTTTTGTCCTGTCATATTCTTTTGCACACTCCTCCCAATGCAGAATATTCTTCAGGACTCTTCTGGCACCCTAAAGACTTGTACCTAGTTTTCCTTAGTGCCTAATATGATACATTGATTTTAATCTCGGCCTCATCCACTTCAGTGAATAATGATTGAGTTATTGGGTATTCTAGGGCACATCTCTGAAATCTCCCTCCCAGAAATTACATCCCAGATGAGAGAAACCTTTTTGATATATCAATATTTTGGGAGGCAGGAGAGGAGAGAATATAGAAAAAATCCTGATCAGCTCCACTTTCAAAGTCAGCGTAAATAAAAGAAAGCATCATTCATTCTTCGAAATCAAGAAATAATCATTGCAAATCATGGACTAAAGAACATTTCCATAGCTGAACCATTAGAATACTGATTTTAAATAAGTCCTACCTCTATGTGTTGCGAATGTAGTTTCCGCTCCCCCCGCTTTTTTTGTTGTTAAAACCATAAATTAAACAGAATGATAAAAGTAAAAATAATAAGTTATAAGTTATAATAATAAAAAGTTTAAAAAGTATGAATATCCAAGTCTGACTACAATAAACTAATTTCTCCTTGTACTTCTGCTTTTATTTAGTCATTCCTCATTTTACCATTGTCAGTGTGAGTTTTGTAGCCCTTTTTTCTTGTCTCAATGACACAGAAGTCTACCAGGAAGCAGCCTTAAACAAGGCAATTGAATTGCATCAAAGTAGCTTTGAAATGAAATTTGCCCTTATGTTCCTCTCACTTCTGTTTTTCTAGTGTCTGCAGGTTTGAGAAGCAAGTTAAATGTTGTGTCCTGAGATTTGAGTAACTGATAGCAGCAATGTGATTATATTATTTGGATGGAAATTCACTGTAGTTCCTTTTAAAAAAAATGTTTCCTCAGAGTCACCTGGTCCTGACCTTTTTGCCATTGCAATAAGTGGTCATCAGTTTGGTAGGCCAGCACCTGTTTTAGAGAAAGCAAAAACAAATGTTGCTGCTGGCTTATTTATTTATTTATTTATTTTCTTTCCATGCACAGTGGCTAATTGCAGTTTTGGCAGGCAGCATGTGATGGGACAGATCTTATTTAAAGTGCCCCAAACAGCCTTCCACTAAGCAAACAATAATTGGGCTTAAAGGAAATATTTTTGTTCCTTGTGCCAAAACCGAGATCTGATCTTATGCAACTAATCAGAGGTACTAAATAGTGCTTGGCCTGGTGGATTTGTCTGCTGCTGTTTTGCGGAGAAAAAGCTGTCAAGTAGCTTAGGTTGCTACAACTGCAGGAATCATCCTTTGAAAGGATGGTTAAATCCAAGCACACACTGACTAAGGTCAAACAGAGCGCCCTATTCCCTACAGTACAAATTTTGCGGTGCTGTGTGTAGTTCCTGAAACATGAAGGAGAGAGGGAAACCTTTTAATTTCAAACTTAAATGAGAACTTAGCATCAGGAACGTTTGCCTCTCTGTTAACCTTTATTGTATGAATGTACCATTTGTATTAAGCAAGAGTGTGTGCTGCTTGCAAGTTTCCAACTGTCTGTTTCCATAGAAAATAAGCAAGTCTTTTTCCATGTCTATCAGTTTCTTCATATTTTTCATTTCTTTCTTCAGATTCATGACTTTTTTTTCTCCTACTTATTATTAGTTACAAAATCTATACCTCCCGAGACTGTTATGGAGGGCTGTTGATAATATCTCAACGCAGTAGCTTAGTAAGAGCCGCTAATACGCCATCATAGCTGCCAGAGAGGTCTGACCTTCCCCACTTAGCAGGCACATACTTTTGATGAGTTCGTCTTGTTTCAGTCAGATATTTGAGACTATGGTGATGAAAATGAATGTCTTTTTGAGGAAAGGCAGTAAAAGAGGTATTAAAATGATACCTGCCAGGGAAATGGGAACAGTCAACAGATTAATATCAATGCTAGTAGTAGCAAAGATGCTGGAGAAGTACAATTCATGTTTTTTGCCATGCTAGAAGAGTAAGGTGAGCCACCTTGCTAGGGTCCTTTTAAAAAGTTACAGTATAACAACTAAAGACAAGAAGTAAAAAAACAAACAAAAAACCCATTAGTTTAGTGTATTAGACACTTGTGTGAGAGCTTTTCTTCAAATCTAGTCTGTGTTTTCTTCAGCTTCATCCTTTACTTGGGTGGCTATGCTACCTTACACAAGGTCCTTGCACAACACACTGGTCTTTCAGATAATCTTGAAGAAGCAGTAAATATCTGAAAGATATCTGAGAGTTGCAAAGTTCTGTATAAGTCTTTAATAATGAAATTAGTTTCCAAGAGCACAATAATTTGATTTTATAAAATCTTCAAATCTAGAATACTACAGAGCTGTTAATCTTCCTTAGTCATTTTGTTCATGCTAAAACTGATTTCTCACTCTACTGATGGTGGGCTAGATAGCAAAAGAAAGCAATTTTTCTATGTTGATATGTGTTTTATCATGTTGAAAAAGGAATTCCTTTTTTGCAGGAACAATCTTTCTCATTACTTAAACTTTCTCTTTGGTGGTGGAGATATGCACAAACATCAAATAATAAATATACTGAGTATCTCCCTTCTGCTTTTGTCCTTTTTGTTCCTTCCAGCCTTTGTTTACTTGGGCAATACCTAGTCATCCCAGCTCCCAGAGCACTGGATCAAAGGGCTACCAGAACCAGGCACTGAATGCAGGCACAAGATAGGTATTTGGCCAGCTATGACCAGGACTAGGCTAAGTGGGTATTAGATGTGTGATTTTTGTCAGTCTCCTGCCTAAGAGACCATTTAGGTTGCTAGTTCTACTCTCCGCTTGCCCAGTATCTGTCTGCGAATGGGAAGTCATTGTCTAGTGTCTTCCTGAGCTAGTGGCAAATGTCCAGAAACTCATATCACAGCTCTGCTACTTCTGCTCGCACTCTGGCTTATAGGGCAAGTTGTTGACCATGCAGCCACAGTAGGGTCTCCCATTGCTTCATAATGTTCCAGTACTGATATTCCTGTGCTCACCTCCAGAGCAGACCTCTTCCTGAGATTCCCACAGGCTTCATCAGTATGGCTTACTTCCAAGGTCCTTAATTTTGGAGAGCACACGGGGTCTTTTGATGCAGTGGTCTGTTGTGCATGCTTGTCCTCCCAGAAGCAGTAAGGAATGAGCAGCAGCACTAGGAAAATACTGTATCTCCCCATTGCAACAGGCAAAATAGAGTAAGACGTACGAAAAGGGAAACTCTTAGGGTCAGACTTTTGGGCAGAGAATTCATCATCAAATCCATGGAACCAGTGAGCCTACTGGTTTCTACAAATTATTTCCCACTCTGTTCTCCCGATAGCCCAAAGAATGTATGTTACTGCATCCACAGAGCTTGGGCAAAGTCATCTACACTCACAGAATGGCTTTTGTCTCCAGGAGTTGCATACAGCAGGAAGGAGGGAAGATCCCCAGGTCACTGCTCTATGAGTAGAGCTACAGAACTCTCAGTTTGAGGAGTACTCCTGAGCTAGGATTTCTTCCCTCCATGAGATGTCAGTTAAAGGATGTTACCAAGTTAACCTTTTTACCTTGAACCTTCCATGAATAATTCAGGCCCTTCACATTTAATATTAATCCACATAACCTCTGTTGTCACTCAACAAGGGTCATTACTTCCTAGCCCTGTCCAATTTTACTTATTCCTGAATCTTTCCATCACATCTTTATTAAGTGATCACCATGACTGGCTGAGATGCATATAGTGTCCTCTGCTAGCTCAGTCCCAAAGGTGGGGATTATGGTCTCCCTTCACAAAGAGTGTGTTTTGTGTGTGCATTCATCCTCCCACAGGGAGAAGATACAAAGTCTGTCTTTAGAAACCCCACTTCTTAAAACAGGCAGTGAACATCTCCACACCTTGTGGAGCATCTTTCATGTTGCTTCGCTTTCCTAGTGGCTCTCTGGATAGGAACTTCTGGGAAATTAGCTCAACAGAGAGAGCTGACTCAGGGCTTTGAGTTACAAAGTAATATTGCTGGTTTAGCTGGTAGTTCTCTAATTAATGTCACCACAGTAATTGTTCACAGTATAAATGCAGAAACAAATGCCAGAATTCCTAATATTACAAGTGTGTGTGTGTACAAGAACACGTTATAGATTATTAGAGTATTTGCATTAGGAAAACAGATAAGCAGATATAAAAATGTGAAAATGAATATGCCTGAAAACCTACAGAACTTCTCTACTCCACTGGTTCTGCATCAGTATGATTCTCTCATCTAGTCCAAGCAGCCACTAGGTTCATAGTAGCATAAATTAATGTTACAAAGCTTAAGAAAGAGATTAGTTATGGGCATAACTGTAAACTAACAGACTACAAAATGTCAGCTAAAGGCAGAGAGCTTTAACCAGCTATTTGCCTACTGTCCAACAGCTGCACAACAGCTATATCCTTCAAGTTTAAATTCATCTCCTTACTTCCTGCTTTTCTGCAGAATCTTCCCACTTCCTCGGAAGCTTAGTGATGTGGCAATGATAAATATTAATGATCTGAATCAGGGCCCTAGTCCCGAACATACTTAAGAGCACAGTATTATCCGTGCTACTTGTGCAGTCTCTCTTTCTCTTCCTCTGCTTTTTTTTTTTTTTTTTTTTTTTTTTTTTTTGCAGCAAGAAACCATACATTTCTTAATATCAAAATTCCCATAGCAGTAAAATGTCATTACAAGAGCAAGGTAATGGTCAGACCAGATGACAAGCAAAGTTCAATCCAAAGGGATCTCTGTCTTCCTTCACCTCTTCACCACCATAATGTTACTGCTGTCTCTATTATCAACATGATCCAACATATTATCTGTTCTATCTTTCTTTCTTTCTGATAAAATATTTCTAATGTAAGTTTTAATCTATTTTTAATCTATTTTTGCAACTTATATGTGTAAAAACAAATGACTTGATGTTAAGTGATACAAGGTTGAAGATAAATAGGTGCTGAAGATCAAAAGGTGTGGGCAGATGAAGTCCTGGCATATCTTACCTAAGCAGAACCTTAGAGTGATCTTATATGATATCCTGGGAAACATTTCCTATTATGTCTCTTTCTGTCTATCAACATTAAACAAGTCCCATTTACTAGTAAATACTAGTTCCCAAATGAATGAAGCTGATGAAATTGCAGCCATTCAACTGTTGATTTTCAGTGTAATAACCAGGTTGATCCCAGATAGAAGAAGAAAATTGCAGAACTTCTAGGCTCTATTTCTAGCTACATCCACCAGCCTACTCTGGTAGATGAAAAAAAGCAAAGATCAGGCTCCCACTATTGCATTGATCCAGACTCTCAAAAACAAAACTAGAGCCGAGAAACTTTCAGCTACAATGACCTTTACTGTATGTTAATGAAGAAGACATCGCCAATACTGTCTTACAGAAAGCTCTTCAATGACCATTTACAAATACTCCACAAAGTGGCCTCACTGAATTGCTCCTGTTAAGATGAATGTGAATGAGATACTGTGAAAAGAGAGATGTAACCTTGCTGAACCAGACAATAGCTGACCCAAGTGACAAATGTATGCCCTCCTCCCTTAAAAATAAAGCCTTACAGCTAGGTGAATTTTTATACCAAATTCTCTTCAACACAGAGACCCAGACAGGCTGGGCATACACACTGGCAGTTCACTGTGGCATTTAGAAGAGGGTAGACAAAAACTGATGAGCAGAAAAGTGTACCCAGAGCTAGTTTACAGCTGCAGTATATTATAACAATGCAAAGAGTTGAAAGCAGGCAGGATTTGCCTCCCTTGCCCACAGAAAGAAACTTCCTCTGAAAATACCACAAGAACTGGCAATTTTACAGCCCTTCAGTTCTTTCACTTCCGCTCTCAGCTAGAAATAACAAGTGCAGGAGTTCATAAAAAAAAAAGATATGGATGGTAGAGAGAAATCTTTGATCGAACATCCCCAAAATGATTTGATTGAATCTATTTTCAAAATATGAGTAAAATTTTGCACTGAGCTGGTGCTTGCGTTATCTGGACTTTAATTGAGATCTATATGAGTGGGATACAGGGAGAGGGGAGATCTCCCTGCACTGAAGCTGACTCTCAGACAGAACTAGCTGTGTAAAGGGATTCTTGTAGTAGAGGTTAAGTGTACACTGCATATTATCCTCTCACTCTCTCTCTTTTTAAACAAAAAGAAGAAAGAGAAAAAGAAAAAAAATGTTGTGAAAGTTTAAAAGTATGACCTCCAGAACCAGACATGCTGAGACTGGGCAATATTGAAGCCAGAAACAGAAGGGGCTGGATAAAAGGCTTTGTGATATGAATCTCTGTCTCTCCTGCCCTCAGCAGAAAGGCTTAAATATCTCCTTCTTGGACAAACAGATCAATACAAGCTTTTTAACATCTTCAATGAGAGCTCATTAATGCTCTTATGGTGTCCTCTTTTGTGCCCTGGTGACCTGGTGGGAGCCAGGGAAACTGAACTACAGCTTGGTAATTATCACAGGAATAACACTTCATATCATCTCCTAGCGAAATTTGAATTGTTTTCCTAATTATTCAGGACAGCAGCAAGTGAAAGTGCAAACTAATTGAAAAGGCATTATGATTTATTTGAGTATGTGAGATTGGACCTATTAGTTGAGGTTAAGTGTTAACCAATAGAATATTTTCTATTTGTTTGAAGAGCTGAATGCTGGTAAAGCATAAGAGCAGAAAACTCCATTTCCTGCAGCCTCTCCTTCTTTATATGCAGTTTATGGATTTTCTTTTGCTATTGGAAGTGCCTGACTATTTCCCTTTATAATGCTAGTGCCCAGCCTAGGCTCAGGCTACTGAAAATAATTTGAGGATCTGAGGAGCAAGGGTGGGAGGTAGTGATGACTTTTGTTAAGGCAAATCATGAAAGGGGGAAAACAGAGAGTATTAAATGGTCAATATACTAAATAATTGACTATATAATATTTAACACGATTCAACCATCTGAGTGGACTTTTATAAGAAACATATACAGTTTGCTTTGTACAAACCGGTTGCAATGTTCTTGTCATTCTACACTGGTTTTAGTCTATGGCACCAGAGACTGAGATAGGTCATACTAGTAAAGAAGGGACAAAAGCTCTAGAATAATTTTTCCTTAAGTTAAAGCAAGTGCAGTACTAACACAAAAAGAATTTTCCATGAGAGAGCACAGAAGATTCATCTCTTCAGATTAATGGAGTAAAAAATAGCTACTGTAAAACAATCCATGGGATTATTTGCTGCAAAGGTGAGACCTAACATTCAAAGTGACCTGTGGTTATATTCAATTCTTTCACAGCGGGGAAGAAAAGAGACATTCAGGCATTTTAATGAAGTTGGGTTAACTATAAACACAAAAAATTAGAAAATCAAACCCTCTACAAATGTCTGATATTGAGCCCAGGTACACTTGGAAACTCAGAATTACTCATTGCTTTTGAAAATTGAAGCCTTGCAGTTGAAAATATTAATTTATGTAAGATATTTGCTCTTTCAAGCACCTGTCTCAAGCAGCTTCTTATTGCCAATGTAGGTTACCAAGGTGCTAAACTGTTACTACTGTATATTAGCCTGAAAATAATGCTGTACTCATTGAAATGGGAAAATTCATTTCATCTTGACAAATAGTGTATAATTTTCGGGGTGACCCATCTGTTAGCCTAGATATGTAATAGCTAATCATGGTATAGTGCAAAGACACTGGAACCCACAATTTTTAATTAAAAGTAAAAATATAAGGGAAAAAATAAAAGGAACAACAAAAAAAGCTCTGCTGATCTATTTTAGTCACTCTTTTAGTCACTGTTTTTAGTGCAAGAATTTAATTATACATATTTTCATCATTTCTTATATTCTGACATATTAATTAAGGATGCTCTAATTCAATTCCTGTGGCACTATTGGCCTAGTCTGTAAAAACATTTTACTGTTTTTATACAAATACAAAAATGAAGAGGAAGGTAAAGGCAGCACCTCAGTTTGCTGCCTACATGCTGCTGTTCCTTCTTGTCACTGAAATAGCAGGCTAATTATTTTATAAAGTGATAGATTCCCCCATCTGTAAAGTGCTTGGTGGCACTGATGCTTAATAAAATATACATGGGAAAACAGCAGTTTCCTGAAGGTTTCTGCACTGAAATGTGTGCCAGTCTCATGACAAAGCCATAAAAACATGGTGGATTGTCAAGTGTTCCACACTTTCATGATAACTATAGCTGGGCTCTGTCTCCATCATATATTCTTTAAAAACATTTTAAGCATCTTAAGTAGTAAGTAAGGTTTATAGAGTCTTGTGTCTTCTCTGATCCTCCTCGGGACTCTTATCCTATAGAAGATATCATTTTGGGCCTAAGGTAAATAGCTAAATGTCATCACTTTTAGTCCAGAGCACTGTAGAATCAATGTACATACGTGAATATAAATAATAACTAGCACCATGACGGGAGAGTGCATAGTGCACAAACTGCAGTCAAGTAAATTCCTAAATCCAAAATAAAAATCAGAATTTCCACTCATGGCTTAAACATACCGATGTCTGCAGCTGATGGGCCATAAGGAAGCCGTGTGCCTCCCATCATGTGTAGCGACCTGACACTGCAGCTTAGGTGACAAGGTTCCCCTGGGTGGGTGTTACAATTGGACATACCCCACAGTACAAGTCGAGAACAGAGTCCAGACTCGTATGTCACTCGTATGTCAATGAGCTAGCTAACCTTTGGACTTTCAAGTACTTCATGAGTAGGATGTTCAGTCTGGGGTGTTTGTTTTTCACCTGGTTTGGGTCAGTTTGAGTTGAGCAGCAGGGAAGGGAAGTAGAAGAGAGCCATTCTCCCATTTTGGTGATTATCACAGCTATAGCTGTTGCAGTTAGTGTCAAGCTAAATGTATGCAGAGTCCACCTCCAGCCACCTCAATATGCACAAGGGGATAATGGCAGCACCACTGACTAGTGAGGGCCGTAGGGCAAAGTGAAAATTAAAAGAAAAAATACTCTGAAAAACACTGAAAGGAACAACAAGGCTGACATAAACAGAGACACACACACAGGGGAGAGGACAGAATAGCCTTGAACTCCTCACTTCTGGCAGGTGAATTAATGTCTGCAGAAGTTGCTCAGACTATCATTAACATATACCTGATAAGTATGGCAGGGGGGATCTCAAGGTCTCCACTGTAATCCTGCCTTCTCCTTTTAATTCAAAGGAAAGCGTTGTACCTCACAGCGATGCAGACACACAACAATCATTTAGCTGTCCCTGTTCCTGTTGGAGGGACACGTGCGGGCTGTGAATCGCTCCCCGAAGAAATCTTGGTAATCTTGACTATTTTTGAATTTCTTAATATATTTTGATTTAAAGCCTAAATTAGACTTAAACCAGTGATAGTGTGTCTTGAACCACTTTGGAAAATAAATGAGATATGCTGATGCCGAAATGTTGGTAAAAGGAGATTAAGGAGGCTAGGCTGCTTTCCACCCCAGTGGCTTTGCGTTACTATTAAGAGGGATGGATTAATATCAGATTTCTGGTATCTGGTTCCTCCGTGATACTGCTTAATTATCCAGATAAGTGATCAGAGTCAAAGCATGAGTGGCAGCATAGATATAAAGAACACCATCTTATAATTTTTTTCCTTAAAAATGTGCATATTAGTTTTAGTATCATAAAGATACATTTTTAAAGTGCTCATTAAAGTTTAAATTTTAAGTAGTTTTTAGATACTCTCTTTCAGTTAGCCACCCTTTAAAAGGAAAAGTGGCAGTTTATTTATTCATTAACAAGTGCAGCCAAATGTAGTGTTACTGTGTAATGAAAGAATTCCAGTAACACTGGCCTGTTTGTCCCAGTATTAAGCATTTTTCCCACTCATTCCTCAGAGTCAGTTATTCTTCCTATTCGGCCTCAGGGCCTCTCTCTCAGAATGCTCGTCCCTGTTGTAAGAGGTGGGCCACCAAGCTTCCCCTGGCTCACATCAGAAGCTGGAAACATCTGGTCTCCCTGCTCAAGCTGTGGAGGGTATGACCATGAATTCCCAGGTTGTTTCTGAGCCCAGATCTTCCTTAGAGCTGTTTTGTGTGCTGGCTGGTAATTTTATCCACTAATACATTGTATATGTGTGTGTGTGTGTGAATGTGTATGTTTGACAACCTCTTGGCTTTCAATCGAGGACTGATCAGGATCTTAGCATGAGAGATAAAGATTTGGCACCCAGAACTTATTTGAATTGAATGTTTTTGATTATTGTTTTTTTATCCCTAGCTGAGTCCTTTGTTCAAGAATCTCAGGTAGGTATCAAACATGAGACAATGAATTAATTTTAGCAAAAGCTTCCTACTGGAAATTTTTAAGGATCTATGCTCATCCTTCCTAGGTTACAGGAAGGGCAGGATTTCCAAATAACCTAAACCAGAAAAGTGGAGTGGTATTTTCTGTGTTAGGGGAGAATTATTTACACATTACCTTGAGAACATGAAAAGTAAGAGATTCTTGATGGGGCTGCTCTTCCATTACGTAAAGAAGCAGAGAAGAGAACAAACTATCCATACTCGCCAGACTTAAAAAAAAAAATGAAGACATTTTTGTCCAAAAAGGGAGAAATCAAGACTTAAGTATATAGTAGGCAGACAAATTTGAATACAAACTAAATACTATCAAGAACTAGAGCTTTCTTTGCTCCCCTGACTGCACATGGCACATCAGCCATATATAATTTAGGTTCTATTTGTTCCTAACAGAGTTAACAAGACCCTGCTCTGCCTTGTAGGACATACCAGCCAGAGCAGAGGTAGAATCCATACTAATGAGTAAATGTTTACATTTCCTTTTCTGGTGTATTTGCATTTCAGTCAAATACCGCAGCTTCCTTGTAGCCCTTTTTCAGTGTCTGGCATTAGCCTACCTTGAGAGGCTAGAGAAATCAAGATATGGTTGCAATTCCCATTTGCACACTATCATCACAAATGAACAGCAATACAGCCAGTGCTAGCAGAAACCACTGACTATGCTGAACAAGCAACTGCCTCAGTTCTGCCTCATCCTGCCTCTTCTGCCTCCTCTAAACTGCTAGCACCTAAAATGGGTTACTGATGCAGAAGGGAATTGAAAGTTGTGGACTTTAAAACTCCATCTATTATGATAGCAGTCTAGACCTCACCCAAACCATTTCTCACTTCTTTCTGTAGGTGGGGAGACTATTTGACAATGACTCAGAGACAGACAGGAGAGACTCATCATACTGGTTCAAAACTGAATCTGAAGTGGGAGGAGGATTATTGTTATGGGTCTAGAACTTCCATTTCTGCAGCTACAGCAAAACAGAAGCAAAAGTAGCAATTTTAAATGTACTTGCAGTGCTGCATGGTATTTCATAGTAACAACCCAAAGACAATGTATGATCATTACAGAAAATGACCTGCATGAGCTGGACAAGCCAGCACAGTGATAGGCCAACCTGGCACAAAATGCAAGGCCAGTGATTCATTTTGTCTGCCCTGACAATGGTTTATTTGGGATATTTAAGCTAAAGATTAAAGGGGTCCTTTGGCATTTCTTCCCAGTAACTGGTTTTTTTTTTTTTTTTTTTTTTTTTTGAGGTCTGTCTCACTAAAGCTGAGTTCTTGTCAGAACACAAGATCCTGATCAAATAAGCCCAGTCAGTTCTTGAAAATGCAAACCTATTTAAACTATTGTTATTCTCTGACACTCACCTGAGTTAATAACACCTGAGCATGGTGTTAAAAACTTTTCTAGTATGGCAAATAACATTTTTTGAAGGAGACATGATTAGTTCTTAGCCATCTAGTGTCATTTTATCATACTGTGTTCTGCAGAGTGACTCTTCATATCTTATAACTTAATTACAGATAAATGCTATTCTCACTCTCTACCTACATTTGCTTTTTCACCTTCGGTTTAACCTACTGTGATTATTTTTTTTTTCTGTGAAAAAAGTATACTGATATAAAATAATATCTCCTTTTTTTCACAGAAAAGAAAAACAGTATACCTGAAAGTCATATTGAATCTTTGTTAGATTCACAGGTGCTGCAAGAGCTGGGGCAGCTGACCAGTACATTTGCATGCTCACAGTGCATATTCTTCACTCTCAGCTGTGGAGCACATGGTCTCCTGCGTAACGGTCATCAGTTTCAATATACACACAAGATCTTATGGTCTTACCATATTTCTAAGGCACCTACTAATGCCACCCCCTAACAGAAAGTAATAATGCTAAATAATACGAAGATGAAGGCAGATAAACATTGCCTACAGCAAGAGTTCTTCCCTATGCATAAGTTAGCACAGTCCACTATCAGAGACAGGCTGTGACACAGGTAAATACTGCAGAAAAACTCCTGTGCCTTTAATAGTAAATAGTGCTTTGTGGTCAACTGCCATTACACTCTCAAGGCCACTTTAAGATGACAAGTTGTTTCATCTCAGGATACAGCAGAGAGATATGTTCAGTCATCATTCCCTAGCTTTGTTGCCCTGAAAATCCATAGGACGGCCAGAAACCACCAAGCTCTCCAGCGTGTCTAGTCGGGGAGCTCCCTGCACAACTCCCAGCTACACTTACTAGTCAATCTGTAAGAGGAGCCAAATCCAACTGAATCTCTGGTCCAATTTTGTTCTCACCATGGTAGAGTCTAACCAACAACAGTGTTGGGCAACAGCTGCTCTAGTTAATATTTTCCTTTCAACATGCTGTATTTTAGCTTATTTCTTAACCAAAAGTCTTTTTTTTAATTGAATATTTGTTAAAAAAAAAGTTACCTTGCATGTTTTCTCTTTTTCTATATGAATGCTTTCTACTTTTTTCCTCCCTTTCATCTACTAATGTAGACTTGAATGGACACTAACTCAATAATGATGATTCAGGGGTCCAGACTCCATGAAGAGGTCAAGTATAGAGAGGAATTAAATGTGAAAGTAAACCTAGAGCCAACTGGAGGTTCATCATTAAGCTTACAAGGGCATTTGTGTGTCCTCAAATGCACCTTATATGGCCTAAAATTCTGACTTTCTGCTATTAATTCTAGTTTCATAGGTAAATGCAATACTTTTTTTTTTTTTTTTTTTTTTTTCTGAAATTACTGCCCTCTATAAAGGGAAACAGTCCTAGTTTACAGTCGTTGCATTTCCCTAAGTAAGCTAAATAGTGCCAAAGCACAGGTTTGAGTATTACCCTGTTTAATTGAAGCTGTTTAATTGTTAGCACACTCCTTGACACCATGACTCCCTGAACCAAGCCAACTAGCATGCATCAAATAAAGTCTGGGAACAGAAGAATTATATCTCTCTATATATATATAGATACAGATATATACAGGAGTAATCTCAAAGGAGCTTGGTTACCAGCAACTTTCTGACAGGAATAGCATGTAGCTTGTCACCCAATTATCCTGTTTTTAATCTAATTTATTATGCTGCCATAGCAAGACAGCATCTGGACTTGATCTGGTTTATCTTAATTTTATACATACCCAGAGACAGAAGAGAACTTTTTCTTTCTGAGGGATAAGCTAAACAATTCTTAGTCTCCACTACACATAAATAAGAACAAGCAGAACATGTATGAAATTATGACTCCTGATATTTTTAATTCTTTGGACTGAGCAGCTATAAAGGATAAGCAAAAAATATATCTAGCATACTGACTTGGACACTAGTATGAACGATGAATATTCAAACTTTTCCCAGTGACATTACATATCTGTAAGTACTCTGGGCCTGATATTATGAATACCAAATATATTGACACTGATATGCACATACACTGACACATGCAGTACACAGATGTACACTGATATCAGAAGTGTAAAATACTATTAGAGAAAAAATCTCACCACAGAAATACCCTCCCCAAATTTACCAACTGTGAAAAAATAGCTTAAATATATTATTTTATTTCCAAGCAAACTAGTTACAAAATTAACCTGCTTCTCCCCTAATTTAAACAGCCATTTATTTCACTGATATTAATACCTGAACTAATGCCAGGAAATATAAAAAACGCCTTCATGAAGTGCCACATAATACATTCATCAATTTCCTTGAGCTGATTCAGGGTCGTTTAAAGTGTTTTTGAACAGTTCTGATGGTTGTTTAAAGTTCCAGCTAAGTACTAAGTTTCAGCACTCTGATCCAAATCCTATTTTATTTTATTTTTATTTTCTCACTTATTTGTTTTATTGTTTTATATTCAGTACTGGATAACCATGGCAGAGCTTTTAAGCAGAGACAGTTTCTGGACAGAAGACCCTGTAAGAAGAAGCAGCTTGGTGGGATTCTTGCCTCTGTAGATATGGCAGTAAGGAAAGAAAGAAATGCAGGGCTACGTGCCCTGTAGTTAAACTACGTGCCTCCAGTTTAATGGAGATATGCCTAGTTAGGTGTATTCAAAAGCTAGCTTGCCTACAGTAGTCCTAAATTCTGTCTTCAGAAACAGTCAAGAGATTTGTGGCTGGCTTTGTGCTTCCTCAATAACCAAGGGCTGAATGCTGAAGTGAGGCACGTAAGTGCCTAGCATGAGAAATGGAGCATCAAACTCGAGAGAACTGTCCCTTATCATACCCTGTAGTCCAACTTTCGTGCTGTGTTCTTCCAGGGTGTTTGGAGCTGTTGGGTTTGGGGGTGGCAGTTTAGAAGAGTAAACTCACACCATGGCTGGTCACTGTGCTCTGATGTATTAAAACAATATTTCAATGGCCAGGACTGGTGGACTAGCAATGTTCACAGCACTAAATAATCTGGGGAACAAAATGAAGATGAAGGCATCAAGGACGTCTGACAGAGTAGGTGAAGAGCATTTTGCTCTCCTGAAGAATTTGACGTGTCAAGAAATATCAGGAATATTTTAGAAAAGGCAGAAGTGTTTCATACAGAAGTATGGAGTCCTTATGAAACAGGCAAATTCCCGCAAATTCTGATCTTTCAATCAATATGTTTCCATTTTGTTTTAACAGATTCATGTATTAAAGTCAGATCTATGGCTGATGTAAAATCTGTTTCGCTGCACTGAGGTTAATGAACCAGATATAATATACGCCCATTTAGAGTCAGCTTTTGTATGTGATCTGTTATGATGCTATTTGTTTTTGTTGCCTTAGCCACTGATGTGTTACTATCTGGCTCTGCAAGTTTTCTTAATACGAATTAGTGTACATGAAAACTATGCTTTTATGGATCTATTGCCTGGCTGTCCTGAAACTAGATTTCCTTTGAGATGGATGTATGGCTATAAACTGCAAAAATAAGAATATTTTAAACTGAATTTGCTGCTAAATGAGTGAGTGACCAGCTACTTATCCTGCATCAGAAACAAGAAAATTTTCAAAATTTGCATGTTTCACCTCTTAGAAGAGGTTATCCTGAAACAGAGAAGTATTAAGGAGAAAAAGTAATAACTCATGCACACAAGATTAAAAAAAAAAAATAATTCTGCTTTATAAATAAATGCAAAGCAGTATAAAAAAAGCATCATATTAAGAACAGACTCCCTTGGAAATAAATTTCAGAAGCCTCCAGAGAGCTTGAGAAAATAACTAGCTGGCACAGCATTAAGTGGAAGGAGTCCCCTAAGGGAATCAAAGGATCAGAGATACCCTTTCTTGGTTAGTCTTTGATAAGTTTGCATCTGTGTCTTTTTCACACTGCTAGCAATAAGTTGAGAGATGCAATGTTACATGGAGGCAAATGGCAAAATTGTTTCTTAGGCTGAGAGTAGTAAAAATGATTGATTTTATTGGAATTACATTAGCACAATTTCACACCTTTTTCAAGTCACACGGGGGAAATAGATTCAGGGCTTGCTTTCTCCCCTTCTCATGACCTCGTTGTGTAGCCCTCAACAGAAACACTCAGACTACTTCAAGCATAAAAGGAATCCATGCTGATGAAACTAAACATAAACCATTCCCTTTGCTGATGTCTATTAATACTTTTTGACAGACCTAGAGAGACATCACTCAGTTTCTTAAATATACTTAGAGAAGGATATATCAGCACATTTTTCGTAAGTTAAAAAAAAATTATTGTGGGTAGACAGAGATTGCAGGATTCATCTCACCTATTTCAGGCATGTACAGAACAGGTGTTTATCTCTGAACTAATCAGTTTTGGGTCCATTTATAATCACTAGGAAGAGATAAGAGCTTTTAGGGCATGATTCATCTGACCTAGTTCAGGCATCTACTTTTGAATGAGATATAGTGCACAGAAAAATATGTATTTCTTTCTGTTGATTATAAAATTAGATTATATTGATTAACTCAGAAATACTCTCTAAACATCCACATTTCATCATATGAATGCCAGCAGAAAGGATTGGAAATTAAAACCTACTGCTAAATGTGACCAGAAAAAAAAACAAGCAAAAAAACAAACAAACAAAAAAACCCCTAAATTGTGAGTAGGTGAATAGTAGATCAGTACAATAGCTTATTTAAAGGAGATCTTCAAGACCCGTTTGGATGCAGCCCTGTGCCACGTGCTCTAGGTGGCCCTGCGTGTGCAGGGGGGTTGGACTAGATGACCTCTAGAGGTCCCTTCCAACCTTAGGCATTCTATGATTCTATGATTCTACAGAATCAAAAGAAACCTGGTGTTAGGTCTAAAAGCCATCTGAAATTTATACTTCTTTTTGAGGGGTTTTATTTTATTTTATTTTATTTTATTGTAAAGCTTAAGAATAACAGTATAGTCCTTTGAGTAAGTTTCCATCTTGCTTCCATTCATGCTGGAATTTAGTAAGGAACTTGTTTCTTGAAAGGCAATCCAGACCCAATACTCTACTCATACTTAACTAAAGCCCAAGACCAAAATAAGTTTTAATTCTAGCTATTCAAATCCATCTGATGCATTTGCCTGTAACCTTCTATTCTGAGCAGTTGGAGTAAGTAAAGTCAAAGATTTAGAGCTCTTGGTATCCTAATAAATACCCAAACTATGAGATTTATATCAACTAATATAGCAATAAAATTTACCCTTCTGAAAACTGAGGTACAAAACTCTGAAATCAAACAAAATCTTATGGTATTCCACTGGAAATATAAGAAGATGCAGAAAGTGTAGTAAACACAGTTATCACACTTTTGACCACTTTTCTTGTAAGTATTTCCATCTGCTTCTTGAATTTTCTCTTCCTGCCATGGTGTTTAATGCTAACACAATACTATAAGACAAGGTAAAACATTTTTATAACCGAATGAAAATTGTTTGGCATTACATTTTTGATATAGGAAATGATAATTTGCATGAGATAAAAAATTCTTGGAAATATGCTTGTTATGAAAAATCCTTCATTTACTTAGAAAAAAAAAAAGATAAAATAAAGTTGGAAAATTCCAGTTTGACCTCTTTAGAAAGGAATATTTGAGTTCTCATTTCAGAAGTACCATTGTCTTCTGATAAAAAAAATAAGTCAAAATTGGAAGAAAGCAGTTTGATTTAATCAAAACATAAGAAGTAAACACAAAATAATTATGATTTTGTTTTTGCATAAAATTCCAAAGAGTTGAATTGTTTATTTTGGATAAGACAGTAAAGATACAAGACATGGAAAAGATATGGAAAATGAAACATCTACAGAAGTCTGTTAATAACATATTCATGTAATAACTGGAGAGAAACACAATAGGCACAGTAAGTTTTGCATAAAATATTTGCTTTACCTTTATATATATCCTAGTGTGCAAAAATTTCTTCCAAAACATGCATGTAGTTAATGTGGAAACACTACAGCGTATGTTTTGGTAACGTCTTTCAAAGAAGTCATACATCTTTATTCATTCTCCCATAATTCAATGGGAGGAAACTTAAGAATGGGATTATTGGCAAGTTTTGAACCTGACGCAACCCTATATAAATGAAGTTAAGAACTACCAGGCACACACAAGTGCAAAAGTACAGGTATCTGCCACGTTCATCCCTTCCAGTAGCACTTTATGAGAGAAAGATCTTAACAGTGCAGGAATGGAGTCTTGCCATTGACTTATCAGGAACAAATTTCCTAAATTTCAAAGAAATTTAAGAAAAATGTTGAGAAAGCACCAGCATGCATGGCCAAACTGGCTAACCAGCAGTACCTCAAATTGCCAAAAACGCCTTCCTGCTTTCCTTTATGCACCACCTTATTTGCTTCAATTAAAAGAATAATATTTGGGAAATAATGTTTTCATGTATTGCTCCTGGGACATGTAGTAGGATTTAGAGGGAGCACTCACCAGAGTATATACTGGTAAGTATTTACTTATCCAGCCGTAGATGCTTTCCCCTCTGATTTGGTCATTTGTTAACCTTAAAACATCAGTGACATCAGCCCTACAGAAACTGCTAGATACTTGGCTTGCAAGTACTACATGCGTATCTGATACTCTACTTTTCCTTCCTAAAATGATATTATTTTAATGATAAAGAATACTTAATGATGAAGAAGGGAAGCAAATTCTTGTTATAAACTCTTTGCAGACAGATTTATTTCTAATTTCAAATGTGAATAGTATGTCTAAGATGTATTTTCCCAGCCTGGGCTAATCTGTGCTACTGCAACATCATAGACAATTTAAAGATCATATGTATGTATGCCAAAAGAAAGGAAATAATATTTGTATATTATATGCAATGGCTATAGTCATTATTCTATTTTATCATATAATAATAATTTAAAAAAATGTAATTTTAGAGTTTTTAACCAAAATTGAAAAATGTTTCAAGGAAAGTGTTTAAAGGTTTAAACAATTTCATTCCACCCATGTATTCACACAACCTTAATAAATCCAATCAATGATAATAAAACAACAATTATGTAGAAAAGCATTTCCTAATTTTTTATCTCATAGGCCATTCTTACCAAACAAAAGGAACTGAAATGACCCAGTTACAGGAATCCCTGCCTTTCTGCATCCTGACAAGGATCTACAGGCCCTAAAGGAACCTGGATCCAGCATTTTCTTCCCTGGAGAGAAATTATTAACACTAATCCTTGTCTTTGAACACAGCAACCTTTTGATTGGTGTAACTGAGCTACATTACCTCACTTTTCTACTTCTGTCATAGAATCCTATAGATGTTGCACATCTGAATTCATGAGCTTCATACAGAAAGGGTCAGAGTATTAATATGTTAATAGTGTGCTGGCTTGTAAATTATGGGTTTTTTTTTTTCATAAAGTCTCAATTAATTCTGCTGTACGGTTTTGAAGCCAGACTGAATTTTACTTCTGTAAATCTGTAAAGCGAAGTGTTTGTAAGTAGACAAAAATTAGAGAATTTTATAAGAATTTGGTTAAAATATTTGAACCTTTGGTATTATATTTGGACCTCATTTTTATAAATGGTATCTAGTTTTACAGATGCCAGATAACATGTGTGATTGCTTGTTAAATATGCTTACTTCTAGCCATATCACATGTTGAAAAGAACAATCAAGAGTGAAAATATACAGACCTAAATCCTCTATCATTTTCCAGCCTGTTTCAGTGTGTTATAAGCAAATCCATTTGAAACTACACAGCAATATTTTTAAGTCATTTTAATAAGCAAACATTAGGAATCAGTAACATGTGTCCACTATACTGATGAGATATGGCAAAAAGTTGCTAGAGCATCTCCTAGAGGACTTTTCAAGATTGAAAATTCAAAATTCAAAAATCATTCAAACTTCTCCTAATCTGATAACCTCCCAAAACCTGGGAGTCGGCTGTGAGCTTAAATAAATGCTGAAGTTGTGTGTATTAAATCCCCCTATATCTGAAGACCTTCTTATGCCAGGGCATCCAGCTTTGGGGAGAATTTTGTCCCCTGAAAATTAAAAGACATATCAGTGTTAGGGTCTGATATAGGGCAAAGGGGAGAGAAACAAATTCTCCAGCAATGGTCAGTGAAGAATTGAGAATTCAGAGAGAGGTTACAAAATCTATCCCGCTGCCTCCCACTGCCTTCTACTGGCTTTGGAACAAATCCATGAAGAGGAAAATATGGAAATGGTGAACAAAGAGGAAGAAACATAGCAAGAAGCAAGAGAAAGGTACCGGATAAAATCGAGGGGATATGCAAAAGACAGCATAGAGGAAATGAAAGTACTTAGGGAAGTGACCTAGGCTTCACACTAAAAACGAAAAAAAAATACTATAGGAAAATTGGAGCAAGGGTTTTCCCACCGATCTATTCTGAAAGTAACAAAAACTTTCAGTATAAGGCAGCTTCACTTTGAGTCATACACTCAAGGAATGTGAAACTGTCTCTACTTAGAATCTATCCCCACACACTTTTCATACAGAAAATCTCTGTGCAATTGTGCAGCCAGACAACAATGGAAATGGTGTCAAAGGTATTTTTCTGAGCATTTCCTTTCTCCATCCAAATCTTCTCTTTTCATCATTTTTATTCAAATTAGCACTGAAGCCCCAGGAAAGCAGAAAGTTGGATTTGCTGCCTGTGTCTTTCATGAAAGGAATAGACCAGCATCTCAATTTCCTTAATACGAGTGTAACTGATGTATATCAGGGCATAACATTTATAGCCTGATAGCCAAGTTACTTTATGCTCAGTTTAACTGTTTCTTTTAACAATGCAGATGATAGTATAAAATAATTTTCTGCAAAACAAAACCCAGGATGGACAACCTCATTCTTCCTGGCACGTGATTGAACTTCAGATCTATCTCTGGTTTTAAATTCACTTGAGGCATGTCACATTGCATCAGATTAATCCCATCTAACTTTAAAGATCTGCAGTGTAGGCATCTATGTCAGGGCCATTTACAGGCATATGTATGTTACAAACACCTGCACTTGATCAGACTAATTCCACCTGTTAATTTTGCTTGCGTCTCCAGGTACCTTTTACCATCTTTTACCTGCTTTCTTTACTTAGGTTCTCTTAAGGACAGACAAAAGCCATGTGTGTTTTTGTCTGTTACTAGGATGAAGCTGGTTTGTAAAACTGGTTGTTTTGCATATTTAACTGATGTGAAGAGGTAAAAACTGTGTTATTTGCAACTCAACCAAGATTTTCATTTGTGTTGCATTTTGAAAAGTAGGTCTCCGGCTACCACTACTAATACTTATTTATATATCCCTGGAATTTAAAATATTTGATATGTTATATCATTCAGTTTTCACAATAGTGAAAGACTTAATTTTATTCTGTGCTTCCTTTCTGATGTTCTTCATAATAATAGTTTTCCTACTCTTCTATAGAATTTAAGAAAGGTTCTGGTAATCTTCAGGGTTATCTCCTGGATTAGCAATAAGGCAACAACTGAATACAAATCTACTTCAAAAATTTATAACTATTTTAAGAAATGTTCTTGAGTTGCTAGATCTGAGTCTCAAAAGATTTGTCCTCCCTTCCATGTGTGTGTCTGAAGAGAAATTTAGTAACCTTTTGCCTTTGTTTCCCTTCGTAACATTAGTCTAATATATAAGAGCATGAGCACAAGGATCGGCTACGACTGTATGTTTGGATAGCACCTGGCAGTAGGAGGCCTGAACTCCCATTTCTGACCTCCTCTACAGTAATAAGAATAATATTTCTGAAACTGTATAAAAGTAGCTGCTGTTGAATGGAGAAGTGCATGTTATACCGTGGTCTAGTGCATATACTTACAAGCCCTGCAACAAATGAAGTTACACTGTTGGAATACAAAATGCAGATCTAGTGAGCACTAACTGCAAGGGTCTTTTGTTTCTGCTCTGATATATGAGCAATAATGGTCAAATGTCAAATAACTGGCAATGGCAAGTAATGGATGGGATGGTCAGAGTGATTTTCACCCATCAGACTGGCCCAGCCCTCTTAGATGTTCCTGCCTCCACTCCAGCAATATGTACTTATAGCAGCTCCCACACTCTCACAGTGGAGCCCCATGCAAGGACACATCTTAAAATACCCACCTGTGAACTGCAGCAGTTCAACAGCAACTACCTCTGAAAGAGGGGGGAAGTACTGCCAAGTGTGGGAACCTCTGCAACTGTCTCCAGGAAAGCTACTGCTGCATGTGAATCAGAGCCCGCACTGTCAAAAACATCTTTCCTTACTGGTAGTATACATTAAAAAGATGTCTTTATGCCCTGCATAACCTGTAAAAAGATTATTAAAACCAATAGCCAATGGCTTTTTATCAAGTCCTGATCTAAGGTGGTGGTTTTAGTGGCCTTACTGATCTGCAATGTCAGCTAACTGTTAAGCAAAAACCACACCTGATAACCAGGCTGTTTTCGCACCACAGCTAATCTGCTGGAAGAGATGCTGAAACTTTGTTAAAAGGCAATAAACTGAGGAATATCAGTGTGCCCCACTCTCTTAACTTCCCTGTGCTGGTGACAGTTTTGAGTTTGACCTGTTGTGCAATAGGAAGTGAACTACCTACCATGTAACGATCATATTGCCTCCCACCACAATACCTGCCCCATAGTGAACAAGAGATTACTACTCATTTTAGAATAGATACACAAACCAGAAATAGGCTGTTATGATAAAATGACTGGAAGAAACAGAGACTTGTCTATTATGTGAAAAAAAAATCTATACTAGTACAGACAGATGAATACATGGGGCTTACAATGGAAAGTTCAAAACTAGAATTTGGGTGTAAAGGCACTCAAAGTTTTGCAAGTGATGTAATGGGTCAGAGTGCTCTCTGGTGTGCTGTACATGCTGTTGCCATCCTCACTTACTGATCAGAATCCCTAACATAATGCAGAAACACAGAATGAAGCACAATGCATCCAGAAAAGATTGGCAGTCTCAGATAAACTAGTGTGCTTCATCTGAACCATTTAGATGGCAGATATACGTAAGTCCCACTCAGCACACTTAGTGTCAGCAGTTCTCCTGCACTTCAATAGCCATAATGACAACAGGTCTACTTGTGCAGATAGAAAGTTAAATGAGCAAAGGCTTAACAAAGCCATTTATCTGTGAGCATTTGAAAGCATTACCCCATAGTGTGGGTGCCAAGCATCTACAGTTTCAAACTACCGTTTAGTTTCAATATATCATGTGCCAGAACTTGTTTGTCTAAACATATCATTCAAAAAACACATTAGTGTTTTTAGTCAATTATCTACTCCATTTGTTTTCTTAGCTGTATGTGTTTCTGAAGGGTTATCTCAGCTTGGCACTGTGGTTCTGTGAGGTATGTCCAACACCTAGAATACAATATGTCTAATGCTCACTGAAGTAGAGAAAAAAAAGTGATTGAAATCAGCAACAATAAACTTCACACACTTCTGCCGCATATCACATACATGTTTGGGTGTGAGCTTTCCATCTTTTCAAATGAAAAATTCTAAAGAACTCAGAGAGCTTTTGCTGAAGCTAAAAGCCCTGCAGGATCAGTCCCTTTATGAATACTTTAATGACTGTGCAGGTGTATTGAAAATAGCAAGATGCTTAGGGATTTCCCACTAGCACTGATATGACTGATACGTAATTCTTCAAAAAGCCAGAGCTTTGCCTGGGAATAGAACTTCTTCAATTTTCTAGTCAATGACAGGTTTTTATAAGTTCATAGAAAACAGAAAGGATTTTCTGTGCCATCAAGCCACCAGCTTGAGCTTGAGATATCTGCTGCTCCGGTGTTAGCAAAAGTAGAACTACAGGCAGACAGAGTCTGCCCTAAGGTTTAAGTTACCATGGGACTTTCTTATCCTTCTTGCAGAAATTGGCTCTGAAGTGCAACAAAAACACAGCGGTCCCTGTCCTTTCCATTATGCAACAGGCTCCAAGGCAAGAACACTGTGTTCCCTTCACTGAAGGTCTCAGACTGGTCTTGAGATGTGCTGCTATTCAGAGGGACCAAGGGACCTGCTATTCAGAGGTACAGGATGGAGACTTGGGCAGAGTCTCATGAGGTTCAACAAGGACAAGTGCAGGATCCTGCACCTGGGCAGGAATAACCGCAGGCATCAGTACAGATTAGGGGTTGACCTGCTGGAAAGCTGCTCCGTGGAGAGCGATTTGGGAGTCCTGGTTGACAAGAGGTTAACCACGAGTCAGCAATGTGCCCTTGTGGCCAAGAAGGCTGATGGGATCCTGGCTGCATCAGGAGGAGCGTTGCCAGCAGGTCGAGGGAGGGGATCCTGCCGCTCTGCTCAGCTCTGGTGAGGCCGCACCTGGAGTATTGGGTGCAATTCTGGGCTGCCCAGTACAAGAGGGATGTGGAGCTTCTAGAAAGGGTCCAGCACAGGGCCATGAACATGATTAAGGGACTGGAACATCTATCATATGAGGAAAGACTAAGCAAGCTGGGCCTGTTTAGCCTAGACAAGAGAAGACTGAGAGGAGATCTGATCAACACGTACGAGTACATAGGGATGAATGTAGGGAGGATAAGACCAAATTGTTCTCTGTGGTGGTCAGTGACAGGACAAGGGGTAATGGGCACAAGTTGAAACACAGGAGGTTACACCTCCATGTGAGGAAGAACTTTCCTGTGAGGGTGACAGAGCCCTGGAACAGGCTGCCAAGAGAGGTTGTGGAGTCTCCTTCTCTGGAGAGCCTCAGAAGCTGCCTGGATGCCACCCTGTGCCACGTGCTGGAGCAGGGAGGCTGGACTAGATGATCTCTAGAGGTCCCTTTCAACCTCCACCATTCTGTGATTCTGTGACTTGAACTGCAGCTGCTGAGGTGAAAGGGCTTGACAAGGCACACGGCTGCCTTCCCCTAAACATCTGGAAGAACATCAAAATCTTTTATTCTATATATCTCTGCCATGCTTTATTCTGGAAGAAAATAATACACTGTCTACTGAACTGCATTTTTTTAAGATAATAGCAAGTATCTCTAATTCAAACCAACTGAACTAATTGGACCAAAAAAAAAAAAAAATGCAAACAGCCCAATCTACCAGAGTGTATTTAAAACAATAGTTAGCAATCGATAAATCCTGCTGGATTGTTTGATTTCATTAAAGATGTATTGGTTACTAAGCTGCTGGCACCCAAACAGATGTTTTAAATGGAGAGTTTTCCTGCTCTGCTTTATCATGTCCTTCATTATTTAATTTGCACATTTCCAGAGACAATGACTATTGAATAGAATCGGAATGCAGATAAGTCTATCACATCTTCATCTGAGCACATGGTAGGTTAAGAAAAGAGAGAACAAAATGACAGCTTGACCTACAGGCTTTCAGTGGCAGGTCAGAGTAATCTCCAATGTCACGATTGTAAAACCCTTACCCCATTATGTATCAGCTATACTGAAGGCAATATTTTCTGCAGTAGGGTTTGTTAGCAAAGCTGGTCACCTTCATTTGTGGCTATGTAGCCACAGATAAAGAACGTTAGCAGCTGGAGCACTGGACAGCTCTTAGAAAGTAAAGCAAAATCACATAATAAAACAGCTGCAAATTTTAAATCAGTCACTCAGATGCATGATGCTGAGCCAAATTCCCAGGAAGAAGTGACTGAAGCCAGATAAATCTGGGTTTGCTTGACTTCCATCCAAATTCAATGACATGGTGGTCACTGTGATCCTCTCAGAGCTGTATTCACATTCTCAAACTGCAGTAGAGTCAGGAAAACCCTGTGATGGGAGCTTTCTGCAAGCTCTGTAACCTGCCAGCCTCCACTGGGTACATAAAGCTAAGTTTTCCTCTCTTCCTCATCTCCCAGCAAAGTCAAACTTTGAGGCTATGAGCACTGCTGGACATGACAAGGAATAAAAACGGTTTTTGTTATTGTTGTAAGTAACAGTTGCATGAGATGGAGGAGGATTTTCTTTCAAATCTGAAAGCCTTTTTCTCTTTATCTTTATTGCTTTCATATCTGCATCTTCTTCTTATGTTATCCAGCACCTCCGTTCTGCAGCTTTTCCAAACATTCCAGTAGCTTGAGGAATAAGAAAGAACTTCAGTATCAGAAAAAAGTCCCAATAACAGCATTCCATATGTAGTGGAATTTAGGGGGAGAATATTTCTTTTTAAATGAATTATTGTTTGAACTGCAGAAATTGTACGTGGCAAACCCCAAAACTGCTCAGCTAACAGGAAAAAAAAGGGACAAAATTGCCAGAATTCAAACCTCTGTGGAGGCAGTCACAAAGCATTACTCCATTCCAGTAATATGGGAAAGTATGTGGCTGAGGTGATATATACTGATACAGATTAGTATTTTTTTTAAGTTATGAAGTACTTGAATCAAGCGGTTTGTTTCATGATTATGCTTTGAATGGCCCAAGAAGCTGAAACCTCTAACTAAATCAAAACTAAAGTTAGACTGATCCCTCCTTGAAGATAAAAAAAGAACTGAACTACATTGATGCTATTTTAACTTCCTTTTGAATTTTATGAGGTAGATCCTGAGCTGATGTCATTAGAGCTATGCTGATGTATACTACTAAAATCCAAACAAAACTCAAAAGCCTAATTACTGAAGCAGCACACTGGAGCTTATTCTTACAGCATTTCAGGCTGACAGCCAGGTGGATGCAAGAATCTCCTAAAAAACAAACTTGTCTGTAAGCCCTTTTTCCAGGCCAAAGAACTGTGGATAAACACACAAACTTTTCATACATACTACAAACATTTTGAAGTCGGTCCATGAGTCACATCTCAACCTATGACCATACTACGTTCTTTGCAGCCAGACAGAAGAAAAAGGAAGCAGTAGGTAGTTTTTAATGCCTGTCTATCCCTGTGTAGTTTTTTAAAAAATAATAATCCTATTTTAGAGAGGCAGAATATTTCAATGAAACTTTAGATTCTTCCTAACATCTCAGGCCCTGCTGTGCTGACCCTCCCCTTTCCCCCTGCTCTCTGCAGAATCTGTATGCAAAACCCACAAAAAGATTGTGGAACAGGCCATCCATACAAAAGCTTTTGACAAGGAACAGGGACTACTAAAAAGAAAGGTCTTCTGAAGCAGCTTCTCTTTTCTCAGTGCTTTTTTTTTTCTCCCCTGAATTTGTGGACCCCTTAACGACTTCACTGGCACTTTAGCCTGTGTGGGCTTCGTCCAGCACAATAAATGAAAGTGTGCAAGCTCTGTGCTCAACATGGTGCAGAGACTGTGCATACCAAAAAAGGGGCTTGATTATGAGGCATATGCTAAATATTTCCAGTGGTTGTAAGTTGTTTTTCTAAATCACAGGACAATGTGTTTTCATAATAAAATATACCTATTACATAACATTTTGGCCAGATATTTGGAAGTACAGAAGTTAATGATAACCTGAGCAAGAAAGACTTTTAAACAAGAATTGAAAGAATGGTTTTTCACATATCCACTCAGACTAAGTAGGGCATAGAGGATGAAGATGGGATACCCAGCAACATCAGTTTCATGCTGCTGAATGTTACATGTAAAGTTTAATCTTTCAGTGCTCCATCAGTTATGTACAACATTCACTAAAAATTTGGGACATAGGATTGACTACACTGGACTATACATGCACACGTACATATACGTATGTATAGTTACATAAACCTATAGATAGCTCATTGCCTCTGCTCAGTAAAGCATGTACCATGTAACAAGTTTCACTGCAATTTTCACTTTGTCTGTACCTTGTGATTTTTCAGAAGTGCTCAAGAAGAGGATGCAAAATTGTCAAAGTTGTCAAAATTGACCATCTTCATTCCTATTCAGTATGCTCCACTACACTATTCCCTAGCAAACTCTGCTGGTACTGCTTACATAGCTTAAATATGATAAAATATGATAAAAATCATGTCTTCATGCATGAAATTTCTTCCCTTGAAAGCTCAGACATATGGGTAAGAAGTCACAGTTTAATATGTTAACGTGTATCAGCTCAGCTGAACCAGGTACTTTTAGCATTTGGATAAGGATGCTTGTGAATTCAAATAAGCTTAGAAAAAAGTTAAACCTCTTTAAGCTATATCTCATTTACTTACACTTAGCATGGTCTAACTATGTGTCCATGGACAGTTATTACAGTTCAGTTTATGCAGTAATTTGTTACATAAGAGATGTGAGTCCAACCTCCAACTTAATCTCTGTTATTTTAACTGATTGCATTCAGTCAGTGTAAGAGCCCACTTATTTCTGTTTAAAGATCACACATGTCAGTTTAAAATAACCATGCTAAATTAAAAATTTAAACTCTGTCAATAATATCTATATTTCAATCAAATGAAAAAGCATCCATCCTACTTTAGTTCATATATGGGTGTATCATTGCCAACTTGGACTTTTCATGAGACAGGTGTCATCTTCTCCTTAATAATACACTGAAAATTTCATTTCTTGATCACCTCGGTTAAAACATTCATATAATGGGTTAAAAAGGCCTGATCTGGATGGAAAAAAGATGGAAGTATTTGTAGGAGAATATGTAATTCAACTCTGCATGTCAAATGAGCCTAATATATAACTTAGTGCATGAAAGCATACTATTTCATAAAGCTTTGTAGATTGAATCTCCCCAACACATATATTCACACTTGTCCCCACCTCCCAGGTACTCAGTTTTAAATAAAATTCTGGTGCTTCTTGCAAATGATTCACAAAAGTCTCACCAGTCTTACAAGATTTAGCAAGCAAAATAGAGAAAAAATAGGAGGAATCTTTAAAAGCAACTTGCTCATTACACTTTAGGGAAACTTTATTTGCTAATTTCCTGGATGATGTGTTGCATTGTGCTGTCATTTTGGGATTTGTCACTCATGTCTGCTAACGTAATAAAGTACGACTGATACAACATGTGACATGTCTGTATACAACACTTGGAAAACTTTGGCAAGTGTTGAAGAAGTTGCAGTTCATTATTTACTTTGGAATAGAAATTGGAGTTTTCTTTCTTTCTTTCTTTCTTTCTTTCTTTCTTTCTTTCTTTCTTTCTTTCTTTCTTTCTTTCTTTCTTTCTT
>JAWLRI010000448.1:4916646-5137978 GCA_034781795.1 Crypturellus tataupa
TTTCTTTTCTTTTCTTTTCTTTTCTTTTCTTTTCTTTTCTTTTCTTTTCTTTTCTTTTCTTTTCTTTCTCTCTCTCTTTTCTCTCTCTTTCTTTCTCTCTCTCTCTCCTTCCTTCCTGCTTTCCAGCTCATTCTTTCTTCCTTTCTTTCTTTACTTCTCTCTCCTTTTATTTCCTTTTTTTGTCTTTTTCTTCTGTTCTTCCGTCTTTCTTTTTTTCCTTTTCTTAATTTTTTCTGTTTTTTTTTTACTTCTTTCCTTTCCTTTCCCCTTCCTTCCTTTCACTTCCCTTCCCTTCATGCTCTAAGACAAACATGTCACTCAAGTCCCTTTGCACTGTTAGCTATATGTCCTTGGAAAAGGTCACTAAAAGGTCTTTTCTGCATGCTTTGAGAGAATATTACTAGAATATTTTATACTTCCATCTTCCTCCTAGTAATGAAGGTAAAAAAAAATGTATTTTTGCTGGTCCATGCATTCAAAAATTGAATAGTGATAACTAAAATATCTCTTCTATGAATAACAATTTTCATTCTGCAATTTATCCTCTTTTTTCATTCCTGCTGCACTTTAATCTGTTATTTTTATCTCTATAGTGAGCTAAAAAAAAGTTTGCTTTGTAACTAACTGTAAGAAGAAGAGACACGCTGAAGTCTAACTGACTCCATCCATTACCGTGTGAACCACATCTTGCAGGTTTGCATAACAAACTCTTCTCAAGAGGCTCGTGGGAAAGGTAGGAGGAGGCTTGCACACAGTCTGGTAAAGGAAGGATATTCAGTGCTGCTGTTCTTACATACTTGCACTTTTATCACTTCCTATCATCTCACTGGTCGTTAACCTCAAAAGCAGGACAAACTGCTAGCAGCGCTATTATGAGGCACTTACAGAGCATTGCTCAGTTGCTTAGAACCAGACGCCGCTGCACCAGTTAACAGCTGTATGATCGGGCAGTGATACTCAGCAATCACGCAGTCCACTATTTCTTACTCCTCAGCACGTTTTAACTTGTTTTCATGAAACATAGGAGGGCTTTGACAAAAACTCAACAGCATTTAGGCTCTTAACCTGAAGTTTGCAGTGTATTTCTCTGTAAACTCAGTTACATTACTGCTCAGTTACATTTGTGCTCCAAGAGCCTCTCAGGAGTTCATATTAGCAGAAGCCCAGAGCACTTGCAGCTTACTCCAAATGCAGAAGAGAGCAAAAGTCACCCCAAACCTATGAAAATTTCCCTGACTATTTTGGTGCTAGGAATGGAATAAGTGGGAGAGAAGGAGGGCTGAGATTAAGGTTTAAAAAAAAAAAGTTCTTTTTTTTTATTAAAAAAAAGAAGAAGAATCCGAGAATGACATTTCCCCCAGCTGTGAGGGACAGAGACAGCAAGGCAGGTTCCAGATATGACTTAAGAGGTCTGGGGATCAACTAAAACAGTCCAGATTCAGAGGATGCCAAAGGTGAGGATGGGGGAAAGGATATTGAATGCAGTCTAGCATGGTCCTAGAGAAATGACTCCTGCTCCACCCTGGAGCCCTAAAAAAATCCTCTCCCTCTTCTGAGGGGAAGGATGCCCAGCCCCATTCCAACCCTTGCATGTAAAGAGCAGCTCTAGACTTAACATCCAGGCCGCTCCACATCAGCCCCCTCCGCAGGCTGCGCTGGCTCTGTGGACCCTGGTATGCAAGCAATGCAATACAAGCTGTCAGAAAGCGTAATACTTTGGATTTGCCCTGAAAGAGAATCTGAGTTCCCGTTTTTAATCTCATGAAGAGGAATAAGATCAGGGATGGGGAAATCAGTGTTGCTTGACTGCTATTTCAACACTCACCAAGCCATATGCCTATGAAAATAATTACCTTTAGATGAAAGAATGATGAGTGCATTAAGCGAACACAGATAGTAGAAGATGACTCATAAAATATTCCATTGTCATTAATGCACAGAGTGGTTAACTAGAGAAATAAAGAATTAAAATGTTGGACCTCTCATTAATACTAATCTTGTCTGCATGTTTCTATATTTTACAGCTATCTAGTACACTTGCATATATTTCATTTACAGTGTGGGCTAAGTAATGTCCACTATAGCTAATGTTTTTGGCATAATCATATATTCCTGAAAGCTTATTTTGGGACTAAAAGATTTCAACAGTGTTCTTTGATCTGTAGTTAATTTATATTTCAAGCAGATAGAGTCTAAAAATTGTGCATCAACTGCTATTTCAATTCTTTGGTTGTTCAATAAAATTTACAACCACTCACATGGACACACAACATTCTTTCAGATCCTTTCTGGGATTTCTGTTGTTTTGTTTAAAATTGTTTATAGCTTATTCAGAAGTTTTGATCATTCATCCTCTAACAAAATGTTTCAGTTAAATTTGGGATCTTTTGACTATTTTAATGAAAGAAAAATAACATAGTAAATTAATAGCTAAATTCATAATGACATTCAAGTATCACTTTGAAAAAACAAGGGAGGACTATCCTTATGTCCAGGAGGTCAATGATGAGGAGTGTGAGAACCCTGTGGAGAAGTCTAAACACCAAATTTCAAGATTCAGGACAGGGCTTTGAGATAATGTTTCCGATTGTTATAGGTTCAAGATATTCTGGACAATCTGGGAAGTAGATTTTTTTTAGTCTAATTTACAGATTGATTAAGGACACATCAGGAATATGTTCCTGGTTCTTACCATTTAGGTGAACTGCATAAGAGAGTTCACAGTACAGCACAGCCCGGAGACTGCTATAATATGATCTGGTACTATCTTAGGGATAAGATTCAGGGATATTTTCTTGGAGTCTAAAAGCAGCATGGTCACACTATCTTCGTGCTGCACCTGAGCTCTGAAGTGCAACGGCAGATGGCTAACACCATCCCTCCGCCGGTTCTATTGCTAGTTCAGTCTCATCTAAATCTAGCTCTTCTGTACTGCTCTGAACTCTACTTTATATAAGTCCAGATGTGGGAGGGCAGAGCAGGCAGGCTACATTCCTGCCCGCAATTACCACTCAGTGAAATGCCTATTAAATGACACAATGCAATAGTCGTTTAGTAGCAGAACAAAACCTGTTCACTTCTCCCAGGCAACTTCCTGAGGTCACTTCCAGCCTGAACTACCCTCTGATCCTAGGGTCCTGGGCAGACATTCAATCCCCTCTGCTCCTCTTGACTTCCACAAGAACTTATGTCGCTCAGCACTGCTGACAGAGACAGAGACAAGAAGCAGAAATGGGATTCACAAGATCAGGTCCTGCACTGGTGAAGAGTGGTGATCAGCCCCTGAAGAGGCAGTATTGCCCAGAGACTGAGACACAACATCAGGCATCAGAAAATCTAGGCATCCCTTGAGAAAGTTTCTTTCATCTTCTATGGCTGTCTGTTCCTCAGACTGTTTTTCTCATATATTTCGACAGGGCAATTCTTTGGAGAGCAACTGCCTCATGGCACAGAGAGTCTATAATAATGCTGGATTTCAATTTCACTTGGGACTTCATAGCTTAGCTATTAGGTAAATAATAATAACATTTTACTGCTTTCAGTTGATCTATGCCAGTTTACATCCTCTGGGACAGGGAAGGGCCAGAAGGATCATGTACTTTCTAATTAGGCACTCTGACCTCCAAACAAAAATTTCATTTGGGTCTTTGGGCAGTAGAAATAATTACTGCAGGACTGAGGCCCCTTGAAATAATATACTTCAAACTGTTTTCAAATAAGCATTTACAAAATTAAATTCCCCATTTTAAAATGTCTAACCACAGGCTACAAAAGTTAACTCAAGACTGAGTCTTAACAAATACCTACCTCTCACCAGCCTCAAATAGCTGGTATCTGACAGCACTGTCAGAAAAAAAAGTATTTAGATTTAGCAAAGATGGACACCTTTGAATGATGGCTACTGACAGGGAAGGACAGCATATTTTAGATATTTTTTTAGAAAAAAAAAATCCATGCAAGTGCATGGACCGCCCACCAACTTTAACAGGAGAAAATCCCGCCCTCCATCAATGGTAATTTCACACGCAAAGGAGAGTGCCAGTGAGTCAAAACAGGACTGCAGTAGGAGCATGTCCCCACCAAGCTCAAGTCTGAAAAACTCTCCAAAGTGGCAGCTTGCCAAAGCAGAAGAGTTTGGACCACACTGCAGAATGGGGAGCCACCAAATTCTGAAATGGGTCAGCTTACCCCTCCTGCTAGGAGACTGCAGGCACTATACAACCCTCCCTGGCAAGGCCTGCAAGAACATACATAACATATTTTGCATTTTGCCAGTGTCAAAAGGAGAAAATTCTTTCTGCATATCTGTCCTCAGAATCCAAGGCAGCCATTAGGCTATATGGTCAGTAAAATCCTGTGTGGTTCAAACATTTGCAGATGCTGCAAACAAAATGTGCAAGCTCTATCCAATCATTCCCTGCTCATGTGAGAGTCTATTCAGTCAGTAATTAACCTGAAGGAATTTGCGATTAAAAAATATGTTTTGAAACAGAGCACCTTTCTTAAAATCACATCTGTAAGCGTGTATATTTATCATACACTTATGTATTTACATGTACATTTTGAGACAAGAATCTCTCTGAGATTAATTTGTGAAGGTTGAGGAAATTTCTTGACAGAAATCACAAAAGCTATATAGGCTTTTTTTTACAGTCTAAGAGGTAGAAAATAGGCAATTGCAAACAGAAAGAAAAAGAAATAAAAAAAAAAGAATCTCAGGACTGAAATACAAAAACTGATGAAAACTCTGCATGTGCAAAATCCCTTGCCGTTAGTCAGTCAATCCTCAAAAAACAGATTGCAAGTTACAATCACCTTCCCCACAGTCCTCAAGTCATAAGAGTATGTGAGATAGATACTCTCACAAAGAGATCTGGTAGCTGTGGGGAAGATGAGGCATCAGAACAGCATGGACTGCAGTTAAGCACAGGTCCTGGAGGCTCCTTTGGAGCTATTGTCAAAAGACAATATTGGCTTAATGGAGTTCCCACCAGGCTGCTGCATCCTGTGCAAGGCTGTCAAAGGACCTGATAATTTGGAGGTCATAAGCAAACAGCTCAGTGGTCGTTTACTTCATGCAACCAGCCAACACAAACAGAGAATTGGATGCAGGGTGTCACGGTAAATATTTGAAGCGGAGAAGGTGAATGTTTCACACACTAGGTTTAGGGGTTGGAGTTTTTCTAAAGTGAAGAGTCTTCATTAGACATACAGTGTTTTGTGTAGTTCAACTAAAATCTGGTGTTCACTATGTAAATTGTTGCTTTAAAAATACTAAAATTAAGTTAGCTTATATTATCAGGTAGCCTTGCTGTCACTTATATTCCTCATTCAGTCCAAAATGTTTTTTGTCTAGCTTTAAAATGCTATACAGAAACTTTCTTCTAACACTTTTATCTACTATTTAACTAATTTAATTACAGCAGTCTGAAATGTCGGTGGCCTTGGAAATCCTGAGAAACAGGCAGAGAAAAGAGAGAGAAAAAGCTCTCTAAGGGGAAAAATGGGGGTTGGGGAAAGTTAGAATTCATCCAAGGAATTAGTCTCAATTTCAAAGTAATATTCATAGACCATTTAGAACGTCATCATGCTTCTTAAAAACTCTGATGGATGGTATCTGTTGGCAGGATAATGTAACATGAAAAAAGAATATTGGACAGTATTAGATTACTTTTTCCGTGCCTTTTTTTTTCCCTTTCCAAATTTGTGGATAAATGTTAATGTGTATGAAAGTCAGGGCACTACTACAGGCCAAGTATCTTCCCAATAGGAGGCACAGGCATCTCAAAGGCTCTGGCAGCACGTCTTATTTGCCCCCTTCACAGATCTGTTCAGGCTACTCTCCACTTCCACTCTACTCTGGGCACCAACTCATGGAGGAGGCTGGTTTTGCTGAGTGATGCCAATGCAAGGGATGGTTTCAAGATGTGATCAAAGGAGAACTAGAATGTTTGAGGTGACTTAACTAGAGCAATATTATAAAAGTCCCTGTTAAGGAGTGTGGATGAAAAAAAGAAAGTTTTCTTTTGCAGACAACTGCATCAACATCTCACCTCTGGCTACTGTAATCAGAGACAGGCAGCCAGCATCAGAGAGAAAGGGTTCCAGCAACATGTAAAAGCAAAGGGCTTAATTAAACACCTTTCATCTTCTTCTTTTCTTATTTCCCCTTCTGATTCGTGCAATCCTCCTTTATTCCTTACTGCTGAGACTCTATTTCCGTCTTTCTTCCTAACGCAATCTTCCTTCTCCAAAATTTCTCATGACTGCCACACGATGGGACTCTTTTCCGCAGGCTGCAGCCATGTCCCTCTAGCTCTGTGATCCATGCAGTTTGCTGGCCCATGGGTGTTTATGTGATAAAGAGGTCATGAATATGGGCAGTTCACAGACCAAACTACTGAGAGACAATCAAGCAGGACAATCATGAGAGCCTGACACTTACTGCAGAAGCTTCATGGGAAGTCTATCTTGCTTTGTGGCCTGATTCTCCTGGAGAAAGCATTGTGTTGTGCAGTGTTCAGCAGACACCCGGTCTGTAAAGCTCCTTGGCACTATCTGAATAGGTCATGGGTTCCCATGGGAAATTGCTCCATGCTGGCAAATTCAGCTGGACAAGGTGTGAGGCCCCATGTCAGTTAGGACATATGGGAATCCCATACTTGCTCTGTGTTGCAAATTCATGCAAACTGAGACTGAAGAAAAGGTCAGTACAAACCCTTGTGAACTACCCTGTGAAGTGCAGAGCTTCTCAGGGCTCTGATTCTGCATTTGATTATATTGGCAAAGGTTTTCATTTTTTTAGAACTAATCAGGACACTCACTGGGTCCTAGACCTAGAGAACCAAAAGCATTTTTGTCCTTGACACCACAGGGAAGAGCCTCAGGATAGTAAAATCCAGTTCTGCTGGGTTTTACTGATTGAAATTCTGTGTTTGCTTGCCAATTTTCCAGCTGATAACTCTTGTACTTGTCAGGACATAAAGACCTGAAAATGAGCACATTTCTAGATGACCATCAGTGTATAATTAGCCCATTAAAATTGTCAAGATGCTACTTTTGGTTAGTTAAAAGATGCATCAAAATCATTCTATTGTTTAAAAAAAGATGACTATTTTGCCACCCAAAAGAGAAAGGAAACTTATTTCTTCATCTGTGATTTATGATAAAGGTTGTGTTACTATTATAAACCCTGTTGACAACCCACATAGGCTAGCTATCAGGTAATTCTAATTTGTTAATTTCATAGTAGCTACAGGTAAGCAAAATTAAATTCAATGAGAATTGTGCAGGAGATGTTAAAATTTAATCCTTCTCAAAAAATCAGACCCTTGGTTTCCTTAGTGAACATAAAAGACAGCTTTTGACTACACTGTAATCCCCATATGTGAAATGAAGATGATAGTGCTTTGGCTTACAGGGTTCCTGTAATGAACAGCTCATTCAGTTTATACAGAAGATCAGAACCACGAGTGCCCTGAAGCTCCTATCTTCTACATCAGACAATGACCTGGCCTCGGGCAGAACATCATTCATGCCAAGAATCCTTCTTAATTGATGGCCACGTAACACTGACATGTTGAGGTAGTTGCTGTGTGATGCAATGTATCATGAGACATGTACATTCTCAGATAAGAAAATGTGTTTCAGGACAGCAGGTCCTTGTTTTAACAATTACACTCTGTGAGGTTTTTTTTTCATTTTGCAAACATAGTCTTGAATGAGGAATTCATGTGTTCAAACCTTGGAATAAACAAGTACTTGAGGAAGATAGAGGAGTTACCTAATTTGAATTAGTTTACCTAATTTGTATATCATTTATAAAGATCTATCATTTTTAATAGATAAATACCAAGAACTAATGATTTGCAGTCATCAGCTGTGTGAGGTTCTCTATATCACATAGTTTTCCCCTGAAAAGCTTTGTTTGGAATGCAGAAATTTATATGCGAAAAATTACACATAAAAAATTTTCAGCATATTTTGAAAGAATGATAGCAGGACTTCCTCTGACAGTTTGGCCCCAAAAGTCCCAAATCTACTGTGCTTGTTTGGATGAGTTTGTTTTATTTTTGTCAAACTTTTTTTTTTCTTTTGCCTATCCAACTTGTACAAACTCTTTGCATATTTTTTTAATACACATGAATAAAAGATATTCCTGCGGACTGATGTAGTACACAGGCTTTCCAGATCAAATGGTTTCCTTCTCCAGGTGAAATGTGGAAATGAGAGATAGCGTTGTCATTATACTGTATTATTTGTTTGTTTGAGCAAACATGGCAACAGCAATCATTTTCATCGATTTTCTAAGAATAAGTTTTTTTTTAACAGAAATCAATAAATGCAAAATTTTCCATAAAGTCTTCAGTGAAAAATATTCCTCCCTCAACCTCATGTATATTAAAGTGCACAGAATATGCTGACTAGCATAATGTAATAAAAGTGATTACTGGAAGGCAGTGGAGGTGATTAAATATCACAGAGTAGTTGGAGTTACCTGAGAAAAATATGCATCCAACACTCCAGAGAGGAAAAAAACATCACAACAGAAAAGTTCTTTGGAAGTCTGCAAAACCTAGCCAGCCACCCTGCTCTCTGCATGGCTTTACGGTTGGTGTTTTAATGGTTGCATGACAACAGCAGTTGTTGTCTTACACAACGCGGAAAAGTTCATCATTAGAAGAGAGGCAGCTGACTGTCTGTTGTAACACACATATTTTGACAAGGAAGGTTTAGGTTCTCCTGAGAAAACAACACAGGCAAAGAATCTGCCTGCTTACAGTTGACGTGGTTAAATATTGAGGAGCTTGTTCAACTGGTTGCTGAGTGAACTGGAGAATTTACTGTTGGCACTAGGGAGTCTAATTCCTCACTTGATGACTAGCTGACTTAGCCACACATTTCTAAGTCCGAAATTCAGTCATGATTTAAAGCAGGGAAAAACCATCAATTAGTCATTTTCAAACTCCCTTGAGGTATTGAAAATATGGAAGCTATTATTTGCAGTGGGGAGAAGTAACTCTAGTCTTAGTGAAGAATATGTTGATGATGGCATGAAACTTTAACAAATACAAGATTCCTCGGGCTTCTTACTAAATTTATTGTCAATATGAGTGAAATTTGAGAAAGGAATATGAGTAATGAACCACAGATCAGAGAAATCCCCATAGATATTCTTCTATTCATTAGAACACACATTCTCTCTTGAAACTGTACATATTGGGGTAGATTCTTTTTAGTGGACCTCTCATTCACATCCTCCATCTCCCTACAGTGCCAGACTGCAGCCCTTTGTCTCATCGCAGACCCCCACTTTTACTGCACCACCAGCTTGCCAATCTAGTTTTTTCAAAACTCTCTGTGCCTTAATTTATTCCAGATCTTCCTTTAAATAACTGAGAAGCATGAGAAAAATAACATAAACAATGGATCTGCTCCCAGGAGTTCATGAACACCTCCAAATCCATGCTGGCTTCAGTTGAAAACATAAGCACTCAGCCCACCTTCTTTGAGACCTAACTTTTGATTAGTCCTCAGATGTTCTGTTGACTCCAGATCATTGATCATGTCTGCTCTATTTCTTTGCCATAAACAAGCTTTATTTGACTGGAACTGTCTGCATTTTTACTTTCTTACATCCCTTACAGGGGATTGACTGACTAATTTTGACAAGATTCCCATAAGTACCATTTTTCTACATCTAGAGTAATGGACAAAGGTATTATAGACCAGAGCTGCTTGCCATAAAAATGCAGCCGCTCAGCTTTTCGAGCACACTGTATGCTTCACTTAAGGCAGGCTGCACGTGTCTGCAAGGGTCTGTCCTGACCCGCTCGGCCCAGCAGACCCGTGTCCACCTAGCATGGCTGAATAACCCCATGCCTCCGCATGCGGTTTCCCTGAGGCTTCACAGACCTGCATTTAAATTCCTTGGAGAGGAGGAGCATAGCTATAGTCTGGTGCTCTAGGCATTTGTCTTGTATGATTCTTTAAGAGCTTTTTAGGCATTTTATCGAGTATCCTTTGAATCTGAATTTCAGAGACTCTCCTAAAAGCAAAATCCCCAAGTTACAGATTCACTTGCTGTATGTAATGAGAATTAATGTTGGAAAAGGATTGAATGAGACCACATTTCACTTGAAAGATTAAGATAAATTGCAAAAAGCATCCAAGATTAGTAAAAGTAAGTCTATCAGGCTCTATTCACTGAATTATGTAGATTTGGAATTTCAATGGGGAAAAAAAGTTGTATTTGATCTTGTCTTAACAATTATTTAACATGCTAAACAAAAGCATTATCCTAAAGCACCTGATCTCAGGAAATGTTTCCAGGTGCTTCGTAAGCTAAATTAAGAAACATATACTAAAACTCCACTATATAACAGGGAAAGTTTCAGATATAAATATCTTCAAACAAGGCTTCCTAACATGTTCCTAAAATATAAATGCCCTTAGAAATTATTTCTCAGCTTCTTGGGGTTTATATTCCCTACAATATGATATACAAGTCTTATTATTATTACTATTACATTACTGACACCAACAAGGGAATCTACCAACCAGAAACAATTTGTATCGAAAGATACAAACGATTAGAAATATGTTCTTTTAGAACATACTCTTTTAGAAGCCTTTTTTTTAATTCTCAAAAAATGCCATTTTTACTGAAAATAAAATGAGAGTTGCAATGGGCCAAGTGTGATACTAAAATCTATGGATAATTGGATGGAAAATGTATACTGTGTTCAAATCACTGTATTGAAATAATAGTAAAATAATTTATTTTGTTTCTCATTTTTTTCCCTATTGAAGTCAAAGATTTGTCTTTGTAGATTAGCACTGTTGAGCTCTACTAGAAACAAAACCAGGGAAGAGTTTGTCTCCCTGCACCTAACAGAGCTTCGCTTGCAAAGGAAGCAGAGCCGAGAAGGTGGAGAGGAGATGGGCCCAAGGAATTTCATGGGCATAAACCGGGTGGCCTACAGAGTGCTGACAGGCATTGCCATATTTCAGTTTAACTGACCACAATCATAACCAGTTACTGCTGGGCTGCTCTTCAGACGTCAGTATAGCACTCCACGAAGTCCGGGTCAGTGCACCCAAGCAAGGCTGCAGTTTGGATTTACTTGAAAATAAAAATGTTAAAACTGAATTTGCATAGCTGTAAAACTGAGGCCAGCCAAGGAAGCAAAAAAATATTATCCAATGACAAAACTCTGATGACAGAAAAACATTTTTATTAGATAAATTTAGATAGGTGAAGCTACTTGAAAACACTTTTTCTTAAGGTTTTTATACTTTAGTCATTGTTTTTGTGTAAGACAGCACAAACATTAGACAATGCAATTCACTATGTTATTGGAGAAAAGATATAACTAAAAATAGGGCTCCAGCAGTCTCACTCTGAAAGACAAAGAAGATAACGCTGATTCTCCACAACAGATTTATATATCCAAGGTTTATTTTGACCCTTCATTTGAAGAAAGATTTTTTTTTCAATTTCTAAGCCAAAGTTTTGCTCCGAGGTACTCCCTCTAATAATAATAACTTGGAAATACCACATCTTTTCATTTCAATAACAGGCTAAGCACTGCTTGCACTTACTTTGCTACAAACCACACCAATAACCAAAATGTTTGCACGTTTCCCAAAAGAAAGGCTCAGTTTCAATTTCTACTCCCAGTTTTCTTGCATGGCACTTTCTGTATGCAATGCTACAGGGAGAGATGCCAAAGATGCACGGACTGGACATGGACTACTCTCAATCCTGAAGCTCTGCAGTCACAACCCTGCACTGCGCCCCATCTATAACGCCTTTAAGTGATTCAAGAGTGCAGCCTCATTAGTAGAAGGTGGTGGCAAGAAGAGAAGGAAACAGACGTATCTTATTTGAGCACTCAAGTACAAAGTCATGTTGGGATTGCTGACGTAAAGAAGCAGCACGGCTGCTCGTACTGAAACGTGAAGATAAAAGACACAGCTTCCATCCTGCTTTGTTACCAAGGTGATAAGAATGCAAACAACTAGGTTAAATGAAAGTAAAGATCAAAAACGACCCCACATCTCTTCACACTGACAAGAAGCGGTATTCCATTTGGTAAGATGTCTACACGTTCTCAGACTCAGCCACCTACAATCACCAGTGAATAGCCTTAGACTCTTGCACAGTTTCTCCCCATCTGAAACTTAATTTTGACACTGACCTTTGTAGTGGAATCCTACCATAATCTAGAGAAAGACACCGCAGAGACCTAAAAACTGCAGTCTAGGCACCTATTATCAGTAGTTCATACAGGTCCAGAAGGTTGCACATAGCTGTGCTGTCTATCCAAATTTATTCTGAATTATTCACAAAATTTAAGTACCAAACCTTTCCCACAAGCAAAACACTTGTGGCAAGTTACTTCCCAATTCAGGATTTTTTGGATGGTTTCTATTATTCATACTCTTTTGTTTACTTGTTTTTGTTTTTACTTTTTTCATGCAAATCTTTTTGGTTTCATTCAAGAATACACAAAATAAAAGCTGCCACATTTATCTAGATAAGCTAATGATGTGCCATATAACTGAGGGAAGAGGAAAACAGTTGTTTTTCTATGTCAGGATGCAGATGATCCAGACTGAAATACGAATAGTGTTGCTAAATGGCCAGTCACAGTCTTAGGCAAATTGCTTGGAAGCAGCTTGTCTTCTAAAAGAAGAACAGAAAAAGAAATGTTAACACATTGATACCAATGTGTTTGATTTGATACCAAAACTACTCAAGTTAAAAGGAAAGAGTACTGTGAATGGATAAGGAACAATGATTAATATCATAGGATCATGATTATAGGTAATAATGCTATAATGTAAAGCTACTTTTTGTGAATAACCACACATTATAACAGATCAGAAATAGAGGATGATATATGAAAAAATATAACTGAGAATATTTGGTCTTGATATAGCATGGGATTTTGAGAAATGTTCAAACAATGCAATTGTATATGTTCAATGGTTAAAGAGAACAATAGTCAATTACACTGTACTCAACATTAAACAAGTTTTGGAAAAGAAAAAACCTGACAAAACAACTTTCTAGCAATACCATTCAAAGAAAAGCTATTCCTGCCAGACAATACTTCTTTTATACACGCCACAGTAACAGTACAGCAGATCCTGCAAAAATGAACTTACCAAAGGGATTAATATCTAGTCATTTGGTACAGAATTTCCAAGGTGAGCTACAACACTGTCTCAAACATTTTTTCATTGTCCAGATTCCCACATTCCCTCCTAAAGCAAATCATCAAACTTTTGTATATCTGTTAGGAAATTGCAGTCAGTAATTTTGTGTGTGGTCAGGGCATCGTATTATTACACATATTGATGTAACAGGCAGTTAATATTTATAAAATATATCATTTTGTTTGGTATCTTTCACATGCTTTGTATGTGCATGTGGGCATTTAGTATGAAAAAAAGAAATCTGAAAGTGTACAGTCTACACAATGATGCATAATATTTCCATCACAGCATTTTGATTCTGCAAGGCCTTGCTCAGTCTCCATATTATATGACCAGCAATCTCATGCCACCTGCTTGTGTACAGTAATATGTATTTACTGTGCTAGTGGCCAAAGGTATATTTGATATCTTATTATTCAAAGTATCAGTCACATTTATTGTTCTGAATGATTGCTTGTGTATTGACATGCATCAGGGCATGCAGAAGTGCCTCTATTGAAAAAAGCAGGAAGATAAGTGCTATTTCTCTCTTGTACAAGTATTTCTTCCGTATGATCATGTCGCTTTACAAAAAGCTACCTTTAATTAATCATACTACTGTAAACCAAAGAACTCCAAGGAACAACATTTCTACCCATGCTGGCAAACCACAGTGTTAGACCTGAACACATCTATAATATACTGAAATTCAAATGGACCCCTAAGATCATGTGTCCTGAGAGGCCTGTCAAAGTCATGAAGCTCCCTGCTGGTAGTCATCTAATAAAAAAAGCTAAAGGATTATATATATCAAATGCCTATTGGGCAGAGTGATAATAACTAAAGGTGATTTACCTTCATGACTCACTTGAGGTTCTGCCTCTCATGACTTATGAACCATTTTTTTCTGTAATGGAAATTGTTCGTAGTAATGATATACAATGCATTGGCTTGCTGCTATCACATGTTTCTTTTCTTGTTAACGATGGCAAGATATGTGTTATATACACATACAGACACACATGCAAGGACAAGAACATTACAACTGCTGGCTACTGCACACAACTTGGAGGGTTTAAGCTGGAAGCAAAAGAAAGAATCACAGAAAAGCTGAATGAGTTCAGGAAGCCAGGCATGATCAGATCCCACATCTCTCAGCTGGGCAACACAGATGTATAAGATCAGTTTCTTTTGTCTTTTTGAGCCTAGATACTAGTTCAACAACCTTGTTGGCTCATTAAATATTGCATGGTATGGTCCATAGTAAATAAACCCTTATAATCTCCTGTAAAGGGGTCAAGAAGGAAATAATGGGTACTGAGATAGTTTCTATTCAGACATGCTTGCTTTTATCTTGATTTACACTAAAGACACTATTTTGAATTGTAAGTAAGAATAATCTCTGCTTTATGAAAAACGTGTTCGATCACTTCATGACCACAAAAATGAGAGCTATTCATTAAAATCTCTATCATCCTCATGCTGTCCAACACGAATGAAGCTCTGCTGTTTTCTGGATGTGATTACCTTGTATGTTTTTATAATTGTCTACTTGTATGATCACAGACTATTCACTATTTGTCATCTGGTTTCTACTCTTTAACACCTCTGGCTTAGAGGGCCTGATTCCTCGGGAGTACTGGTAAGAAAACTATCCAGGGCCTAAATTACTTAAAGGCTGATGACTTGCAGAAACAGTTGACATATTTTATGAACACATGAGGAGTGGATATAAGCATGTGTTAAGGTTTTAGCTTAAGCATGTTAACAACATTTGATTAAATTTCAATGTTATATAACCTTCTGTGGTCTACACACTACTTCACAAAGTACTTACATTATTGAATTAAACTTCTCAGTTTACCTACATGGAGACCTCAGTTCCAACCTACTAAATTTTTGAATGTATTTCTAGTCAAAATATATGTAGTAAATGGAAGGCAGGGGGAGGAAACAGACTCCTGCAGGGATAGCCCAGGGATAGCCTAGGGATTCTAATGTCACTGGACATTTCCCAGAGAAGACAGACATTGCCACCTACACAGAGGCATAAAATCACATTTTAGGTCTGGAAATAGTTGAATCCATTTGCTTAGCAAAGTTGTAGGAACTAAACAAATGTAAATATAACCAACTAGAGGAGGCATGTTGCTGCCAGCAGAATGTGAAAGAAATCATTAAATATAAAATAAGCTATAGGGTATTGTTAATGAACAAGAACAAAAGAAAATCTGAAAGAAGAATAAACTAAGTAAATTATAGACAGTAGTACTGGAAGAAGCTTCAAGGTTTCACCTCACCCATCACTATCTATCAGCATGGTTTCCAGAATGATTTGGTTATGAAAAACCATCTAACCAAGTCACTGTCTAATCCCTGTAGAAAGTTTGCTATTCATACCTACTACTGGCAGTAGTTTCAATGCTCTGAAAGTTCCTTTACTTTACAGATGCGGAAATGGTATTATAGAGGAAATAACATGAAAAAAAATCTTCCAGAAGTTAATGTGAAAAATAAAATCCCATCACAAGAGTCCTTGACCTGTCCTTTGAGTCACCTGGCCTAAATTACTATTGAACAATTAGCTCAATTTGCCAGCAAAATTCCCACAAGTCAATCAAATCCTCAGCAGATACTCCAATAATATATGTTTTTATTTTCCATTATCTGCCTCAATTTCCATATAGGACAACCTTTAACTGAATTTATGTGTCTCATTTTGTCTAGCAGTGACAAAAATAATAATACTAATAGTAGTTTTTAAAAAGCTTTGGAAGAAAGCATATATTTTAACAAAAGTAATAAATATGAGAGAATTGCCTTTCCTTTTGTATGAACATCTGTGGCTCAAGGTGAAACTTCTAGATTTTCAGGAACTTCTCAGACTGCATCTTTCTTCTACAGAGCATTTTCCCCAGAATTATGCTGTGTGAATACAATGAAATTCTAAACCCAGTTAGTTAAGTGTGAAGAGTAAATATTGCTGTAATGGTGGGTTTCAGTGCTTATTCCCCCAGAAAGACCAACCGAATTACAGACCTTCAGGACTTTCTGCACTACATGCAAACAAACACAAACCCTACTCAAAGGATAGCCAGCACAGCCTATTGCTTTGGGGATGCAAAATTAATAGATGAAAAGGGGGTATAGGATCAGAAGTGCACCCAAGAATTTTCATCCACACTGGTTGCTTTGCTGCTGATGCATATCCAAATGGAAAGCATGGCACACAATTTCCTGCCTCAGCTTTGTGCTGCTGCTGACCAGAGAGATCATGGGGCTACACATAGAGCCAGGCTTGGAGGAGTCGATGTGTGTGCATGTGTGTTTTATTAGCAAACTGTGGCTATGAACAATCCTTCCTCCTTTAATCGCAGTCTTCTCTGAAGACTCATGTCGGGTTTTTTTCAGATATATCTGTATTAAAAACCAATAGACAGATTTCCAGTTGGCCAGCTAAGTGCTGGGGAAAGGGGGGCAAGAAAGGGAGAAGTCACTAAGGCCTGCAGCGTGCGGGGAAAAAGTGGAGCCAGGCAAGAGAGATGCCGTATGCCATCGATTATCACATTGATTAAAAGCAAGTTGCTTTCTTCATCCCACCCCCACTCAACAAGCCACTAACCACAACTATTTCATAGGGTCTTTTTTTTCCCTGCTTATTTTGCACACTCAAAGTTAACTGTTGTGGTTCAGACAGTTTGCATTTGGTGTGTTTGAAGAGCGAGAGAGAAACGTCCCACTCTTTCCTTCCAGACCGTGCTGGTGCACGGGAAGCACGGTGATGGGCTTTGCATGGGCCATTGGGGACTAGACAGAACTCGCCGCTCGCTCAGGGATGCTCTGGCTGCTGGCGACAGGTTTTGTAACTGGGTGGGGGCTTTCTGACACTGCGACTGACTGACTTACACTCGTGTTTTTGTTTTACAGGATAGTTTAAAAAGCCTTTGAAAACCTGGTCGTGGTCTTAAAATGCATAGTCTGTAGCCATGAATGCAGACTATAAAACTGAAAATTAATAATCCTAATGAGTTTCTGCTTTTGCCATGGCAGCTCAGTGGTTCAGGCAGAGTCTTTTGTGGTCACAAGGCAGAGTACACTAGCGAGGAAATGAGAGAGCATAATACCTCCTAGTTCTCCACCAAGATTAGGGACCACATTTAGGTATAACATGCCCTTCTCTGTTTCCAGTTTAGCAAAAGATAATGGGGAAAAAGTGGGCAATTTTCAGGAAAATGAATCCCCCATACTACCCAGAGGACAGCAGAGCAAGTCAGCTCCTGCGCTCCTGATGAAGTCAGCTCAGCCCGAGAAGAGAACCATATGGCTCCTGAGAAGAGAAATCCCAGCTGTGTCTGGATATTCTGCCTGGCTCCTTGTACTTTCTTAATCTGTACATCCATGGCTGGCCTGAGGAATAATCTTATCACATGGTGATCAGGAATGTTAAATTAGTCTCAAAGGATATGTCCAGTGATAGAAATGAAAGTTTTATACTCAGTGATTCAAAAAAAATACTTCCCAAGTTTTGGACAAGGTGGTCCTTAATATGAAATACAGAATTCTGTGGGGGATCTGAATGGTAAGGGAGTGTTAAAATTGTGAAATTCCAGAGAAAGTTGTTAAAGATAGCTAGGGATATAGCAAGATTTGCATATGAGGGTGCAGGTGCCAGGGTGATTAAGTGCTGAAAAAGAAACACTAGAAGGAATTTAATTAAAGTGTTTAAGATTATGAAGGGTACAGTCAAAAAATAGCCAGTCCATCTTTTTAACAGTGTCTTAGAACACCAGAACAACGGGAGGGTCACTTGAAGTTAATGACAGGTAAATGTAAAACAAAAAAGAGAGAATAATACTTCACACAGCATGTAATCAGCCTGTGGGATTCCTGTCATGGAAGGTCACAGAGTCAAACACTTCTGCTGAATTTTAAAAAGGGGAAGGTAATTTTATGACCAAGATGATAATTTTATGAACAATGGTATTTATGTTTGCTAAAACAGGGATCATTAAAATTCACATTGCCAGACATTAGGCTATTACCAGCAAGAATTCATTCCACTTCACTCACTATCCACCCTATACTCATCCCACATTGCACAGCTGTCAGATAACATTCTCCAGTTTGATCACTATTGAAGATTTTAGTGAAATGGCATTATTGAAGAAGGGGATCATCCAGTCTAGCACAGACAGGCCTGAAAACTGGACATCTGAGTACATCTATTAGGTACTCTTCTCTGTACCTTTGAGAAGGTCTACCAGTATTGCTACCTGTATTGTGGCCACCAAATAAAATTCCATGTGGTGCTCCTCTAATGGATAGACAACTTCCTAACATAAATATTATAATTCAGCTAGTGGGGATTGCACTTTAAATTCCTTATTTAGAGAGCAAGGAAAAGTGTGAGATGTTATGAGTCATGTGATGATAACAAGCTGAATAGACCACCAGGATAGATGCTTCTGTAAGCAAGGTCTGCTTCCATGAACAATGATTTGCCATTTTATCTTTTGGTCCCTTTATCTTCTGATCAGATCAGTCTTCTTAAAAAGTACTTTTCACTGATCTCTGACACAGGATAAATTGAGAGGTTGGTTAATGGAGAAGTTAGTGGGGATGGTTCACATTAGTCAGAGACTTGGTGTATCAGTCAAATTTAAAATGGTACTTTTTCACTGTATCTTCCTTCCCTGAAAAGGCCCTCGTTTGCGTATTTTAGGGAAAGTTCTGTGAACAGTTTCAAAATACAGCCTTCAGTGTCAGCTCTCAAACTAAATCAAAAACTATTTCCAAGTCCAGAGGGCATCTTAAAGTTTGGAGATGAATTACCTACAGTGAAGGTTACTAATGTTTATCTGTAGTTTTGAAGAACATTGCATAAAATTCTAGTGACAATTACGTTCAGAAACATAGTTGTTAGCTGGCCTATAATGTTATTTACATATACAGTAGGAAATAATTGGTTCCACAGTACAAAACTACGTATATGCTTTGTTAACTGCTTTATTTTAGAAACAAAATTAATTCCCATAAATAAACCTCCATTAATTTTGAATTAAGGCTGTAAATATCTAACAATTATGTAAAGGAAGGTGAAGGGGAAAACTTATTAAAATATCAAGCCACTTAAACGTAAATAATAAAAAAAAATCTTGAAATCCTCAGTTTCACAACTTCCATTCTAATCCCATGATATGCTATGTTTAATTACTAATAAATAAAATAATGATGATTATTAACAAGCAGCTAAAAATCAGTTCCCTGGGCAGAGAGTTGAGATCATTCCTATAATTCTTCTTATAAAAAATAGTAAGTTTTTATTATATTAAAGTAAAAATAAAATACAGTAGTTAATCCAGAACATAACTCAATAACTGGGGATTGCAGAGCTTTGCTTGTTCTTTCAGTCCTTTCAGAACACTGAACATGTTTATGAACAAGCTTGCAAGCTCTGGGTTACCACTGAGCATCATGATTACAGTCCAACTGCTGCTGAAGTCAATGGCTTTTCAGTGCTATTTGGATCACACAGTCAGTTGCCCCCAGCTGAATTTAAAATCATAGTTGTAGTTTTCACATGGAAACCCATTTCTAACGGTTGCACCACTTCCCCAATCAGACAAAAGAAACACAGTAATTACAGTTTCAAAACACACAGCTCAAAAGCGAGTTGCCAATCAAGATTTTTTTCACACAGAATTGTCAGTAAAGCAATAAGAAGAAATACAGTGAGGAAAAACACAGCCTTATCCCAAATGACTCAGAGACAAAACTCACCCAATGAACAATTTGTTAATGTCCGTTCAGGTCTCTTTTATGCTTACATGAAGTTGTTAATATACATTTTAAAAATATATCCTTTTTATTGCTCCCTCTTTGTATTTAAAGCAAGTTAATTTTCTTCCTTCCCAGTTGCAGCTTCAGAAATACTCTTGTGTTTTGCTAGGAATATACCTGCAGAAAAAAAAGTTTTTGTTCAGTCCACAAATCCTTTTTAAGGTAAACATCATTGCTTGCTCACAGATTGTGATGTTTGCTTAGGAAATTTTCTTTTTTTTTAAATGAAATGATTTTGCAACGATCAGTGAAAATGCATAAAGTAAGTTTTTCATCTCTGAGGGCCTAATTTTATTTAAGTGAGTGTAAGTGATTCCATTGACCACAGTGAACTTTGGAAATTGCCATAAATTGAGAAGAATTTAATGTGTATGTATGAAAAGATAAGCTGTGATACAACTGAGGTGGAAGAAATACCTTTACTGATCACAGAATTTAGCTGAATGACAGTACAAGTTCTAGAATGAGTCAACAAACATCTCCAAGGATGACACGGGGATAATTTGCTTTGAGAGAAGTGTTAAATCTCCAAAGGACCATTACAAACCCAGGTAAAGTATTGCAAAATTTGATTTTAAAATCCTACTGAAACTGTCAATCAAAGCATACAGTGAATTAATTTAAAACAGGCTAATACAAGCATTTTATTAAAAAGCACACATAGGATACCATTTGATAAAATATATAAATAAAAAGCACTACTGGCATTTACAAGTTTGCTAAGAAAGATTATTTTGTGGTCAATATATTAGTATGAAATCTTGCGCAAACCTCATCTGTAGCATTTTAAGGAAGCATGAGTCTCTTTGTATATGAAGGTGGCAACCTCAATATGAACATAAGTTCAAAGCAAAAACAACATCAGCCTGAGGCAAAGCCTTCTTATTATTATCTAATTATGGCAAGTGGATGTACTTAATTTTTCATCCTGTCTTTGGGCAGAGCAGATCTAACCTTTAGCCTGAGTTTTATACCCTGTGGTTACCTAAACCATTCTGCTCTTGCTCTGTGGTCAGTTCTAGCTGTGGAGGTGAAAAGTTAATTCTTTTTGCAGCCTCTTGTCTATGACCATTTCCTTTAATTCATCTTTCCTTGATATTTCCTTCTGGCCTTGACTTAGAAGCCTGCATTATAAAGTATCCTAAGGCCTACTTAAGGTCTAAAACAGTCTCTTATCATTACCATGTCCCCTCAGTCATTCTCTATATAACTTTACTGTTTTTTACATTAAGACCAGTCTTCCTTCTCTGAATTACATACACTTAGCATAATAGCATTATGAGCCCATAATGCTCACCAGTATTTGCTAACAATTAAATGACTTTTATTTCAAGTCCTATTTCTATGATAAAATCACCTCCAATCACAGATAAAGCTATTCTGAGAGGGAAATTAAAAGTTTCCCTCTCTTGCTTTCTGCTCAGAAAAGCAGAAAGTCCTGAAATCCAGACCTCTCCTCTAGTTATTATTTTGTGACCCTTCTTCTTATTAAACTTCCATAAATTAAAGAATGAACACTAAAGTTTGAACTCAGTAAAAATCAGGACCATAACATATATTACCTGGTCCTGAAAAATGGCATGCTGTAATCTGCCTTTGAATAATAATGTTCAGTTTGCAAGATATCCAATGCCGTGAAGGGATTTAGGAGGCAATCCTGTAAACACACATGCTGCTATGCAGCAGCAGATAATCCCCCTGACTCAGCATGATTAGATGGTCAGGAGAGACTGGTCTAATCCAAGCATAAGTGTTTGAAAGATCAGACCATTAAGTAACACAAAATTGGTGCTGAGACCACAACTTCAGCTCAAACAAATTACTGCCTGGATCACAAATCACCATGAATATCTCCACAAGAGGTATCAAACTAGGACTTAGAGCAGAGGAATGTGATAATCAGGAAATGGTCAATCTGACACAATTGCACCACAGCAGTGAAGGATGAAGCCTTGATGAACCAGTGAGCTCCACCTCACTTTTCTACTTATAAAATCACATCTGAGAGGGTAGACTGTTATTGTAGATCTGCTGAACAGGTAAAGAATATATTTTTTGTCTGTTTTGTATCATGGCTTTGTATTAGCTCTCCTCATCTGGAGCAAGTGGTCACAAACCCAGAAAGCACTTGTAAGACACATATGGAACCAGAGACTTTCCTTGCTGCTGAGAGAGCATGCCACACAGCCCTAACTGGGAAAGCTGGGTCCTCAAACCATCCTCACAGCTCCGTCCCTGACTTGCGTAGCATCAATGGAGACCTCAGCTAAGCATCTTTCTGACTGAGCAATTCTTTCCCTATTATCTATCATCAAGTATTTAATTTTCTCGATTTCTTGCTAGAAGCAAGGCAAGTAAAGTAAATGTAAATAGCATCCAGATTCTTTCATACCATTATGGTTACCTAAACATTTATCATAGAACTTCAAGATCTCTCTATAGGAACAGAGCAGCACTCTCTACTCTCAGTTCATATATTAGCAATGCTTTGCCCCTGCTGCTTTGAAATGAATAACTTCATAGACTTTTTTTTCTTCTCCCTGTAGGGGATTACTTTAAGAGCAAAGTGAATTCTCTCAGGTAAGGCTTCCCTCTTTTTTTTTTTTTTTTCCCCTTCTCCTGATATTCATTTTTTTCTTGATTTTGCCTCTCTATATTGTATCTTTTCCTAAAGAATGCTAAGTGAGCTTTATCATTCTCTGGAATAGCCTCTCTTCAGAAGATCTGTATGATGTTATCATGTCTCCTAAATTCATCTATCACTTAAGTGAGGCCATCAAACTTTAATTATTTTAATTTTTTATTCCTTAAATCGCTCTCTCTACTTTTTCATACAGCACTATTGCTCCCCTGAAGTACTTAAGAGTTGACACTTTTTGTCTGATAAGAAGTCTGCCAGAATCAAACCTAGTAATTGATGTTTTGCACACTAGAGCTGTGTAGGGAAACCATATTGCTGCTTCTGCTTGTTATTCTGTGGCCATGGAGTCCCTTCCACTCTCTTTTCCATTTCCTGTTTTATTTTTTGTTGTAATTGTTCTGCTTTTCTAAGAAACAAAAGAAATAAAAAGAGAAAACCTTGTTTTGTGTTGTATACAAAAAAGAAAAAAAAATCAGGGTGATTTTTCCCTATGTCAAATTGGACAAGAGTCTAAGGAAGAATTGTTGATGCTGCTGATAATGCAGTGTGGCAACTAGCAAGTAGTATCAAACCACACTGATGCATGATGTTCTCTAACTGAGGTGAATATGATGGCTGTGTGGTGTAGTAGGTTTCTCTGTTGCATCTACATTCCTGTGGGGGTATTAACACGTGGAAGTGCTCTGAAAAGTCATTCTTTAGCTCTCAAGGGCATATGTCTGAACTTGTATGGAAGATCTCATCCTTGCATTTTTCCAGTGATAAATGAGCACCATGTAATGAAAATCACAATATATTTTATTGGCAGCCGTTATCCTGGCAAAATTTTATATTGCAAGTTCTCCACGAGGTAGAATGCATTCCACTGTCATTTAAATGTGGTCAGAATGTTATGAGAGGTTAAAGCTTTCTCTTCTAATGGAAATATTTTTAACTATGTTTACTTTAATTAAGAGCCAAACCTGAGCAGGTCCTTGACAATGCCTTGAACTCTCATTTTTTTGTGCTGCAGATGATAGTTAAAGTTATCCTCTCTGCATTTTCAGTGAATAGAGAGATAGATGAGAGAAAGTAATAATGTGCTAACTGTTGACATCACTTACTACCTGGTTTCCATTTTTTTTCAACCTTTGTGTGTCGGTAGGCTGGGGAATGCACAGGCATGGAAGTGAGTGCAGGCTTTTTCCTTTCTTTTTTTAATTAAATTAACACTTTATATCATTGTATGTTGTGACTGTTGTAGTAACTTTGATTCTATGTGAAATAGTCTGGCTAAAATGTGAGTATTCTGAAGGACTGTACTGGTGTTCATTCATTATCAGTGAGAGTATTAAATTTGGTGTGTAGCTGGATTTTATCATCTTTAGAAAAGTCATGTGGTAGCTCATTCTCTGAAGAATTCTATTGAATTGGTACAGTTACTCATAAATATTGCACTTCTCTGAGAATAATAGAAAAAATAATAAAATCAAGGTACCAATTGAGGTACAAAAGGGAAAGGTGGGCAACAAATCTTCATGAGTATATTTGAGAAATATTTGCACTTTTTCTTCATCAGAATTTTGAAAAGGAAAACGTTGACATTTGCCCCCATCCCTCTACTATGGACTAGATTTTCACAGACAGACTTAAAGATTCAGTGCCAAATATCTTGTATGAGCACTCGAAATTATGGAAAATCAAGGTGTTTGTGAATAAACATAAAACACACATTAAATCAGTGCTATGTCCAAGTGCTACATCATTGTCATTATTAATGCATGGCTAAATGTGATGTATTCAGCTGTTCTGGCAAAATATGGATTTCTGGGCTTCTCAGAGCTGGGATGATATTTGACTATTCATCTTGCTGTTTCATTATGAATACTGTTAGGCTCTACAGCTATATCCTTGAAACCAAAACGCTACTAAATGCCAAAGATGCATAAGAGACTGTGAATCTCATTAAAAGAATAGGGATGGGCAGATAGGATCTACGTAACTAAAATTATTAAGAAATTTTCTGTGATAAGTTTCTTAAAATGTTCCAAGGATTGCCTTTCTTTTCTAACAGTCTGAAAGTACATGGTCATCCAAGAGATTTGCTCCTTTACGTAAGAGATACACTTTTGACTCACAGGTGGTACCCGGCAGTTTAGTAGAATGTTTTTAACAGTACCTAGTGAGACTTTCTATCTTGATTCTAAGATCAGACTTGAAACATTTTGATAGTATCTAAAAGCTGCTACAGCTTTTTCTTGATCAAAACATGGAATATCTTACAGGTCAATATTCATATCCTAGAAAAGTCATTGTAACTAAAGTTACAAAATACTATTTTTTTTTTTATTATTGGTAAATAGAGGATACCAATTTCCAATCTGTTAATTCAGTGTCTTTCACAGGCAATAATCACATTAAAATAATGTGAAGTAATGCCTTCTATTGAAATTGTATCATTCAATATATCAGAGGAATGCATTTTCTTTTCATGATTTTAGTTTCTATCCCAGCAGCGGAGCAAATGTGATTTCTTTGACTGATGGCTTGTTGCGTTTTTGTGCATATTTAATCAACAATAGACTCAGCATATAAACAGTACATATATCTATGGAGTCACAGTCAGTCACACTCTGCTGTCAGCTAACCCAGGGTAAATCGAGAATAAATGCCACTGAAATCAGTGGAGTTTCTCCAGATTTCAGTGGTGTAAAAGGGAGCAGAATATTTTCTTCTCTCTTTAGCTGGAAATAAAATCACAATAAATGAACAAAAGCTCTAAATTAGAATCCCTGTTTTTAGGAAAATCTGAATTTACTACATCTATGTTTTAAGCTTTAAATAATTAAAAAGGAGGAAAGAACTAAACTCTGGTTTAAGTTAAAGCTTCATAATAATAATAATTAATTTGGGGCTGGAGAGATTGTGCTTTGAGCTTCTGCAGTACAGCATGCCCTCAAAGGGAAAAGGAAATTTCCTGCTTCCTTCTGCAGTCCCCACCTCCATCCACCTCTCGCTGTGAATCAGGTCCTGACCATGGAGGCAGGCTGTGATCCTCAGCAGAGGACATCGCCCTCTCCTGCCTTGCAGAGCAAGGCCGATGGAAAGAGCTACTAAGCTACTAGCACAAATGAACGTCACCATGATTTTACTCCCCTTGCCTCTAAAAGGTAATAGGTTTTCCCTAAGGGACAAGGGCTGGTTTGAAGTTCTGTCATCCTTAACTGTAACAACTTGTGCCCTTCCTTCCTGTATTTATTTTAGAAGGGAGCTTGAGCTGTGCCATGTAGCATTTTGCTATGAAGCTCCAAACTCATCGAGCTTTTTGTAGTTCTGCAACTCTACATGCTTTCTTAGTTTCAGCTCAGGTTGATTCAGTAAATGACTTTTATTCATTCCCAAGATTCACACTCAGATATTCTATAACGGCTTTAACAAAATGTTTTCATTGTAACAAATAATAAAAAATGTAATGGGCATTGAGATATAAAATCCCCTTATCCATAATAAGGTCATTCAAATAAATCTAGCATGAAAGAAAGCAAGTATTCTGTGAAGTCCCAGCAGGAACTTAAGTGGAGTGTTTGAATTTAGAGAACTGGTCTACCTTTCTCACTGTAGTGAAATATCTTCTCATGCGTCACCCAAGCAGACTGTTTTCGGCAGTTTATTGTAGTGTCTACAGATTCATTATATGCTATTTCTGGGTCCAGGTATAGCAGGAATTTAATCTATTTATGTGGCATCTGTACACAAAGATTTGTGTCTATGGATGGACTAAGCAATTTAAGAAGCTGTAAAATTAACCCTTTATAGGAATATAAATATAGGAACAGGAAAAAAAAATAGGAATATACCTCAGAAATATCGGTGCAGCTGAGACCATTTTTCATTGGTAACCAACCCTTCCTCCCCGTTTCTAACCTTACAACACTCTCTCCTACAGAACAGAAAGTCATAGGCTCATATAAATGTGTGATAAAGTCTTGTGGCAACACTTACTGTATAAGTCCAGCATATTTGCATGTATTCTTAGTAACTTGATAGTACAGACTTCAGTGGTAGTGTTTTAAAAAGTCTTTGAGGCGTACACACACTGAAAAAACTGCACCAGGAAATCTTATATAGTGTGCTCTTGTCTCTCCATCAGAATATGAACAAAATGAAGGTTTCACAGGACTCAGGCTTTGTATGGCCATAAACCATAGCTACGTATGAAGTGAAGGGACATCCAGATTATATATATATATAAAAAAAAAGGCTTAAAAAACCCCGGTATTTACAGCAAGGAAGTAACATGATAAAACAGTATCAACTACCAACAACTAAAAGTCTCTCCTCTGATTATTTCACTCGTTTATAAAAACACACCACATTCAGAGAAGTATGACATAGACAAGTCTGCTCTGGCTGAAGGAGAGATGGAGAACAAAAAATGTTCCCATGTCTACCCCAATTGCAACTGCTTTTAGTATTTTAGGTTATTTATTATGTTTCTGGATCCAGGTTAACATTTTTTTCAGGTTAGATGAGCAAAGGACCCTTGTGTGAAAAGAATTTCAGCACTTCTCTTATGCCTGATCAGTGTTTAACTTGCATCTTTCACTTCGTCTTTGTTAGTGTATTAGGTTTGTCCTTGTTTAAAGCATCCTCTGAATAAAAAATCAGTGCAGGTCATACCTTGCCCTGAACCAGATGAATTTAATGAGTGACCCTAATGTTTGCCTCTCATTCTAATCCCAGCCTTTAGGCCTTCGCTCCAAAATACTGTGGCAAATACTTCAGGGATTGCAAGCCTAACACTTCACAGTCTAGCTCCCTCCTGAGTCTAGGTTTTAACTGGAAAACTTAATACTAGAGCTCTGTGAAGAGTTGCCTACAGTATTGCTTTAGGGTACAGTGTTCTGCCATGATGATATGCCTTTAATGTGCTTATAGTGGGCAATGATCACAAGGTCAGTGTCAAAAACATCTCTACTAATGAATCCAAAGTGAGTCTGGCCCGCACTGCTGCCCAGTTTCTTCATACTTTAGAAAGGGAGGGATCAAATTTCATGTCACTTCCTAAGCCGTTAGCCTTTGTCCTGGCTGAATTTGTAGTGAGAGGTCTTAACATATAAGAGAAATGTAAGAGAAATGGATAAAAGAATATTCCCCATTTTCCATGTACTACTGGCACTGTTATGTCAGTCTCATGGTAAAATTACCTGCTCTTGTTCCCGTCTGCTGATCTAGCATATGAAGACATCAGGAGATCAGCTTATCATAAACACTGGAAAAATACATTTCAGATCCCATTCTGAGTAGTCTATCTGTGAACTGGAAAACTATTGGATGGGACCCAAACTAAAAGGTTAAACAGTTAATGCTACAAGAAAAATATGCTTTAATGAGTGTCTGACTGCAAAAAGGGGAAGTGAGGGTGGAGAGGACACAGAGGAACCTATATGGGAATACTACTGTTGAAGTGGCTTCATCACAAGGGTCATGCCTTGAATGCCCATAAATGGGAACTGTTCTGATTGACTGGTGATGCTATGACTGTGTCCTGGGAGTAGGCAGGGCTGCGTTGAAACAGTGAGCAGAATTGCTCTACCCACAGGTCCGTTCAGGAGGGAAGGTTACACTCAGGCATAGGAACTAACCACTTATGCTAAATATCTTAGGGTTTTATTAGTGCTTTTTAGATGGATGCTCGCTTAAGGAAAATCCTGTATGATTGTTTATTTGTTTTTTGGTTGTGCTGGTGGTGGTGTTCCCCCTCTCCCCCCCATTCCATTAATATATTATTACTCTACTTGAGGAGACTTCCCAAAAGTGGGCATGGTCCTTATTTCTCATATGTTCAGGATGATGTTGGCAAAGCATATGCAGAGAAACTGATAGACAAAAACTTTGTCAGAAATAAGCTGAGAAGTTAAGGTATTTTGTCCTGATGCATAAGTAATGTTATTTCCTTGTTTAATGGAACATAACCATCTTTCAGTATTCTGCTAGGACATTTTACTGATAAGGTCTCTGAAGTTCTCTACAACTTCTCATACTGATTTTTTTTGGTATTATTTGCAATAACAGAAATGCTGATACATGAACTACTCCAGCTTTCATTCAATTAGGCTTTTGCCAGCATCATTCTTACTGCTCAGTGTGTGCCAGTTCTCTTCTACCTCCCTGGCTGATATACTATCTTGCCTGCATAGGTTTATCACCTGCAAAATATAACACCTCTACCTCCTGTCCCTCCCAGACAAGCCCTGGTAAACAGTAATACTTCAGCAGCCATATGCATGACCTTGCATTGGTACGTACTTCTTTACAGTGTATTTCTCTTTAGCAGTAAAGTTTGAATTGACTTTTCTTCTCCATATGTCCAAGTGTTTTTTTAGCAACTAAATAAGAACAAAATATATGGTTTATCGTCAGAATTAGCTATGCTGTATGCAGTGTGCACCAGATTATGCATCTCCACCAGATTATTCTCTTAACACTGCCTTCACCACAACAGTTACTGTTCGATTACTGCTTCTTCTCCAAAAATGTTCTAATTGCTTGCCAGGTACCTTATGCATCCTTTCTTCATGGCTGGTTGTTCGCTGGGCTAGCTGCGAATACAGGTATCAATCATGCCTAACCGTTGATTCATCTCCAATTTCCATCTGTTATGAGGGTCTAGATTGTGTTAATAATATATGGTATTGCTATTTACTAAGCAAAACATGCTCCAAAATTCTTTTATGGGTTTCCTGTAGCTCCCACTATGCCCAAAGAACCCTAAAGAGAGACTTTATGCACCCTTGCAATTTTTAGAAACAGAGAAAGGAGAGATGCAGGTCAAAAGGCCAAAGTTTTGTAAGAACTAAGAGATTTGAGTGTAAGCAATCACAGTCTACACTGGGTTAAGGGATTTAAGAGGAACAGGGGAGGGTCTTGCCCTGTACATAGTTGAAAAGAGGCTGGTGACTGCTGGAAACCTTGTTTTGCACTGAACCCAAAGTCCCTGCTATGTTATTATCAATCAGAGCAGGCTCAGATCCTATTTCAAGGCTGAAAGTCCAGCTAACCATTTCCTACTTCCTACTACTGCCTCTTGCCTCATTTTTCCTTCTGATTCAATTGAAAATATTTAGCTCTCTATTACCCCAGCTCAGGATCATGTATGGAATAGATGCAAATATTTGCCTAACTGCTCTTCAGATTTTAAAATGTCCATCACTTTCTATGGCTATGTACCCATTATTTTGAGATCAACATATGATTAAGATTTTAAGGCTGGAAAGGGCTTTTAGATCAGTCATTCTGACCTTGTTTATAATTCCCGTTTTAGAATTTCATCCCATTCTTCCTGTATGTGAAAGCATAATGCACATTTGTAAGTACTTGCTATGCACAACATGCAGTGATATGTAATTTAATAAATAATAATATAGTAATCTACATAGCATTTCAGTAAAAAGGAAGGCTGAATTCACCTTGCTGTATTATTGGCCAACTGAGAATTTCAGGCATTTGCTGGAAAGTTTAATGCAAGCTTTGAAATTTGGAGAGCATGCTTCTTTGTGTAAGAAATTCTCCATTTCTCATCATGAGTTTCTCAGAAACCATTAACATTTTTTATTTAAAGTAATAAGCTCAGAAGAAGGGGATGTAGCCATGAGATAATAGCCTTTGTGAAATCACTAGGTGTGCTGAGGTGAATCCATGGGTACTCAACATAATGACAGGATCACCAGCTAATGCCTACTTTTATAGAGTTTTAATATTCTAATCACTTTTCCAAGAAATAATCTTTATATTTAAAGGCATAAGGATAGTGTTAGAGCCAAAAATGTTAAAATAATATTATGTTACTCTACGAGTCTTGTAGACAATTAGTTTTAGTAGAACCTAATACACTGGCCTGATTCACTAAGACTGTAAGGTTTTCAGCTAAAGAATTAGAGAGACTTTGCCTGCTCATTATATTTCAGCTCTAAGCCAATTGAGCTTCTCTTCCTCAGAGTCCTCAGGCTCATCTGCTTGGTGGATGGATGGCACTGGAGCCCGATGTTCCCTTGTGGCTGGCATTATGATTAAGCCACCCTTATTGCTGGGTTGCCAGCCTGAATGTGGAAGTCAGGACACACATATTTGACTCCAGCACCTAGCTCCCATTTCATTCCTACAAAACTGTCTACCTGTCTCCGAAATGAAGACAATGCCATGCCATATTACTGTGAGTCTGAATGAACTAGTGAATATACAAAAGGTTTGACCTCACATTCCCAGTTACACCAATAAATGTATATGGACAAAGTGCCACACTTAGATGGCTTGTGAGGGAAAAAAAATTATCATAAAAATACTAAAAAACGTTAGTACATACTTGGCTGCCAATGACAAGTTTACAAGATCTTATTGTGAAAAGGGGAAGGCAGAGGTAGAGCATATGGCACAGAAGATATATATAACCTAGCACAGAACCAACTATGTCATGGTGAGGGAGAGCAGACAGAACAAATATTTTCCTGTTGTGCCAGCCATTTTTTCTTGCATGTGGGAGCTCATTATTTATGACAACTAAAGCAGTTCATATTATGAAAAAAGTGCATGCTCCCTTGGCACAGATACGCTGTTCAGCACACATTTTTCCCAGGACAGTCCTAAAATTATTTTTCCAACTCACCCTATCTATCTGCAGGTAAAACATCTGATCCAGCTTGGGAGATAGCCACCACCAGAGAAGACTGGATCTTTGCCTGTTGTTACGTTTCTAACACAAGTGGGATAAATAGTCTTCTGAAGAGGCCTAACAGGAGTAAATTAAATCAGCTGCCTAACTTCTACCAACTATAATTAGGTGAGGAAAATATTTTAATTTTCATTTAGGTGATGCTATCTTTTGCATTCAAACCTACAGACAAATCTGCAAACATATATGGTTTAAAAGAACTCTCAAAGATTGTCCTCAGGTATGAGCCAGTTTCTGACTTGACCAAATAGGCTCTGGAAGGGAATTAACTGTTAAACTCATGAAATTGCTCATCAGATTGCAAAAGTTTTAATAAATATCAAATAAATAAAATTGTTAAGAAGAAAATTGAATATTTCAGGGTGAGCAGGCAAATTTAACATGTCTTTGCAGATCATGAAGTCATATAAACTCTGTAACTGAGAAAATTCATTGCTTCCTAGATAAGGCATTGTATCATAGAAAGCTCAAGAAAACATGGCCATACAGGAGGGCTTTTTCAATTGCATTATATAGCAAAGCTACAAAGTCATTCTACTCGTGCTTTCAGACATGGTTAAATAGTAGCTATGGGGTTATTTTCTGATTATTTTCTGATCTGTGACTGAATATTCAAAAGCTTGCAGTACTGTAATGAGGATTTTACTACAGTGTTTGTGATGTTATGAGATCCAAGTGTCCCTGTATTAAAGTAAGCAAGAAACATAATGTTACTCAAGTTATATTTTCCACTTGAACTGGTAATGAAATTGTGCATTCCTAAGCCACAAGCATAAAATCCTTGGAAACTGAAAGCAACCAACAGTACATACTGGGATGTCAGTGATCCATAAAGGCTATATATAGATTTATACAGCAGATAAATACTATGCTGTCATTAGACAGCAAGTAATAGTTTAATATTTGGATCCTATGTCAGATTTCTGCAGAGCATTTCTCTCCAACACAGAGTACGGAAACCTCTTCAGGAGGAGAACAAATCATGACAGAGTGTTCTGAATAACTGGGCAGCCAAGTCAACCGCACGATTCAATGTTAACCTCAGAGGGAACCCAAGTAAGAACTTTTTAATGTAAAGGGACCAAGGAAATTAGCTTGGACTGCTCAGGCAATTCCTGGTAAGTCTAAGAGACAGCAATGCCATCAGTTCATATTGTAGCTTGCATTGCACATTCACTTTAGGTGTTCAGGAAAGCGGATCTCAGTTGCCTCGGTATTTTTTGTTCCATATTCAGCTCTAGTTCATTATGCCTTCCTATTACAGAATTAGTGACTGCCTTGAACAATTAATTCTTCTTTGGGCTGTTTTATTCCTTCTTTTCCCTGCTCCCCTCCCCCCTTTTTTCTGGCAATTTCCTGTGGATTTCCCATTTTCTCTCATGGCTAAATTAGGGAGATATGCAGAGACTATTTCTATCTCTCATAAACAAGGAGGGGTTTATAAAACTCAACATTATGAAGGACTTGAATCTAAGCCCATTTTTCCCCAAAAGCCCCAGATTTTGAATCTAAAACTATTTTTTTCCTTTAAGGTATTTGTCCTTCCTGTAACCTGAATCAATGTTGCTATCTTTCATAGAAGATGGAAGCATGTGGCCCTTTCATCAGGACTTTGTTATGTTTAAATATTAAGAGTTCTTTCTTTACAATATGATGACTAAAACTGCATTGCAAAACTGTCCTCCAGCTGTCAAATAATATGCCTGACCAATTTTTGCTTCCAGACAGTTTGTAGATCCTGGTATTCACCTATTTCTATTTATTTACTTTTCACTATTCACACAGTCATGAAGATATCATGTGTTTTATATTTGCTGGTGGCAAAGCACTGTAGGCATCTTAGACTCTATTGTCAAACCTATCTGCCTTCCAACTGCTAAAGTTAATGTCTCCCAGAAAAACAAGTAAGGTTCAGTTCATGACCATTATGTAATGCCTTTGCTATGTATTATTTTGAGCTACAGTCTCTGGGCTAGTTTCCACAGAAGATGTAAGCCTGGCTGAAGGTCTGCCTCTGTCCTAGGCATCTGTTCCTATCTTTCAGCAGTAGAGTCATGCTCCTTCATTCTTACACCTCAGTGACCTCAGCGGCTTTGCCTAACTTCAACAGGGAAGCGTGGCGAGACCTGGTACAATCTTACCAAATTACTAGACTAGGCAATACTTTTAAGGTTTTGAGTTGTGGAGAAGCAGCTGATAATTGTATTGTTTGTAAAGGTCACGCTGGATGTACATGCGCACTCACTGAAAGTTTCTGTATGTAAAGGTTTGCGATGTGGCTACAGGGCAGCAGTAAAGAAGGCCAGATATCCTGGCATGAAGGTCAGGGATTTCAGACCCACTTAATGTTAGTTTAAAAATGCAAATGGACCATGTCCATTGTATATATTAGTGGCTGATATATTACAAAGAAATCAAGCACAGTCATGCTGTAAACTATACAAAAATTAGAACTATAACTTGAAGGATCTTTACGTAGGCCTCTTGCCACTGTGTGTTGCAGTTTTGTCTTTTATTAACGTTACCCACAAGTGAAGTTAAGATAATGGCATTAGTCATTATGGCATTTCCTGGGACAAGTAACAATACAAAGACCAATACCTGGACAAAGCACATTTCACAGTTTGGTAATCAAGGATAGTGGTGCCAGCTAGGCCTCCCACATTGTCAAAGCTGAAAATCTCACAGTTTGAAAGTGGTTATATAGGTGGAAGGAGATGAAGAGGAGAAACACTTTCATATTTTACCATTTGCTGCTTTCAAATACTTTCTTTTTACAGTAACAAATTTCAAAGGTCCTGAATTTCTTAACTCTTCATCCTGTTATAAGAAACACCTTCCAGCTTTACATGTTGAATTTATTAGAGGTAAAAAGTGAATAAAATTAAAATTATTCCCCCCCTTTCATTATTAAGTTATTTTGTTTTGCTGTGCTGCAAAAAATTTAGGGAGATCAATCATTATTTCATTCCTACACATTCACACACCATAGCTTTGTATATTTTTTTAAAATCTACTTTTTAGTGTCACATCAGAAACTATACATTTATTATTGGATGTAGATGATCTAAATCACTGCTTCGTTATATCAGTTTATGTATAGCAATCTCAATAAGAACTTGTTGGAAAATGATTTTTCCTCTTTATAAAATTATAATGTATCATTAAGAAATCAGACCACATTAAGTTTTGACCAAAAACTTAAAAAAAAAAAAAAAAAAAGAAAAAGAAATTTGAAGCTTTCAGAAAGATGCTTTTGAGCCAAATATCCAGGTGTCCTCCAATGAAAACCAGTTTAAGAAAACTGACGGTGCCTCATCATATGAAACACATTTTTCACTCATAGTATAAGCATAGTTGTTCTAAAATTCATCTCTTATTTCTTGGTGTGCCAAGTGCTGAGAAGTCTGAGTAGGCATGAGAAGTTTATGGCATTCATTTCTCTCTCCATCTCTCTTGTTTCTTTCAAAGATGAGGCATTTCCTGCAGCACTCACTCTTCAGAAAAACAGAGGGCAAATAGCTGTTCCGTGGGTAGCAGTGAATCTTTGCAACTAAGGTGGCCAACAGCCGCCCAGGTTGCAGTAGAAAAAGTGTCGCCAACACGTTGAGAAAGGTGATTATTGTAAATATCCAGTTTGGAGTGCTGCATCGAAATAGCCATAGGACATACTGGAGTGTGACTAGGATCACAAAGATGATGAAGGGACTGGAGCATCTGTCACATGTGGAGATGCCGAGAGAGCTGGAATGGTTTCACCGGGAGAAGAAAAGGCTCTGGGGAATCTTATCAATATGTACAAATACCCTATAGGCACATGGGGAGGAAGGGTAATGAGAGAGAGACACGGATTCTTCTTAATCTGCCCAGTTCCCAGTGATAAGAGGCAATAGGCAAACAGTTAAACATCCATAATTGCATTTAAACATAAGAAAAAGACTTTACTGTGAGGATAGTCAAACAGGTTGCTCTGAGAGAGGTTATGAAATTTCCATCCCTGGAGATAATCAAAACCCAACTGGACAAAGAACTGAACAATCTGCTTTACTTGACCCTTCTTTGAGCAGGAGTTGGACTAGATGATCTCCAGAGATTCTATTGAACCTCAGCTGTTCTGTGGTTCTGTGATACATCCTAGGAAGTTTTGCTGCTAAAATGTCTGATAGAAATTTTAAGTGAAAGCACTGTCAGTGTTGCAATATTTTCCACTTTGGGAGGGAAAAGGGAAAAAAAAACACAAAACAAAAAAAGTGGAGAAAAAAAAAAAGACCACACCATCACCACCCTCTTGGGTGCCTCTCAATTAAAAACTTATTATTTGTTTGAAGCAATTCTTTCAGAATTCCCAGTGTGAATGAGGCTATTATGAAAGCCTTTGTTTACATGCATTAAATTACAACAGTTTTCCAAGAAATCTGTTTTCATTCAGTTATTTACTCTCAAAAACAGGTTTCTCGAGACCAGTGAAAAAGGCTGCTTGTGACCACATGGAGTCCTCTGACCATCACAGCTTCCCCTTAGAAGTTCCCATCTATCTATCTTTTGCAGATGCAAATCAATCTGACTCTGTAACACTTTCCAAAGTAATAAATGATTATAATGCATTTGGTGGCCACACGAGATAAACCACACTCCCTCTTCTTTTACCCCTGCCCTCAAAAAAAGAGAAAAAAAAAAAAAAGAAGAGAGAGAAGAAATGAAAAGAAAAAGCTATGCATTTGCATTCGAACTAAAATAGTATTTGTGGTTACATGAGACTGGAAAAGAGAGAGTCCTGGAGCTAACTCCAGACATTCAGTGGTCATAAGTATTATACAAGCCTGTAAATTAAAGAGTGTTGTAACTCATAAACCCAATCTCTCCCTCCTCTCTCTCTTTTTTTTTTTTTTAATTGAAGCCAAATTCAAATTTTAACCAGCAAAGTCCCCTCCCCTCCCCTGCAGCCCATTGTTGCAAGGCCAGATGTTGGTGACAATGACTGGGCGCACGGAGGGCCTGCAATAACCGCTGCCCTCTGGAGAAGCAGAGCCCTCTGCCAGCACGGGCTCTCGCGCGGCGGGCGCTTGTGTTGTGGTTTCCACAAACAACAAATGGGGATTAAAACTGGAAACTACTTAATGGTGCAAAAAATTAACATGGCCCCTAAAGGCTTGGAATTTTAAATCTGCGTAGAGTTTGTACTCAGTGATATTCAGTGGTGTGTCATGTTATTTCTTGTCCTATTTTTATGTTTTATTATGAGAAATGCTGCCTATTATAGAAGGAAAAATCTGTCAGATGAGATCAGTGCCCCTATTTTTAAGACAGTAGCCTTGTTGTGGCCACACAGACCTAGGATTAAAGGGACAAAAAGTTTTTAGAGAGAAGTAATACATTTCTTTCAGAAAAAAATAAAAGGTGCAGGTGGAAAAAAAGCATGCTTTTCAGGTACAGATCTATTTTCTATTTTTAAATTTAGAGGTGCTGAAATGCGTACAGATGTAATAAGGCATAATTGTTGGCTATTTGTACTCATAGATTTAATGAACTGAAGAAACAGTTTCTTACAAAAAAAAAAACTTGACCATTTTGATTCCCACACTATGAAAAGTGGTAAGAAAAAAGATAATGAATGCAAAGTAAAATCCTAAGCTGCTGATCAAGGATAAAAATATTCAGATTTACAGAAATATTTTCAGGTAAACCATAGCGGTTCAGTTTTACAAACATAGTTTTAACACCACAAACAAAAATGTTTCCATATTTTAGTTTTAAATGTAACTATATAAAGTTAAATATGAAACTAATCTGTTTTACCACAATTGCAAGCCAAAGATTCCAGTGCTAGTACATGAAAAGTTAAGACAGAAGTTGCCTGTAAGCACTAGTAAAGATGATTGGTCCCTTTTATTGTGGTAGATGGAAACACAAATAGCCAGCAGAAATGGTAAATCTGATTTTAAAAATTATTTGTTTTTTTTGCAAAATGAAGAATTTTTATAATTGTTATGAGTAACATGAAAGTATTTTTTTTTTTAAATCGAAGTCCTTTGAAAAATGACATACTAAATAGCCTGACAAACAAGATATAATAAAAGGCATAAAGTCCTCTGTTTCATCCAACTTTTAAGTCATCCATCATGAGCTTAATACAAAATAATAATAGGAAGAGATTTGTTCTGGAAGGGTCTAATATTTAAAACAGATCATTTATATGGAAACTTTTCCAAGATTCAATCTCTCAATAATCCTTCCTTTCCCTCAGAAAAGAAAAATAGAGAGCAATGAGAGCATTCAGCTGCATACCTCCAGGAGAAGTCCTCCTTTAAGCCTTCTTTAACTGATTATACAAATAAATAGATGATCCGCAGACAGCTTGGGAACAGGCAAGCAATCTAGACAGCCATGAAGAACAACAACCCTTCCTACCTCCCCCCAGATCTGTGTTCACCAGCTCCCTCCACAGTCCAGAGCTCCAGTGAAACCTCATGGGCCCTTTCTGCATGTGTGGTTTTCCAAAATGCCCCCGGGCATTTTTCATCCCTCACCCACATTCAAGCCTACTGACCTCTCACAACCCCATGATGTTCCTTGCTGATCCCTCTCCGTCTGCTCATCCCTGCCCTTGGCTCTTCTGTGTCACTACTAAAAAATCCAGTTTTGTTCCTGGGAGGAGCCTTGGAATAGTGGAACTGAATGTCGCCTCTGCTTCTGAGGAGCCTTGAGTCGGCCCTGGCACTACACGAGGAGTTGTATCATTGCGTGTGGAATGAGATCTGAAGAGCTCCATTCATTCTACGAATCATTTACTCAAAAGATTACAATAGACACCTCGCAGAAAATAGTATGAATAGCAGGAAAAAAAATGGCTGCCCCAATGCTGCAAACACTTATGCATGTACTTAGCGTAATGTAGATGAATATTGATTTCAATGGGAGTGCTCATATGCATAAAGCAAGGCATATGCATGCTTATAGGATCAAGGCCAAGATTGTTAAATGCTGCAAGCTGAGCTTTAATGACTGATAAAGCAACTTAGAAATACATGAAAATATGTCAAAGAAACATTCAGAATGTCTGGCTGTTTTCAGGGTGTGTAAAATCATATCGCTGCTCTCAGACTGAAATAAGGAAAATAATTTGTTAGTAAATTAATGACAATCACTGAGAAATTAGAATGTGATATAATACATGGGCAAAACGAACACACATATGTGACTGAGTAATTCTACCTCCTGGTGGAATGCATCCATTTCTGCTAATATGGCAGCTATTGAAAAACGCACAAAAACATAACAGTTTATGTCAGGAAGGTGAATGATCCTCCCATTTGCAACCGCCAGGGAAAATTAAAGATGGAATGGAATTGCTCGTGACAAAATTCATCCTGCAAGTATACAATCTGGGAGCTGTGAAGCCAATGGGTGCTCATTTGAGACTCCACTAGACACTTTAAACAAGCTAGGTTTTAATGTGTAGATGGACATACTGGCAACACAAATTATCTTATGCCCTGTGGTGTATCACAATTTGAAACACTGAGCTAACATTTTACCAAAATTAATTTTTTTCTTCAGCTGTCTATAAAAAGGAATGGATATAAAATTCTCTATGAAAATACATACCCTGTTTCTTTTTTAAATGCTTTCATGGAGACTGTTTAATTGCATAACCAAAATGACAGTGTGGGACAGTGACTAGTAACTTAATGCTTAGTACTTTGAAGATCTTAGTCTTAATTCCCTGCTCAGTAACATCATAGTGAGTTTAGCAGTGATTAACATGGAAAACAGACCTTCAGCCTGGATGCCTAACTGATACTGTTTTCAATTATAGTGACCACTTTGGGCTTTAATGATACCAAGTGAGAATGCAGTGTTTGTGAACAGTGCTGGATTGACAGGCAAAGATACTCCAACTTTCCAGAGACTACAAGCCACATACCTAAATCTTCTTTAGAAGCTGCATACTGCATATTTCAGAGAGCCAGGAGGAGAGGCACCATAAAAGAAGCTTACGGGCATTCTATGATTCTATGATTCTATGAAGGGGATACCACAGCCTTGCAGGCAATGGGGTTCAGCTGAGCATGTCACTAAATTTGGAGGTGTTCTGGCAGAATTGGTCTCTCTGCCCCAGAGGACTCTTTGCCTCTTGCCAGGACAGAGAGATCACCCAGAGATCCTGTGTGACACCAGTATTCAGTATGTGATAGCGTCCTAGCACAGGACAGTATCTACTTCTAAGCCAAACAGCTGAGCCACCAACCTATCCTTTTGCTCTCTTCCATGTGCTGAGATGGAGACAGCAGGTACATTTGCATTGCATGGTGGCTTGGTGGCATACAGAAGTAGGCTGCTATAGTAACTAAAAGCTTCTGGAAGATAACAGCAAGATGGCTGGGGTTACTGCAATGTAAGCCCTACTTTCTACATGGATATTAAGCCTAATTAATGCACAGGTAGCAGCATGGTGAAAAGATTGTACCACCTCCAGCCCTGAAGTAGATGGTATGGCCATGTCAGTTCAGAGCTGGCAGGAGGGATCTTCTCTGGATGGAGGATGATGGATAAGTCTCCATTCAGACGTGTCCATCTATGCTAACAATACCAGATCATGACTACCGATACTCGGCAACACTGCAGTTTTGTAGGAAACTGAATAGCAGATCCTTGAGATAAAGAGTACATCAGGACTTCTTAACAGTAATTAGTAATGCTTTTCCAGGTTAAAAGCGGGTCAGCAGCAAAGGAAGGGCTCTTGCTAGTCCTTCCCTCCTTCAAAGAGTATTGCCAGTGTTTGGGATCTCCCTAGAGGACCAACATGAACTTCCAGCATACAAGAGGTTAGCGCCTTAAACCTTGGAACTGCCTGTACTGCAAGGCAGTGTTTTCCCCTAGGTTATCTGAAACTACCAGTATTCAGGTCTTCCAAGCATAAATTAAGAATGTACTGCTCTAAACATGGTTCCACCTCTAGAGAGAAAGAGGCACCAACTTGCCTTTATCTATGTGTGTATATTCTGGGTATATTCTGGGTGCTCTGAAGGAAGCTTTACAGCGTAAGCCTTGAAAAGGCCACATGCATGCACGAGGGCAGCATGTTGTCACACAACCTTAGAAATCCCTCAAGGAACTGTATGAGGTCAGGATTCCCAGGTTCCTTCTACTTTGCTCCATAATGACCAAAATAGCAATTACCCCAAATAGTAGCAAATTGCTAGCTTTCCACCTTAGCATAATTGGCCAAGGAGTTAGGGTATCATCTACTGAACAAACTCCTTATCCCTAACAGCCTAAGGAGCTGTTGCATTCACTCTGATTGTCTTTAGCACCTGCAAGGTACAGCAAGGGATAAGCTAATGGATCTCTAGGAAAGTCTAAGGAGTAAGCTCCACTCTGGTTCTAAAGACCTTGTGAGCTCATTACACTCAGGCTTTGCCTTTTCTCCCCTTTGTGTCCTCTTCCTGAGAACGTTTCCAGTTTCCTTATTTGGTTTAACAGAAATACAACCCTGTCTGTGAATGTTGTTCATTAATCTGCAAAGCACTAAATGTAAGTATAAAAACTCACTATAAAAAAAGAATAAAGGCAGAAGTTTTTTTTTTTGTTTTTTTTTTTTGTTTTTTTTTTCCAGTATGTATAATGTCTAATGTCTATTTTAGTAAAACTTTGCTTGTACTGCCCAGTGCAGAATTGTGGTGCTTTTTTTTTTTCCTGAAATTACACTTTAACACAGTGTTCTTTGCCCCAGCCCTGCAATTTTCATCATGTCTATTTTCTACAAGAAAAAAGAAAAACAATATAGGAACATCCCAGTGAAATTAAACTGTTACCCTAGAGAAAACAGAAAAACAGAAAACCTGTGAACTTTGAGGACAGGGCTTGAAAACAGTTATGTGCACTTTAAAACCAGATCTTTAGCTGATGAAAATCAGCACGGCTCCGCTGAAGCAAATGGAATGATGCCAAAACACGCCAGGCGAATATTTGACACTCAGTTGTGCGCAGCAATTCCCTGGTCTGTGGCCGCTTTACAAACAGTTGAAATGGCAGTCTGCTCAGGCAGCTTTTTCGATTTGTCCGTGGAACCGTAAGTATTTTCTCACCTCTCGTCAGCCTGAATCTGCAGCCAGCATCTTTAAAAACCCATCCCGTTCCCATTCAGCTCAAAGTTATATATTAAAATAAGGCAAGCTCTGAGGTGAATTAGAGGCAAAGGGCCTCCCTGAACACTTGAACTCTCTGTGCAGCTTTGGTTGACATCAATGCGAGCTGTGTCTGCAAATCAGTGGCCCCCCTTTGTTAGAAAGCAACAAATCTTGAGCACACAGGCTGCTTCTGACAGAGCCAAAGTCTCCCTTTGAACAAGCACATTCTTCCCTCAGATTCACGCAAAGATATCAACCAGAGTTGCCAGATGACACTCGCAGAAAACGAGGATGCTCTCTTGGAGCGGTAGGGCAGAGACAGACCCATGGGGTCCCATGCATGCATGTGCACATCTAGAAAAATAAAGACTTTTACTATTTATTTAAGATATGAGGATAAGTGCTTCTTCAAAAATAGGACTAATATTAACCAGGGTAGCTAAAATCTTAACACTCACCAAGCAATAACAATTGCAATGACAGCAGGAATGTGTCTGAGATGCAGGCAAAGAATAATGTAGCACTGTAATTCCAGTCTCTCAATACCTGAGGTTAAGGACACATTTTAGAGGAACTTATTTTGGCAAATACAGATAAGTTTTCAAGCATCCAAGAGCTTCTGTTCCAGCTTTTTCCATAGCTGGATTTTCCTTAGGGCTGTGTACCTCAATGCTGGGAACTTTTGGCTGAATATTTCTAAACTGTTGACCAGAGAATAAAACTTAAATAAGTCACAGGAGGCACATAGCTTCTCTTTGGAGTCTCATAAATAAAGAGCAGTCACAGGGCATACATTTACTTCTGCATATAGAAAATGGGTTTTGTTCTCTGAACTACTAACCATGGAATGGTTAAAACACTGAAGGGCCAGAAGCATCAGAACTGAGAGAGAGAGAGAGAATGGAAGCAGGAGTGTGGTACTGTGCTTTGCAAACTCAGCAGTTCTTCAGATGTGGTCTGGCATCTAGTTCATAAAGTCAAGCAAATCTGCTCATTTTGTCGTATATACAGACACATATGCACAAGCAGAGATATATACATAGATTTGCAAACAAATTTGAAAGATAACTGGAGAGTAACATCATACACACCTTCGGAGGTCAGCTCAAACAAATAAAAAGTTAAAAATGAAATCACTGTTTTGTAGGCTTGCAGCATGTAATTGCTCGCTGTAAGTTTCAGGTATGTGATAGTTTTAGTAGGTTTTCTGGGAAATAGCACTGTTGGCAATACCATTTTGAGCTTCTTCTTCACTGTGAGTTTCTCATGATTATATTTTTTGCTAGAGTAGGTAGGAACATTATTAACAGAAGACATTTTCATCCTAAAACACTGTTTTGTGAGAGCAATGTCATTTCATGGAAATAGAGTAATTTGAAAATTTCTTTGTCTAGAGGCTTTTTGAGGCCTCCCTTGTTAATTCTCCTTAAGAAGAGAAAAAGAGAAAAGCAGAGGAAGGATAAGCAAACCAAAGAAAGAGAGAGGAGCTCACATATACATTCATGTAACAAAAGAAATTTTGGCATACTTCTGGACAAATGAAAGAGGACGAAACAAATTTTAGAAAATTGAAGTACAGACAAGAAAGTGAATCTTTCTTCCTAGGTCCGCTCCAGCTTTTACTACTACAGCACAAGCTTTCTGGGTCTTCTCTTTTGTTTACTTTAAATTCTCAGTAATATGTATGACTGAACTGTTTTTTTACATTGTTCAGCATTTGTCTTGTAACCAGACCCAACAAAACTATCTAGAGCAAGATAGAGAAAGGACAATATATTTTTTTCTAAGTTTGTGGCAGGAAGAAACTTCCTTCTAGACTTAGGATGGAGTAACAGGAATTGAGGTGATAGCTAGAGATGCTTTTTTTAAGCAACACAAAACATCCCAACTTAAGGTAGAATTAGACGTGTGATTATGTGGTGATCTGGTAAATCTCTGAATGTTTATGGAAAAAAAAAGCACAGAGTACTAATATAGACAACAGATCTCATTCTCTTTGTCTTTTGTCAAATAAATAATGAAATTGGCATTTTTAATGCAAAAGGAAACAAGATGTTTGATAATATCCTCTCCAAACTGAAGCTCTTATGAAAGATTTAGACAGAGTGAAAACGTGTGTGACTCTCTCAGCCTGCATGAAGCAGCCTCTGATTTTTCACACTGTGTCATGCCAACTTGGAGTAATAAGAACCTATTGTTTGTGCAGAAAATGGGAAATAATATCTAACAAGAAAATATGCGCTTCTTTGACTGATAATGCCTACTGCCATGCTATGGGTCATTCACATGAGCAAATGTATTGGGAGCTGCACAGCTAGTTTGTTTTTTTCCCCCTCCCTGAAACAGAACATTTATGTCATGCTACCTAAAGTAAACGTGGATACTCAAAGCCATTCCACTTTTGGCATAAATAGACTTAGACGAGATGTATTTAATAAGTTTCATCCTTCTCAGAGCAGGTTTGCAGCAACAATGAGCCATAGCCATTTCCTCTGACAAGTCCTGCTTTGGTCTGTGGTCTGTTATTTGTCAGCTCAGTTTCCCTGAATACCTTAAGAATATTGTCCCAGTCTTACAGCAAGGATTCAGTTCCTCACACTGATAAAGAACCAGGGGAACATTCAGCAAAAATGACAGGTTTTGTACACGACAAAAGAACTCATTGCCACAAGGTCACTGCAGCCCTGGGGCAGAACGGGATTCCAAAAAAGGCTGGACAAATGCAAAAGGTGAATAAATATACCATGAGATGCAATACTCTGTTTGTGTGTGTGCACATGCACATGTATTCAAATACATAAATACATGTGTATATTAATGTAAAAGAAAGATTTGAAAAGTAAGGCCCTACCAGGGAAGATAAGGAAGATACTTCCTTGAGACTATTCCTCCTCTTCTCTGTTGCATTTTCTCCTCTACAGCAGCTTGAAGTGGCTGTTAGAAAGATCATTTCACTGATCTGACTGGCCTGCATACTATCTCCTAAAAGCTCACAGAAAAAGAAAAGCACTCCCTTCTCCATGTGAGAACCCAAGGTCTGGGAGATGGCCTGTCATGCTCAGCACAGCTTACCCATTTTAGCTGTGTTTCCTTGCAAAAAGGAAGAATCTCAGACCTTTCCTTTTTGTAAAGGTTTCTGAGCCAGACCAGACTGTCAGAGCCCGATATAGTCTGTGGCATTACAGTACCCACAGATGATCATGATGAAGATAATGACATCAACTCGGGAGCCTTACTAAATCCTAGCATACTTTCCAGCTCATGCTTCTACTGTGCAGGCCAGAGGGTCCCCGTAGTTAAGACACCAAGGCTTATCTTTATGTCCACACACAACTAACAGTACTGATGTCACCACCGGGGCAGATGGGGTATACGGAGGTGGAGGGTGCAGGTAGGAAAAGGCCCTGGTGGAGCTAGTGCAAGGTTATAGCAAAAACTACCCGAGGCTTTGCCCAAAGATCATCCTCCACCTGTGCTGGCGGGGAATCCTGTGTCCAAATGAGTTCAGATGGCTTTCAACATAGAGTGGAGCTTTTCCCACATGGCCGACATCTCAAAACCTTTACTTACCATAACTAAGGACAATTTTGGATTTAGTGTCACGATTCTAATTTTTGTGTTTGATAAAACAGTCTCCTTATTACCAGATTGATATCTCTCATAAACTAGCTTCCAGTTAGCTATTGATATCACCTTTTTTTCCCTAGTTCTTTTCCCCTATAATGCAGTTCTCTGCTGTTCAGCAATTGTGTGTGCCTGGAACTACGGGAAGAGTTACGTAAATCAATTTTAAGCAAACCATATATTGTATGCTTATATAGTTTCATTTTCAATAAATAACCTGGAATAGCTAGTCAACTTTACATGCAATCTTAATTTGAGTTTCATATGCATAACGGAAGCAAGGAAAAATGGGACAGACTTGAGAAGGGATGAAAGATTATATGGCTACAAGCACGGTGCGTTGTAAACTCATTTACAAGGGCATCTGCATCTGTATGTCCAGTCAAGTGGCACAGTGAATTGCGAGGGGATTATTGATTTCAAAATGACTTAACTGCAGCCATGCAATACTGAGAATATCTTATTGCTTCCCTTAGCTTCATGTACCAATTTGATCATATTTCGTGTATGTCTCAGCAGTCACACATGTAAGCTCTGAAAATAAGGTGATTAAAAGGGCAGCAACCACAAAAAGAAAAAAAAATAAAAATGAAGGAAAGCAGTCTCTTACCAGGTAAGAGATCAGACTTGCTCTTTATTTTCAAAAGCCTCAGATAGTACAAATATCCTTTGGGGTACTCATCTTTAAGCAATTAAAATGCAATTTCTTATAGAAGTACTGAACACCAAACTTCTAAATATCGGGTTCCATCCAGAGTGGAGACTCCCAGACAGATTACTTATAATGCTTTAGCCTTTTAATTTCCCAAATGAGCAAGGGTGCAACTGTCTGAATGAATGCTTAGTATGGAGCTAAGAGAACTTTGGAATGGTCCATTACAAGCTTTTTAAAATATCCTTGTGCACAAAGGCCTGTTAACCTTTTAAAACTATATTACAAGAGAAAGAGCAAGACATAAGTAAGCATCGGCTCCCTTACATATGGATTAAAATTTTTACACTGAAAGTAATTAAAATACCATGACAAATTAAGAGCTGATAAAAGGCCACAGCCAAAGATTTATGATCCCTTTTTTATGTGCCTTAAGCTTTACCAAATGTAGAGTTCTCCATGTACTTCAGCTCTAACATCTGAATCCAGTTAGGAATGATTTTCAACTAACAGGGTGTTCCTTTGCATCAAAATGTGTAGCAAGATCTCTGTGTTACGCATGTCAGCTTATGACAGTCAGTTAGCTCTCTTGCTGAAGTGCATTAGGAAACTGTTTTAAAGAGCTTGCACCTTTTGTCAGAGTGGTTAAAAAAAAAAACAACATTGTTTAACAGCCCTGTATGTCTTACCGTTATACTCTCCACCTTTTGCAAAGGTCAGGGAAGTGTCATTTTGTGACTGTACTAATTTATTCAGAAAGCACAGCTTAACTCTTCCTGTGACTTGTTAAAATCATGACAACACCATATCTGTTTGGGGGGGCCAGGATTCAGAAGTGTAGACAACACACGTTTAGTGAGTAGCTTTTTAGTTGTGTCTTAAATCAATCACTCCTGACATTTCCAAGGAGAAATCCTATCTAGACCCTAAAAATCTATTTCCTTTTCTCATGACAGCTGTGATTAAGGCAGGGCATCTTGTACCATGCAATTCCCTGATGATGAAGGGAGCCCTTCATGTCAACTTCCTTCTTAAAGTTGCAGTTATCAGAAACATTTATAAGTGAAATATCTCCCCTTTAACTTGTTCTTTGCACATTTCTGGGGAAAAAAAATCCGTTTCATTTGGGTGGTTTATAGAACTATCTCTAGAGACCCACTTCAGTCAATAAAAAATCAAAACTTGTGGTTTCCAAAAGGTAAAGCTGACTGAATCTTAGCTCTGCACCTGGTCTATCTAAGGAAAAGGAGAGGAATCGTGGTGCCAACTTGTCATCTGGGTCCATCCTCACATTGCTTTGTACAGCGTGAACAGGTAGCTCGGTGCCTCATGCTATATTAGTGCTCTGCTCAAGGCAGTGTAGACTCAAATCTCATTAAATATGGTTGTTTGAAATGACTTAGACACTGAATGGCACTGAGTCTGCATTATCAGCACTTCCAGTAGGTCCAGAGGCTTATTGTCTGGGTTGTATCAATGGAAAGTTTCACTACCTTTCTTCACTTATCTGAGAAATACCCACACTAGTTAAAATTAGAAACGCTCTGACAGTGGATTATCTACTGCTCACTCCTACCCATAGGTGATCGCAAAAAGCCCTGCTTTTTATTGAGTTAATAATTACCAATCTTTTGGGAAAGAAAATGATCTATCTTTATATTTCAAATACAAATGCAATACAGGCCTCCTTATCACATGTTTTAGCACTCAATAGTGCTAGACTTCCAGAGACGAGAACAAGCACTGTGCTACCTTAAAAGCCCTAAATGCCTCCCCTCCCCAACTTTTACTAGGTTATCGAAGTGTGTACTAGTGCTATCCATGGTTACCGAACACGTTCCATCACTTAAGCTCTAGAAGTTTTTTGTCCTCTTTGTGAAGGGTGCTGTAACCCTGCTGGGCTTCACATGGGTTTTCAAAGTCAACCTGAGGTCAAATGTGTGAATCTTAAGATCAGGACACATCTGGAGGGCTGCACATTTCTGTCCTAGCCTATTCAACAGCAACAACAACTGCTTAGGAGTTCCTAGGGCTGAGCATGACAGCCAAAACAGATGGATCATGCTTCCAAATTTAATTTTCAGATGTGATTTCCCCATGCAGATGAATGGCTAGCAGAGGTTAATTTTCTGAGGGAAAAAAAATGCTTGAGAAAGAATGAAAAATTGTGATAGCCTCTTGTTTGTGATGATACAAATATTGTACTGTGAAACTCAAATTCTCCATGGTGCAGTATCTCCACTGGGATAAACTCACAGACCCCCCTGGCTCAGGAATGGTAGTGTCAATTTAAATAGCTACTGATTTAGATATGGATGCTCATATTTTACCCAGGTAATAGGTCTGCATCATTTACCCACCACTGCAAACACTAGTGCATTATATCATATTCATAGGTAACTATTAACTCTGACACATTTTTAGGAAAAAAAAAGGTTTCATGATTAAAATATTTGGAAATGATGAAAATTGAAAACAGGAAGCCTGAAAATAGCCATACAAAAATGATTAGGTTCTAAGTGACTGGTTTACATACTTGCCTCCTTACATGTGGGGAAGAAAGTTATATATTGTTTATGGCAGAGAGCCATAACCTTTACTTATGACAAAATTCAGCTTGCCAGTCAACCACATACCACAGTTCAGGTGAATTTAAAGCCTAGAGCTTGGATATTTTTTTGTGCTAATAGAACATGCTCTCTGTATGAATATGTAATTGAGAGACTGCTTGCTTATATACATTCATCCCACCTGCTCACGCCTACACATACACACACACATATACACACTGCTGTGTATTATTATCATAGGGATAAGTTGAAAAGGGGAATAAATTCATATCTATTTGCCTGAAGAAAATGTGTTTATTTGACAAAACCAAGCAATTAATCCTGACGAATTTTATACATTGTATTTCAAATTAGTTGTCCAAATATTTTCTGAAGTTTCCCCTTTCTACTTGTCCTTGAGTATCTTCTTTTTCCTAGAACATATCTCTAATATGGTTTAATGTGCTGTCCTGAAAGTTGCACAAATACTAAATAACAGACTAAACTCCAGATTGAATGATATGTTTAGATTTTACTATTTACTTAAGGCATAATACAAGGTATCCAAAGCATAATATTTAATTTACTGTGATAACAATTACCATCTGTGATATAAATTTCTAATGGTGAAATAAATTTCTAATCACTGCATGAAGAGTCTGCACAAAACTCCCTCCATTTTTATCCAATATCATGCCCATATTGAATTTAAGGAGAAACAAGTCTTTTAAAAAAATCGATTATTTCTTATCTTCTGTTGTGCCTAGAATTCGTTCAAGTAGCCACATATGCCAAAGCTAGATTTAATGACAGCTAATCTTCAGGCAATATCTGTTTTATCTGTCTATCTCCTGATCAAGATAGAGAGTAGCCAACTCCCCATTAGGTAATATAGGTAATATATCCTTCAAGCTCAAAGGCCAAAGAGCAAAATACAAAAGAGAAACAGATTTAGCTAAAGTTTTCTGCTCTCTGAAAGAGCCAGTAGTCTATGTTAATTAAATAGTATCATCTGCTTCACCCTGCCAGATTAGAAACAAATACAAATTATAAAGTAAGAAAAAAATGGTGTCCTGTTTATTCAAAATAGGAGTTAGAAAGAGGGAGAGGAAGCTTTCAGAGTATTTCTTTCCTCTTCATTTTCTGTCAATCTACTCATAGGAGGAGGAGGAGGATTTCTAGCCTGGATAAAAAACTAACATTTCTGGGAAATAACCTCAGCATCTGTTGCAAAAAGGGAAGGAACACTTGCCCTCTTTTCAAGAGCACTGCTCTGGAGGGTGCATAAAAAATGATAAACCAAGGTTTAAAGAACTTCACAACCTGACACACAGTGACCAAAGAAGAGGCTTTTCCCCCCAAGCCCTGAACTATGAGTGGTAAGGGCAAGTGACATTTCTTCAGCGGGGGCACTGTGATTCACAAGCATCACTCGCAAATAGCTGGTGTCAACAAAGAACAGTGAAAGTCAATGGCTCAAAGGCCTCAGTAATCAATGGATATCAAATGCATCATCTTTGTTGATGGTAAGAGTCTGTCTTCTACTATCTGAGAGAATGGGGAAATACCAGCATTTTTTGTGCTTTAGGCACATCTAGAGAATCTGCAGCTACCATATTCATAGAAAAACTTGTGCATCTGAATCTTGCAGTAGCTGTGGCTGCCATTAAAAAACAGTATTAAGGGGCACTATCCATGTATTTAACATTTTAAACACAAAGGACACCTTCTAACTTTTACTTTCCATTAGCTGACATTTATTCTTATCAACCATATCTCACCAAGAACGACACTTGGTGGGAAAAGCAGGAAAAAAATACCCAGCCCTTGCCAACAATACAGTTTAACATTCATAAACCACGTATGGGCACGATTTTTCGAAAATAACAAGCAGTTCCAGGTACCCAGTTTGTGACACTTAAAAAGAATATGATTTTCAAAGGGCAGGCGCTCAGAGTCTGAAACTGCCTCCTTCCTCCAAGCCTGGCTACCTCAGACCTGAAGCGCTCCAAGCTTATTATCCACATTAAAAAAATTGTGCTCAGAATTGCTTTCATCCCTGTTAATTCAGAAAACAAGTTATCTGCAAGGCAAGACAATACCAAGTCGTCTGTAACTGCTACCTCGTTTAACCCCTGGTTTGAAAATGACAGGCATAGACATCCTGACCTGCTGCTGTGGGTTGGGAGCCCAGGGCTGGGAACACCCTGGGGAGTTACAAATGCCGATGGCTACATTTGAATAAAGGGTTAAACACAGGCTCTTGCTGACAGAAAATATATTTGCAGCATTTCAATACGTACAATTCTCTTCAAGGACTGGGACCTTAAATATCTCCCACTAAGTTTTCTGGCCAGAAAGAGCTGACTCAAACTGAAAATTAACAAATAGGTTCTTACGCAGACATCCTCTTGCCTATGAGCACACTCAACAATTTTTTCTTCCAACTAAGTAATTCCCATGAAGAACCTTGTGACTTGCACTAATTAGTTAAATTGTCTCTTTATTTCTCCCCCACTTTTTGTTGAAGTAGTTGCTATATTGTAAAGTAATTGGTTCAGGGGTTAATCATTGGCTTCCTTGCTGTCTTGGAACAAGGGTATACAAATTTGTCCACTCTTTAGGATGTTATCACAGTGCCCTCTCTTGTCAAAAGTAAATCAAAAGGGACTCATAATACATAAAGGGTGTAGGTTTTCTTTTTTTTTCCCTGAGGGAGGTTTGATTGGTTGTTTTGGGAATGTTTTTTTACACACCAGCTTCAAATGTAACTTTTTCTCTGAAGACTCACTAAACAGAGACACCTTAATGAATTGCTCAAATGTGTTGCTAAGCTGCATACTGAGAACAGACATTCAGGAAGCAGACACCAGGATCACATATGTTCCATAGCATCACGTTTTATGCTTAAGCTAGAAATTCAATTATTTCCTTTAAATTGGAACAATAATTACAAGATTAATCCATGCCTACGACACAAATTCACATAATTTGTCAGTAGATGCTTAGGAAATTATAACCTTTCAATTGTGTAAACACCTGTAAATGCTGGTAATAATTCAAAGACTTGAAAATGGGAAATTTCCATGTCAGTTGGTGATGTCAGGCAAATTTAAGAGGAAAAAAAAAGAGACAAATATTAATGCCAATTTTCTTTTAGCAAGCAAACCAGTACAGTTTTCGAGAAAAAAGTAAAACTAGTTTATATTTGTGACATCTGCAAGGTAAACTTGCTACACTGATGACGTGTAAATGAGATGGAAGAAAGATAACATGGGGTGACACACCTGAAGGAAACAGCTCCCTTTACGGAGAAATTAGGATTTAAGGAATAGCCTTTTCCCTGGGTTTCTGTTGGAATACGAAGAGGTGGACATGATTGAAATTTGCATTTAAATGGAAATGGTTAAAGGTAAAGGCACAATGTTTAGAAAAATGAGAGTATCCATTTTTCTAAGAGGGAGGCATACTGTTATTGTATACCATTAAGGTGTCACAGAGCCTAAAATGTTTAGAAATATTAGACACTGCTACAGAACAAAGAACAGCAAATGCCATTTGGAAATGACTATACACTGTGAACGAATCTGACCGAATACTATATCATATACAATTGTCTTTAATGTTTTCTGCTGCCATTATCTAATGTGAGTCCTGTTCACTAAACAGTAGAAGATCTATTAGATAGCTTTCTGCTACTTTTCAACTGCAATATAATCCAGAATTCATTCATCATTCAATCCTGGTGATTTCTGCAGGTCTTTCTCGATAGGACACCACCAGACCCTAAAATGTTTGCCTGGTACACTTTCTGAGAACACATTGTGAATTTTAACTGTGCCACATGAAAACCCTGATGTGTTTCCGTGATAACGGTGAGGAAATACACATTTTGCTGAAGATAATAAAATATAGGATGCAACGAGTCATGCAGTTGTTCAAATCTCATGTTGATTGGAAAATGCCTTAGCAAATATTTGTGCGTGAATCTGAGACAAAGTACTGCCAAGAAGAATGGTGGAAGGCTTTTCTTAGCCTTTCTTAGCCTTTATTTTCTTCTTCCTTTCTCAAGCAAAAAGATAAGTCAATCTTCCATATGTATGGGCTATACATACATATACAGATAGATATATGACTACGATATATAAGTAGACAATATATGTGTGTGTGTGTGTGCTTGTTTGTGTGCGTATGTGTGCGTGTATACCTAGATATTAATAGATTTAGTTACTAAATCATCTTGTTTTGATGGTTTGAATCTGTTCACACCAAAATCTTTTAAGGAAGTGAGTCATTATAGAACTTCAAAGGATTTAGCTAATGTTTTTTGACTTTTTTTTCACTATTGCAATTTTTTGTATTTCTCAAGCCTGTACCTTTCACCTCTCACTAATTTTACAGTGATGTTAAACCTTTACTTTCAAATATCCTTGGTGCAGCTAAAAATCAGAAGGTATTGAAATATCAGTCAGTAAGATCATTTTGAGAGCATTACTTATTTGGGAGAAAGCAGGAAAGACCAGAGCTGCAGACTTACTATTGAACCCATGAAGGTGAGCTCACACCATTTCATTTATGTATCTTCAGCCTGTGTTATGTAGGACTTCCCCACTGCTCCAGGAATAAAAGCACTGGTCCTGTTGGGCTTTTTGACTGCTCTTCAGCTGAAGGCGATAAACACCAGTGCATGGCGGAGGTTAAGGGGGTTTGTGTGGCACTATGGGGACTCGGGCAGTCCTAGTTCCTAGAGTCTCCTGCTAAGAAAGCCACCAACCCCTCCTCCCCCCCAATCTGTGATATTCCTGATAGAAATATGGACAAAGCAAGGATATTTTGCCTTCTTCCTATTAGACCAGGAGAAATGATTGTTTTGAAGAATGAGATCTCCTGACTTATCCTGGCTCCTTTGACCGGGGTTATGCCTTTTATTTGCTAAGATGCCCGAATATGTTCAAGAATCACCTCCAGAATATATGAGTGAGGTTTCCTGCTTAAAGCGATGAATCACCTAGAGATTCTTGGTGACAATCTTCACCTACTCACAGACCCAGTGGCAGTTATGGTGTCAGCTAAATGTGTTTGCCTGGTTAATACCAAAGGTCCTGAGATGAGAATTTATTGTCTTAGGTATCTTTGGTAAGGCTCACAGTGCCAGCCAGAGAGGCATTTGATTAAATGACAACATCTGTTCAGGAAGACTTATACCATCACTGAATAGTCCAACAAGAATATAGAACTGGTCCTCACCGTCAACTCAAGGACGCTAGATACAAATGTGCACCATTGCCATCAGTAAGCTGGATTAGTCCATTTATAATTAGCTGTTCTGCTTTGTAATCAACTGCACAACTGGTTGCATAAACACCGACCTATAGAATGAGCCAGGTGGGTCTGCAAACTCTTAAAATAGGTCATAGCTTTTGAAAAAAAAAAAAGAAAAGGAAAAAAAAAAAAAGAAATGGAAATGGAAATCTTTAAGTGAAGTTAAACAGATGGACCCCTCCATAAAAGTCCACATTTTTATTTAAATGTCATGTATACCTCACATGAAAAGCAGTATAGATCAAACGTATACATCTCTACCATTAAAGATTCCTTTTTCATACACCTATGAGTGTTTCCACTTTCCAAGAATTCAACTGTCTGCACTGTAAGGGACCAAAAATAAAATTGTAATTGAAATACAGATAAGATAGAAACCTTTAATTTACCTTCTCCCTGAGCAACAGGACTTTTCCAGCTGCATCTGATATACTTTCCTTTTTCATGCCTGGGCTGGTGTAAAATTATCTTATCTTTAGATAAAATATTTTAGGGATTTGGGGATTTTGTGTGCCTCAGGACAAAGGACAGTGTTTGTGAGAAGATCACTGTCCTCTTTTTGAGGCAAAATTCCACACTTATTGAAATTCCAATGTAACAGAAAAGTATGCCATTTCATTACCATACTATCTGTCATACACTCTAGTCACTTTTACTACAGGATTGCCTGAACATCAACCTCTGAATGTCATGAAAAACTGGTAGTAGAAAATGACATGAGTATTTTCCCAATAAATCCATTGGCCAATTTTTTAAAAAGATTTTTTAATGTTCTTATCAAAGGGAACCTTTTTTTTTTTAAGTTCGCTAGACTGTATGAAAAATTCATTCTAGGAAAATCGCTTTCTGCTATAGCTTGTCTACCAGGTAGCACTGGTTGTGTAAGCGTGCCAGGCTGCGCCACACTCAGTGACCAAGTATCGATGAGAGAGGACAACGATATGATCACCCTCGGGACTGAAAACAAAACATTGTTAGTGTGTCAATTAATGAGTTGCAAATAAACTCCTGGAAGCAACTTTTAATGATATAAAAATGTTTTCATCTAAGCAAAATACAGGCCACGCACCCAGATCTGAACCTATAAATGTAGTGTCAGACACTCAGGGGGTTATGCTGAAAATATTAATAACTAAGCGCTATCTAATTTAATCTCTTTCCTGGGCAACATTTTCAGAAAATTTCAAAGAAACTCCATGCTCTCTCTTTACTTTTTGCTTTACAGCTATAGATATCTGCTGTAAGTAGACTAGATCTTTTCTACATTTGCTGCATCGCGGCTTATTATCTCACAAACAATTTGGAGTACATTGCTATAACAAACAACAGTTCCTGGTTTTGAAAGGCAAAAGAAGAGCCGTGAAAGGCCCTGTAAAGCAGTGCGGAGCAATACATAATACACAATACAGAAACACCTAAGCTGGCCCTGCTTGATCTTTTCAGGTCTCAAAGCAACCAGTGCTGTCTCATCTCCATTTTTCCATTAAGCGAGGTGCCAGAGCATCCCTTTTTCCCATGCCTGTCCCAAATCAGCTTTATTCCAGGTAGTAGAACTGACCAGTCTTAATTCTAACAGCTTTGAATTTTGACATGTGCAGCATACACCATGGTAGAGTGTCCTTCCCAGGTCACTGGACAGTCAAAAACAAACAAAAAAAGGATTAGTACATGTGACTAGTGAGCCAATCTTTCTACTCAGGAAAGAAACTGTAAACAATAAAATTCCTGCCAATTCCTACCTGTATGGCTGAACTTCAAGGCTCCTTGGCACTATGCTGTCAAGTCATAGAAAGCATGAGAACTGTTGGGATCTTATAATTTATTACACTATTATTACTGTAAATACAGACTCATACTATCACTTTCTCATGATACTTAGCACAGAGTAATTCCAATGTTAGAAACGGCATAACAAACAGTTCTGTTTTAACTGCCTTTCCACAGCAGAAGTTTTTCTCCACTATTGGCTGCAGCATCAAGAGGAGCGTAAAACTGAGGAGTGCTCCTTCATGCTCTTCTGCAGGTGTCTCAGGCTTAAGATCAGATACGTCGACTAAGCAGATCTGCTCAGTTTTCAACCACACATTTCTTCTTTTGCACATCTAACTCTTTACCCTGTGCATGTTCGCTGTAGTATTTAGGTCTGTGAACAGCAGAATATTAAAAAAAAAAGTCCAGAATATTAAACATGAATATCCTGCACCATTGTTACACTTTTCTAAAGATGTGGTACTTTCATTTAAACCCTCCAAACTTTGATGTACTATTTTACTTTTTCCCTGAACCATCCTAGAACCAGCCTTTGTTTCCCATTTATGTGCTAATGTACTTCCTCTAACAGTCAAAAAGAGTAATTGCTGATTATTTGCATTCACTCACAACTTAGACATTTAATAGGTTAGAAAAAAAAAGAGGAGAGAGAAAAAGAGAGAGGCACAATAATAGATAAATAGATAAAGTTAGGGGGAAAGTTTATACAGAGAACAGGAAGAAAAAAAAAAAAAAACAAAACAAATGACAGACTATTCTTCCTCCTGCTGTTTCAGTGATAGCTATTAATGCGTTTTAAAGTCTTCCAGATTGGTCTTAAGAAATCAGTTATCCTGGTCCTTGTTTCAGTTGAAAGACCCATGGGAGCTATTAGCAGTAATCTAAGTTAATAAACTGTAAACTAACTTTTTTTTTAAAGGAGGAAAAAACCCTACAACCTTTGACAAAATAATTGCACCCGTTATAAAACAGCCAAATGCCAGTTAACAGTCACATCAAGCCACTGAGGTGGAAAGAAGATATCCATAACCAGGCCACTTCCAGCAAAACTGTTTGTTTTCTCTTATTTAAACTGTTCTTTAAAGAAAAAAAAAAAAAAAAAGAATAATTCCTTTGCAAGCCGTAAAATGTTTGAATAATGTCTGATGATGCTTATCCACTAGCTAAAGTCTCCAGTTAAAATAAAGACAGGATTTAGGGCTTGATTCACAAAACACTTATCTGCAACTTATACAGCCCTTTATGTTAGAGAAACAGGGCATTTGCATGCAAAAAGTAACTAGCACTTTGAATCCCAATATTTCCTATTCACAAAATAAAACCCATCATGTGCAACTCCTCTGATATCAGCTACGGTCTCTTGCCTATGTATGTGAGGGAAAGGATAGAGTATATACCCAAATGAGGTAGTTTGGGGCTCTAGAGAGGCTGTTACCCATTCACAAAGATGCCATTTTCCTCCCTTCAAGGCAGCAGCAATATTGACACGATGATGGGAGAAGGCTACAGCGGCAGCTCCAAGCAAGGGGGCCCTTCGTTCTTCTCATGGTCCAAAGGGCGAGGACACTGGTAAAAATACACCTTGCAAACCATGTGCAACCTCTGTTATTGCTTCCATCAGAGAGGATCACAGATTTTTTTCTCACCTAGATTATTTCAGTGCAATTAACATTGCTGTTTTCTGGTCATCTAAAAACAATGTTATGAGACTGAAGTTATATCTAGGGAAAAACTTCCTCTTGAATAAATTACTCTCAGCTTAAAGTGTGTATACAGTGATGAACATTTCTGGTTGTCTGAATATTTTACCTCAATATTTTGAATAACCTTTTGAGCTTTAGCTAAGAGATGGAGAAAAAAGACAGAATGGTCCAGACCTCTCACAGTAGTTTCAAAGGAAGAAGCATATTTCTTTTATGTTTTGCGAAATGCTTGATGAATTTTGCTCTTTTGGACACAAAATTGTGAGGACAGGAGCTGTGTATGTGTGACTAAAGGTCAGTCCTCAGGCACAGGTAACTCTCTTTAGCACTGGTACAGCAGCACACAGAAAACAACTTTGTAATCATATTAGCTAGAAAAGCCCTTGGCATTGATGCTAGAATGGATTGTAGGTGGAAAGCTGTTACAAGGAAAGAAAAATGGCCATCACCAAATAGACATCATTCCAGGCATAACACAAGACCTGCAGCATTTGTGATTTGGCCTTGAGCAATTCAAAGGAAGCCCAGGACTAAAACCTTCTTTACTTTCCCAATTTACCTATCCATCCTTGCCTACCCATGAGTAGGCTGTGCAGTCAAGGTAATTTTTCTCCCTCTTGCATAATTTGACTTCTGTTCCTTAGGTGGCAGCTGTTTGATGCACACCCGAGAGATTTAAGTAGCCTCTCGCAGAGGGAAAGAGATGGGAATAATTTCCTGCTGGCCACATACTCCTCTGCAGCACTTGGGTTTTATTCCTGCAATAGAGGATGGTGATAGTTGCAAATTGTCACAAGTTGTTCAGTTGATTAACTCTGTGTTTGTGTCACATCCAGAGCAAGGAGACCTAGTTACAACTTGGTCTTCTGAGCACTGCTGCCGTAAATACAAGAGCTGTAAAAATAATGAATAAAAATAAGCTGAGGTCCACTGGTTCGTTAAATCAAACAGAAGACCCCACTAATGTACTTATTTTCCCTAAAAAATCTTTACCACAGAGCATCAAAGTAAATGCACTGAAGAAATGCCACTCCTGTTTTGTTCAAACCCTATCAATAGTTAGTCATGTTTAACAAATCATATTGCAGCCTAACTTAGTCTTGATGAAACACTGTTTATTGCTGTAGTATTTGGGGAAATTTGTCCTTTTTCTTCTCTTAACTTGGGGCCTTTGACCATTACCTGTTTTATTAGGTAGTTACAATATCAAATGTTCCATGCACATAGAGTTTTTAAAGTGAAATTGATCTATCTGTATTATTCACATTACTGAAATTTGGAAAATAAAATGGCAAAACACATTTGGAAGAAGTATTTATGTTTTGTACAAAGCTTCTAAATAATGAAACTGTGTATTTATGCCCCAAATCAGGCAACAAGGCTACAGACACGTAACAGCCAAACTGTGCTGCTTTCAGCACTGAGACAAGCCAAGCAGATTACTCCCATCTGCAATATTTAATATCTAGAACAGAAAATGGATTAAACTGGACACTAATGGGGGTAAAATTTGAATTCTACTCCTAGCAAAAGTAGGGGAGAACTCCCTCACTAGCAAAACTGCTACTGACTGCAGGGGAGTCCAGATCTCACCCCAAATGCATGTGCTGCAAAGGACCAGTAGCAACTTCCTAGGTTCAAGGGAAGCCGGGAGCATCTGCTGAAACAGGGCCTCCCAATTCCCCACAGCTGCCTCGCATCCAGCTTGCAGACAAACGGCTCCATAGAAAACTCATCAACATCAATGGGTCTTTTGACTTGCTGCTCATGGCTTTAGATTAGGACCGCAGAGAGAAGGCAGACCATCATTCTTCCTTATTACAGTATTTAAAAATTGTCCTTTAATAGTGCCAATTTAATGCATGTGGAAAACTGAAAAAATGCTGTTTATACATATTTCCATCTGGCTCATACCCTGTGGAAGCACATCTCAGAATTTGTATAGCTCTTCCTGGGGGTTGAACGTTTCGCACTTCTTGTTGACTCGGGCCATTAATGTTAAATTATCTACAAGGGCCCGTTTGTTTTTAAAACTCCCCAGTTTGCAAGTGAGCATGCGGATTCTAAACTCTGATTCTAGAAGTCCGAAGTTTTCTACAGGGATTATTACATTTTTACATCACAGCCAATCCGAGGGTTGCTAAAGCCTTCAAACAACTGACACCATATGTTTGGGTACAATGGAATCTACAGAATTATCAGCAACTGCAAAAATGTCTCATTACACACCGAGAGCTACAAACACATAACAAATATATTGAGTAGCACGTATGCTTGCAGAGAAATTAATCGACTCAGATGCATACAAAGGGATTTCCAAAGTGCTAAAAACATATTTCAGTGAAGAAATGCACTATGCCAGGTTGTGATTTGCAATATAATAAATAATCCTCCTAAAATTCACTTAACTTTCACTGTGTCTAATGTGAGGCTTCACAGATTGTACAGAATATGCTTTCTGTGACACAACATACAGAAAACAGCACACGAGAAAAAAAAAGTCTCTTTTTCAGGTCAGTAGAAAATGTTCCCAGAATCCTGGCAAAATCTGCAGAATGTATTGTATTTTTATTTACTCTGTTTACATATTTATTTGTTTGTCACATGCCTGTAGAATTCTATCAAACATTCACCTCAGATACTTAGCAATGTCTACAAAATTATAGTTGTGTTTTGGGGAGGGCTAGGGAATACAAAGTGACAATTCACATCTAGAAATCTGGTTTCATGAAAAAAAAAAAAAAAAGAAAACGGGATAGGAAAGCACTAGGATTATTTATTCACTTATTATCATACAATCTGGCCTAAGTCATAGGAAGAGAAATTTTATGAGCAAGTTAAAAATAGTGAGATATAAATGGCAATAATAATGGATAATAATAAATGGTAATTAGCAGTATTTTTCACTGCAATATCACCTTCTACCCACAATTGCAGCAGTGCCTTAAAGAAACAGGTTATGAATTCTGAACCACTAAATATTTTATTCACACAAGAAAATGAATAGTTCATCCACAAAAAGTGCATATTCTTTAGAATATACTGCTTCCTAATGTGAAATGTAGAACCCTAATTTGGCATAGAGGACGAGCTGTCCAGTATTTCTGCAAGAGGTACATCCTACTACTAACGCTGGCAGAAAAGCTAAGGAATATAAAGGATAAATACCTTGAAGAACTGGCTGTATTTTTAAAATGTGAAAAAAATATATCTATTAGACTTGAAAGTTTATTTAAAAGAATGTTTCTTGAAAGCACAACAATTCTTTCAAATGTTTCATTTTTTGTGGAAGTTCAGCATACCCATTATCTTTTTGGTTTGTTTCTCTTTGGTTTTGATTCACCAAAGAGCTAAACCTCTACTTTTAACAATCCCAAATGACTTCTCAGAAATCTCTGGGCTAGCCAAAGGCTAAGGCAAGAACGAAATCCTTTACTGATCAAACCACAGTGACCAGTAATCTGCTCACTGACCCTCAAGTCTGTGGCGAGTTTTAACAATAAGACAAGAGTCAGGAATTCTACTTCCTTCCATAGCAGTTCATGCTTTAACACCAGGCGAGCATCTACCCCCCCGTCTCATTCTCTCTATCCTCAAAATGAGAATAATAAAAATTATTTACCTTGCAAGAATAAGCTGCAAATTGCTGTGCAGTTTATTGCTGTTGCTTTTAAAACACTACAAACTTTGGTATTGCTACTACTTATAACGATAACTAATTATAAATATGATTTAAGCAGATACTCAGTGGCCCAAACTGAGTTTGGGCCAAACTTGAGGCCCAAACTGATTTCAATCTTCATTCCTAAAAGTGAATTAAATTTAACCAAAGACCTACCTACTTTCTTTTTGTTGCCTTATCTTCCAGAGTTCTAATTCAGGCATTTAAGTACATACCTGAGACCTAATAGAATAAAAGTGAAGCATAAACTTACATGTTTTCTGAATCACAGCCCAGAAGTAAATAAGTTTATTATCTAATAAACTTATTAGATAATAAGTTTAATAAACAGAGTAAGAGACGTTCTCCAATTTTTCTGACCTTCACAAGGTACGAGGTATGAAAGATGTCATACAAGAAAGACTATTTCCAAAAGATTCTCGGTCTCGGTTTGCAACCTGAAGAATTTAGGATAGCTAGATATCTAAACTACAGGTGCTTGCTTCTAAATGAAACAGCCAATCTTTTATCATGAACTTCCTTAAAATTCCATGAATATTTTCTTACCTGTTACGCATTAGCTCTGTCGTGCTGTGGCTGAATATAAATTTAACTGTTGACATGAAGATCTTCTTTCTGATTGCTCTTTGAAAACATACTACAAGCAGATGTTGGGGGGAAAAAAAAGAAAAAAGAAAAAACAGTTCATTCTAAATGGAAAACATTATTAGAGAAGAAGTACTAGCAGCACCTTAATTGTGCTCAATCAATGGGAAACGACTTGGTAGGGGTACAGCAATAACAATCTTACTCAGATCTTTTTATACTGTCTTGGGACAAGAAAGATGAATAACCACATAAATCACTTGTAAACAAGTATGAGATAGCAAAGGGCTCAGTTTTGGTCTTTGTCAAGTTAAAAAAAAAAAAAAAGCTTATATGCAAAAAGTTGCATTTTATTGATGTCTCCAACTTGCTCAGCTAACATTGACCTTTATAGACATGTCAAAGAGCTGAAAATCTTCTGCTTATTAAATTGGAGATGCAAAAATGACTGCTGCTGTTATTTGTGCTAGTGTTTCCTTCATGAGGACATGAAGTAGTTGTTTACCTTCTTTGCCAATAAATAACAATCTGAGTGCATTTCTGTTTTCTGAAGTTTTAATCGGGACCTACTTCCAACCATACTCCCTGGTTGATGTCCTCAGAGTCTATAAACTCAGGTATCAAGTTTTTCAGCTCAATTACCTGTAGAATATTGCTGGAATGGGTGCTAAAAATGGGAATAAGCTTCTATCAGCAGCGAGGACAATACAGCCTTTGCCAGTAGACCTACACTTTGAATTTGACACGTAACATCTTGTCACAGCAAAGGGCTCCAGGACAGGTCCACCTTATTTTACATGGTTACTTATCATGTTGCTAGAGCTCCTTCTTGAGGAGGCTGAGGCAGCTCTGCCTGTGTCCTAGACTAGCCCCTTTGCCTCCAGAGTTGAACGTCCAGCTTGTTTATTATCTCTGCACCTCAAAGATACAAGCAGTTGTGATCGAGCTGCGGCAAGCTCCAGCTTTTGATGAGCTGCCACACGTGTCCAAGAGGCTCACGCACTTCCACCCAGCATCACGAGTGTAGCCTGGTGCACACCAGTCTTGTGTCTATCTGAATACGGACTGAGCCATTTTCCTCCCTTGTCCCAAAGCAGTGGTGCTATCCCTGTCACCGCTCCTCCCTAGAAGCTCGCTTTTCCCCACCAGCCCACAGCTGGAGCAGTGAATAGGAATTTGAGGATATTTCCACACCAGGATGAAGAAACTAATCACAGGTCCCAGGAAAAGCACTAACCTAAAGAGAAAAGACATTAGAGAAGGCAACTGAACACTACAGGTTTACCTTTACCTTCTATACTTACAGAGGGAACAGAGGGAGGAAATTCCCTTGCAGTGACCACAATGAACATGTTTGCTGAACCAGATATAAGCAAAAAGCAAAGACCTGCATTCCTGATATCAAAGGAAAATCAGAACAAAACCATAGACTTGAACTCCTTTGGGTCTAATATTTTTGAAAGAAGAATCATTCAGTCTCCTTAAAATGTGATTTTATCTGTTGCCAAGGCCTTTTTTGGACCAAAAATAGAAATCTCATTTACAGAAACATTTTTAGCTTTGCTGAAATGCTGGTGATTCCATATGTCGTTTTTAAATTCAAAATCACTTTATCTAAATGATAATAATCTCAGAAGTGCATTTCCCTTAATGCACATGCAGTTGTGTTTGTGGTGGCTGTTAGAATTATCAGTTGTGTTACTGTAATTTAGAAAGCCAACCAATGAAAATGGAGAGCCCCTGATTTCAGTTTTAGCAAATTCCTTGTATGGCATGAACTGTTTTGAGAAGCTGCATATATAATTCAAAGTTCAGGCACCCGTGCAAATACTTTGCTGATGGAAACTGTTCATAATATCATGAGTTCACACACTTTTAATAGTTACATGACCTTAGTAATCTGTCTTTCTTGTCTTGACTCTCTGAAAGTCAGGGAGGGTTTCTGTAGGCAATTGATACACAAGTCTTGTCCCCCTATTTATGTTGCATGGCATCTTACTCATTATTGGTTTTCAGGTCATTAATGGAGAAAAGAAAAGGAACAATCCCACTTTAGTCTTTTTTCCATTAAAAGGGGGTTGAAAAGTAAAATAGCATTGAAACAGCAGATGGCTATCCAGTACTGTCAGCCGAATGACAGATTACTGCAGGACCTGTTGCAGATGGATATGCTGTAGGAACCACTGATTAGGACATATATTTATGCTTTACAATAGATATCCTAAAAAACAGAAATAGATTATTCATTTACAGTTAAGCAAGATTTGGAGAAATGGTTATTCAACTCACCTCTACTGGTTTTATTTGAAGGATCGCAAATTCAGGCTCTGGCCTTCAGTGCCTTCATCATTTCTGAAAACAGAATTTATTGGAAAATTCTTCCCAAAGTCTGTGCAAGAGGATTGACCATTTAAACAAACAATGTATGCAGGAAGGTCAAGTCCTTTATATTCCTATATATAGGATAATGCATAATGCATAAATGCATTAAACTGCATTTAAAGTACCTGTGAATACATATTTTGGCATGACTCAAGGTATTGATCTATGTGTCCAGATCAGGGTTGTGAATCTGTACAAAGAAATATCCTGCAGCTTCATTGGCCATTAATCTATCTATCTGGAACATTTCAGATTGCTGTGAAAAGTGAGTTTTGGGGGTCTTTGTTTTTCTTTCTTTTTTTTTTTTTTTTTTGAGGAGGGGGAGCGAAAGGGAGGGGAAGGGGAGAGATTTATGGGGATTCCTAATTCTATATCTGCAGAGGTTCCTAAGAAGCCCTAAATACACTTTCAATGGTGATAAAATTTTAAATGCAATTTGCATCAGAAATATAAACTGTTCAGTTTTCCTACCTTTGCTCTGGAGCTTTCAGATGTGAACTCTCTGGAGGACACAATCTTCCATTACACATGGAAGTCTTTCCAAGGTTTGATTTTTCATTCTGCACAGTGTAATTGTTGCTGAAATCTCAGCACATTATGGACAGGAAACTCTCTCCTGTCTGCTCTGCTAACAAGGAATTGGATCCAAAGGATTTCTAGATGCATAGCTAGTGTAAGGACTGCAAACTTCCTCATTAGATTGCCATAGAGGAAGAGTTCTTTGTATGTTGCACTTGATTTGTCTTCAATACACTTTTTATTTTAACTGCTTCCATTACCTAGTTATTTACTGCAATCTTAATCAAAACCCATTTTGTTTGATTTTCTAATTATATACTTGCATTTGTTCTTACAAATTATAAGGAAATACCTATTTCATTTTTAAAACAGTATTTAAGGCTTAGGATGATTGACTATCACACTTTAAATCTTGGCACATCATTTTTCATCCTTCTGTCACAAGTGAGAGTAAGTAACCACAAGCCCTGGTAGTTCTGGATACTTAGTTCACTTACAGAACCAACAAGATCACATCTTTTACCCTACATTACTCACTTGTTCCCTTCCCTATGTCTCCTTTTCCCATCAAGGAGATAGATAAATCTGTTGATCCAGGAAGGTAGGACAGGAAGTTGCACCGGACTGTGCTTTGCAGCTACTTGCAGTTACCAGACACAGGCCTTACTAGCCAAGGTCTCTCAACATGCTCCAGCGTTCATTCCACACAGCTCTGTGTTCTTCAGGATCTTCCCCCACCTTCAAAATCTTTCCTCTAGCAAGAATATTACCTTCTTTCTGGGTTCCCTTCTTCTTACTGAGATCACTTCTCTCCAGGGACCCTTCTTTTTGGAACCAGCTCTTTTTTCTGGAATTGCAAGTCCCTTGTTTTCCTAATCTCTGTACAGAAGCACAACACATGAGCGGCCTCATAATTGGTAGTTGTATCTATGTCTTTTTATTAATTGCAGGATTCAAGTGCTACTTTTCCAAAATATAAAACCAGCCATATCACTTGAAGTTAGCAAGTAGGAGGCTCCTTGAAAGTTCAAAAGTTCAGCTGCAGACACACATCACACACACACAAAAATACGTCACCTTAAAACTCACATTTTAAGGGTTTTGGTTTTGTTTTGTCTCCAACCCCTTTCTGCTTTTTCCATTCTTTTCCTCTGCATTACAACACTTAGCAGTAGTGGAATTTAGAGCCGCACGTTGAGCTTGATCTTGCTCAGTGCAGAGCACTCCCAATTCTTGCTCCTGTCAAAGAAAATGAGAACTACTCACAAGACCTCAGAAAAGTAGCACCTCCATTCATGACAATGTACAGTACAGACATCACCTTCTAAAATGTTATTCTTACAAATTTGCAGATCTGACATTTTTCAAAGTCTCCTTCAACAGCATCCAGATAGCTGCAGGAGTTGTTGAGCCAAAGAGAGGGCTCTTAAGAGGGAGTCTCCAGCTGCAGCCGGTGCGTTGCCATACGAGTGTTTGAGGTGGAGGCTGCCTCAGCCACCACAGCCCTGCTTCTGGCAATGCAGCTGCAAAAACCGGGGCTGCAATTCTCAGCTTTATTAGCTCCCTCAGTCACAAGCGAAAGATTTGGCCTGCCATGTTTCAAAACCTGAAGAGTAAAGAGATGAAAATTTCTTCTATCACCAAACAGGCTTGCAGGAGTCATGCTAAATGCTGGAGTTCAAACCAGCCCAAATGTGTGGGTTTGCAGCCAGACTGTAATTGCAGAATTAAGGTCTAAGCTAAATTTCAGTGATAATCACTTGAGGAGATATTTGCAAATACTAATATTGCATTTACAAACTGAAGGATTGTGTGAAGAGATAAGAGAAAAAAAAAGAAAAAACAAGAAAAGACACATGCCTACTTCCCTGATCATGGTTAACTAGTGACGCCCAGGGTACAAAACAACAAAACCACACAGAGTCGCCTTTATCTGCTCAGATAACTTTACGTAGGTCTGTGGTCAAAGCCCACGGGGGCTTTACTGTAAAGCTCAGTAAGAAAACATATTCATCCTTTTGATGTCTAGCACTCTTACTACATAACATCTCTGGTATTTTTTTCAGCAATAATGTTCACAATCTTCACTAATATTCCTTTTTGGTCAAAGCTGAAGAGAGACAAAAAAAGGAAATAAAGCACCATGGAGAGGAACTTAAATGGAATGGGACATAAAAATTCAGGACATCTATGTTTGATGCCATTAAAAAAAAAAAGGAATAGAGGGAGGAGGAAGAGAGGGATGACAAAGTGAAAAGAAAAATGCAGCAACTCTTTTATGTGAAGATTACATTTAAAAATAACCAACTAACAGTCTGCACTTTTCAAAAGACTGACGTCCTGAAACGCATTTAGATTGATGCAGCCTGAGCCTGAAGTTCTCTTGCTGAGTAAACAGTCAAGTGTTCTTAATAGGAATTGCAGTTTCTCGACATCTGTTGGGGAAAAGGGAATGGTGAAACAACAATTTAGATTGAGATTGGTTTTGTTAAATGCATTTAAATTCCAAGATTAGTGGTGTTCTTTCTTTTTCAATTAGCATTTACTTGCAGAAAGGTTACAGATGAAGGGGCTGAGAAAGAGTTCTTTGGGGGAGGGGGGTTAGCTCCCAGGGCAGTACAGAGCGCACTAAAACCCTGTTACACAGAGTAGCATAAGACTCCAACAGACTTACAACTTATGCAAAAGTGAGTGTCATTGAAAAACTCTATGAAGGAATAAAAAAAAATAATAAAAAAAAAAACAAGGACCGTGACTTCACTTTGTTGAGCTCTTAAAAACCAAGCTGGAATTCATATATGAAAAAATATTATTATTGCCTTTCAAAGGAATTTTCCAGCCCATTCATTCTGCAATTCCCCACGCTGATTAGACTGTGAGAGGACTGTGACTTCTTCGGGGTCACAGAAAGGTAAAAAGAGAGGAAGGATATAAAAGAAATGTCCTACCTGATTTGCTGCTTTTCAAAAACCAAGCTCTCTTTATGAGTTTTGTCAAACAGAGGAAGATGCTTCTATCCCAGTGAAACAGTTGCAGTCACTGGGAAATTGCAATAAGGAATGTTCTGAATTTTTCTGCTCTGTTTTCCACCAAAGCAAATGTTGGGAGCTTGAGTCACCCTTCTAGACCCAAAGCTGCTGCAAAAGCTTTGATTTTAGTGTGAAGTCGTGCAATCGGGCACCAAACCTGTACCTGTTATTTTTGACAGTATTGTATTTTAATTTTTTTCAACAGACATTTCAATCAATTCTGTCTCTTTTATCTGCAGAATTCTGGTTGTACTACATTGCTTTGTCTTTTCAAGTTTGCTGTTCTTGTTTGTGCTTGTTAAATATCTGGAATAAAGGAGCTGTGTTTGCTCACTTGCTTCATTTGGAGCACTTGGCATTATTACTGTTTTTCCATTGCAAATCCTGGAAAACTGCACTAATTCTCACCCATTAGTGATGGACTCAGAGCTGGACAAAACTATTCAGCCATTGTCTGAATAGGTGGGAAAGATAATCAAAAGATAGAAGGGTGCATTTGGAAATGCAAATGAAAAATATAAGTCCATTTCTTTTATTTGATAATTCAACAATGTTGTAAACATTTATTGCTAAACACCCGTAAGTCGACAGAAAGACTCCCATTAGCTTTGCCAGCTAAATGCAAGAAGCATCCTAATGGGCAACACATGGGTTAGCATCAGCACAATGTGTTTGGTGCTCTACTTGCTGGTAAAGGAATGTCAGTCTAGAGGAATCCTGTTTAAATTTCTCTCTGGACACTTAAAACTAGCTGAGATTGATTGCGCTATTTATTGATCTCATTTATATTGTCTTGGAGATTTCAGGCTAATGTTAATCTGATGAAGTGCAGATGAAGTAGGCTGCAGCGGTTAGCGCTGTGTGCTTTATTGCACAGAGCGGTTAAAGGACCAGTGTGAACTGAAAGTATGAGCAAACAAGTGTACAGTTAGCCCTGTGGAATATTTGTTTCTTTAACCACAAGTAGATGTGATCGCAAGAGACTTTACAGGAAATTGGACTTTGGACTCTTGCACCTTCAAAGGGAGAGTCCCCCACCCCTTCCTTTTCTCCTTCTCAGAAACCTTAATGTTTTTGTACCTCTGTCTCAGTGTTTGAAACACTGATAGTATCAGCATGGCCTCTGCTTTGCACTAGCAGCCTGGTTTCCAGCAGGCCTTTGCACCACACGTATACAACATGCAGCCCCTGGCTCATCCTGGTTCCATGACGGGACTCTCAGCATTAGAGTCTGGTCACCTAGTCCAGACTGGGAAGCTTCATGAGTGGCAAAAATGATTTCATGGATGGCGGAGGAACCAGGACGGTTTGTCTGAGCCCCAGGCACATGGAGCAGCAATTTGTTTCAGAAGAAATAAGTAGCTTTAAGTAACTTTAGTTTTTCTCCTGCAGCAATCTTGAGCCACACTTTAGGATGCTTGATTTGTTTTCTTATCTTTTATCTGCTATCGCACAAAGTATGGGCTGAGACGAAAAGTTTTACTCATGTGGCTGGTTCCACTAAGCTAAAAGAATTATTTGGTATAAGTAAAGGCTATAAGCTCATCCTTGAAATTGTTTTGTTAAATAGGAATGGTCAGGTAATTTGCCAACAAGTATTAATATTTCACAAAAAAAAAATAGAAGCTGGTAAGGTCTGTGTTTTTTTAATTTGAGTCATTCAAGTTTGGGAAAAAAAAAAAAAAAAAAAAAAAAAGGTTTGGGTGGGGGCTGGGGTTTGCCGTCCGTTTTCACCTAAAAGGAAGGAGTGCTAAACAGGCTGTATCACATCAGCTGTATCTCCAGGAGGTGCTGTGTCACAGATACACTGCCTTGACTCACATTTTTTTTCCCATCTCTCATTTTCCATCCCATCCCCTGTGCAGTTAAGTGTTGATATCAGCAGTAAATCATCATGTAGCACATGCCTGTCCAGCTAGACACACTGGATGGGAAAGGAGGTTCTCGATTTTACCCTTTTGCCTGCAGTGATACCCACAATACAGCTTTGGGCAGCACAGAAGCAGAGTTTACCCGCTGCTTTAAAACAGCGATCTGGTAAGCTTTGAGTTAGCAAGTTCAAGACAAAGTCCAGTCTATGGAAATCACGGCATTTTATGTCATTCCCAGACACACCATGAACGAACTAAGGTGCTGGGTGTGTAATTGACAGCTAAACATCACTGTGCTGTGAGCTCTGCATGTTTTACTAGCTGGGAAGGAGACCAGCCTTAGTTGGCTTCTTGCTTGGGACTAGTTGAGTCCAAGAATTTCATAGGGTGCTATTCCTTCTGCTAGGCAAGGACACCTGGTGAATGAGGCAGTTTCTTAGCTGTACCTATTAGGATCCAGTCCTGTAGCTTCATTCATTTTCCAACCTACTAGGACTCCTCCTAGAAGAAGCTACCCATGTGCAAAGATACTTAAGTTTTTTTTCAAGTTAGTTGCTTGAAAGGATGAAATATAAAGAGCTGAAAGAGGTAAAATGATTTTCCACACAAAGAAGGAGTTGTGGCACAAAGAAGTGTGGTTTTGATGCAGATTCCTCTAAGAGTTAGTTGAAATGAAAGGAAGCACAGACAGGATGCCTGGAGAGAAGAGGCTAAAGAAGCAGAAAACTAAACCTGACTGAATCCAGGTCTGGAATTTGTACAACTTCTCTTATTTAGTTTGCTTGGGACTGAATTTATTGTATATTAAGGGCTTTAATCAAATGCTGTGGGTCATATGAATGTATTTTTAATGCTTTTATGGTGTGGCATGTTCTAAGCAAAAGTGTCATCCCACATATATCACATTTGTCTAAATTTGCATTCTCCCAGATGGCCACATTTATTGACTCTGTAAAGTTAAGCGTCTCTCCCTGCTCCCAGCCAATCAAGGTCTGATGGAGGTTCAGACAAAGCAAATCCCTCATTGTTTCATCTATTGCTGAGAAAGACCCATAACCAAAATCCCTGGCTCTAACACCCCCAAGTGTCAGTCCCAGATTTGCACTGAAAGCTACTGGCCCACATTCTATTTTCAATTTTACAAATTCCGTGGAATTCAAAGCTCTGTTACCTGTGAACAATTCTTTCACTACCATGTTATTTGCACTTTTGTCATGCAATATTCAATACTGAATATTAACCAAATTGGTGGGGAAGAAAGAGGGGGAAAGATGCCTATTTCACAACTATCAAATAAATAGTAATTTTCCAACTATTATTTCAAATATATTCATTCATACATACGTGACGCAAAACCTCGGAAAAATACTAAATTCCTTACATCTCTAAGAACTACGTTTTAAATAACTTTTAAGAGGCTTTATTTTTTCCTAGTTCTCCTAAGTCTGTTCTTTCCAGCTATCTATCTTTAATAATTAAAAATTCACAAAATTCAATCAAATTCCTTTCCCTTAAATCACACCAAAGGAAAATGAACAACAAAATACCCACAGTCCAGGTAGCTGCCAATTTCTTTTCTAGTAAATGTTTAATCACTGACTTTTTTTTTAAGTCCAAGAGTAATAAGTATGGGAATTTAATCATCATTTCTATTAGTACAACTGCTTGAGAGGGTCTTGAAGACATTTCCTTTCACTTTAGTTTGCCCTGTGGATAAGTAGAGCACTTTGGTTCTGTATTGATTTGTCCTTTACTGCGGTGATCACCTTTCATTTTCAAGCATTCACCTTCCATTCATGAGCATTAAATCCCTATTTAAAAGAAATAATAGAAGTTGAATGGTGGCTCAATAGGGCAATGATCAGTGGAAGAACCCAGATGACTTTATCTGGGTCAGAACTTTATTTCATTAGGTTGAATAGTGATTTCACGCTCTCCCCTTCTCTGCCTCTCTGGCTGTGACAAGCCTTCCCTCTCCCTAAGGATGTGGAGACCAGCTGCCTTAAGATAAGAGAAAAGGAAGGGAAAGAAAGTGCATTTATAAAGGACACTGGTCTACACGTGCAGTTAGCAGCATATAAAAGCCCCCTGTGTGTGAATGTGGGCTAACACATCAGCACATGTCTGTTTTGAAATGAAGAGCAGCAGGTACATTTTGACACAAATTCAAATCAAACGTGTGCCTTTGATATCATACTGGCAAAACTCGATCATATGCTTTGCTAATCGAGTGTGCCGAGTCTCCTATGCTTATGTTTTTTGGAATTAAATTGCATGACTGTGCTTTGCTCTGTAAAATGTGTAAATGTGTAAATTATGTCAGGACAGATTGCAAATGCCAGTTGAAGAAATAAAAAATATGCTGCACTCATTGTAAAGAGTGCAGGGGTGTGGCCTGGGAGACGGTGAGAAGGGGTTAATGCCTCCTAGCAAAATTCCTGGAAGAAACAGATTGATTTATTAACTGTTATTTGTATTAGTAGTATTAGCAACACAGTGAAGAAACACCAGAAACCCTAGAAAACCCCAGTTAGGACTTAGAGCCCAGTGAGACTGTACTGTGTCAGTAAGTGCAGAGCCACAGTTCCCACCTGAGTTTGTTGCATTAGAGACAGGACGAAATAATCAGCGTTCTGAGCAGAGGTAGAGTGTATGAGTGAACACAGAATGGACTTTCACGTTGGCCCTGTTTCAGTAGAGCACTTAAGTAAGAGTTTAAGACCGTCTCCTGTAAGAAATGTGCTTAAGCAGAAGCCTGTGCACAACCATGAGCAGCAATGTGGCCCTGAAATAGAGCCAATATATACAGCTCGTTTGATACATTGTGTTTACATATATGGAATTATTTGATCAGCTTTTAATGTATTTTAATTATACTTTAAATCTTCAATTAAGTCAAAATTCCCTGTGCTCCCACATTGTTTATCTCCTTTCCTCCTGCTTTTTCCCATGAAAGAATGACTTGGGATTATTCTCCCGATACTCCTCTATTCTGGTTTTGTATCTCATGTAAAAGATATCTTGAAAATCAGGGATTGTATCTGAAATCAAAGAGCACACAGATCCTCAGCCTCTCAGCAGTCAGCTTTCTTTCCAAAGTTTGATCATTCTCCTTTTTGAGAGATACTAAAATTCTGGTTCTGCTGAAATCTAAATCAGCCAGAATCTGGCTCTGCGTTCATCAGTATTAGCCTACACCCCACTGTGCAGGGGAATTATCACCCAGGAATGATTGTTCTCTTTTCTGATGAGATTCATTAAATAGGTATCATGGCAGACCTGAAATAGATATTAGTAGATTGTGAGAACAATTTAAACATATGTCATTCAAAGCCTTAGGAATAAATATTCTGATTTTACAGACTCTCTTTTTCAGCCTTCAGCTATTTTTTTAAGTGGATCGTGTTTAACCTACAGAGTTATGTAATCATTTCCAGTGCCTTTATTACTTACCATTTAATATTTTATCATCAAACATATTCTGTAGTAATGTTTGAAATTTTTGCTTTGATGGACTGAACTTAAGAATTGTACCTTTAAAATTGGTGTAGGGGGAAAAAAAAAAAAAAAGTATTCCAAGGTATTTTCTATATAAAACTGGCTCTGGCTAGATGTTACCTAATATGACCAAATGTCTGAAAATCAGGGATTAAGAATTTTCGAGGTTTATTTCCTGACAAGGCAACTTTGTAAGTTTTGTATGTGACAAAATAGGTCAGACAATTTTCCTTCCCCCAGGAGCAGGACACACTTGCTGCTTCACATCAAGCTTTCAGACTGCTATGGAACTACTTAGCATCAATGTTTGCATGGGCACCTGTGCATCTAAGCATCTAGACAGAGTACTTAGGTGTCCTGCATTTCAGAACAGTGTTCCACATCATATTTACATTTATTTGTTGTGTCAAATAGCCTAGAATACTTATTTAATGTTAAGCCATGGAAATTACGGATGTATCTGCAGATTAGAATTATATGGAGTAGAAAATTCTTCTGCAGCAGTAAAAGCATGGACATCTGAACACATTTTATCTATGGCTTTCCAGAGTCTTGGTCCCAATGGCCTTTACATAAATTTCATGTGAGAAAGCCAAAGAAAGAGTGTATGAACAGCCACTATAAAACAGTCAAAACATCTGGAACATTTTGGAGCATTGTGCAGGAGCGAGCTATGGCTAGTGAGGCAACCTGGGGCAATCACAGGGCTACTGTAGTCACCAGGTTTGCAGTAGCCTATGGAGGACATCAGCATGCTACAACTTCAGTGCAAAGAGCTTCCCCTCTTTTCCTGTAAGGAATTTGTATGTCACTCATTCAACGGTCTCATTGCTTGAAGACCAGCTGCTCCTGCCCATACAGTTAATGGGACAAGAGAAAGGCACTATCAGACCTAACGGAGGTAATCTGCCCCGTGGCAGTTTACCAGACTGCTATGTATCTTTCAACTTGTATCTTCAGTTAATATAATGTAACAATCAAGCTGAGTTTTTTTCCCTTGAAATAGCTGCTTATGCAAAATATTTAATCACACATCTTACGCTTACTCAGGTGTTTTCCCCACCCTCCAAGAGCTGATTCATGTTATGGCTTTGGTGATTATCTATTGTGTATGCCAAAAACCTCTCCTTTCATTACAGAAGCCTATTTTTAAATAAAAAAATGATTTTTTTTTTTAATAAAAATTCTGAGGAGGAAAATTATAGCAGGTTGGTCAAACCTTTTAATCTTCTACATGTTTATGTTAAATTATGTGATGGAGTATGTCAGGGAAAATCAAAGATCCCTTCTGAAATACCATTCCAAAATTAAAAATACAGAAGTATGCAGCTTTGAGAATACTATGATAGGGTACTTACTAGGAGTTCCCCTTCCCCTTTATTTTCGTATAACTCCACATGCCTGTATATTTTCACCATCTTTCACAGAGCTTTTTATTTAAGCTGAACCACATGTTCCAGAGGAAAATGGCATCGTTTCTTAGACCTACGCTACTGTGGATCACATTTCCTGGATTTTCAACCAAATTCAGCACAACATTCACTTTGCTTTGAAAATCTGGCTTTTGATTTTGAAGCTTAATTTGTCTCATTAGAATATTTGGCCCTTCAGTCACATGTTCGGCACCCTCCCAAGCTGCCATTCGGAATTGCATGAGCTAATATAATTTATTGCTATAGTATTATTAACTAGGAATATCTACCAAGTTTTGTCCTCTAAGCAAACTCATTAATTTCTGTTGACAGCCTTCAGGTGGCACTGAAGATGAAAAGAGAAAGAGATGTTTTTCCCCTTTTAAGTATAGTCCTGCAGTTATGCTTTAAAGAGAACACAGTTCTGTCTATATGATCTTTACTGAAAGGGACGATATGGAGTTCTGTGGCTTCACATACGCGTTCCCATAAACCCCCCTACAGAAGATGAAACATGACACTTCCTTTGTAAGGGATCCAAGAATCCTTCCCCTAATCCATAGATTTCATATGTATGTAATCAACTTTTATTGGTTTTGTGAGAATGCAGCTTCCCCTTCCAATATGAGCACAATACAAACTTTGACAGAGCCATTAATAGAGAGATGCAGAGCCCAAACGAACAGGCAAGTTTATGTAAAGCTTTTCTCTCCATGCTTTCAGTGATGCTTGCGCAGTGCAGTCTTGCTACATTAAACTCTTGCCGTGTCGGACTCTCAAACACAAGCTGCCTGGTAAAAAGAGAGAAAGCTGGTGCTGTCAAAAAATCACAGCAGAGCCGAAAAAAATGTCGAGGGTTTCCTAAATACTTTTTTTCTCTTGCTATAGGCAGAGACCTTCTGTGCCTTGATAGTGAGCCTATTGAAGTTAATGGCAAAGATCCAAATGATTTCAGTGACACTAAATCAAATCATTTATGGGCAAGTTTTGAGGCTTGCTGTTTCTAAGCCTTGATGTTTTTATTCAGAAACTTAGGTCATTATCCAAAGCCTTGTAGAGATGCAGTTCTGGAGTCCTTTTGGGGCAATTTTCAACACACTACATGCAATCCATCCCTTTAAACTCAGAGGTAGGAGCAACTATAAATATTGAGAAGAATAGCAAGACTTTTTGGAAGAAAGTATTCTATTAGAATATTAATTCATTCAGATCTCTGAATTAAGAGGACACCAGGCACTGGATACTGATCTCAGCAAAGAGTCAGTTGAATCATAAACCAGCAAAATGTTGAGCTAAGAAACACTTCCGCTTCATGACACAGTCACAATCACTACGGATTTACTGTTGCCCTTAGTAAATACAAACCTTATACAATACAAAAAAAAAAGGAGAGGAGAGGAGAGGAGAGGAGAGGAGAGGAGAGGAGAGGAGAGGACGTGCACCATAACCTTTCCAGGGACTGAGGCAAAGCTGATCAGCCTGTAGTTCCTCTGATTCTTCTCCTTTTTTTGAAGACAGGTATGCCATTTGCCATTCCCAGTCATGGAATCTGGCCCTCCCCAGATTGTGAGAACCTTTGAAAGAAGATAGAAAGTAGCCACTCAATGACTTTGGAAATATTTTATTCAGTTGAGAAATCTTAGGGTAAAACATTTTCTGAATTCCTCTGTAGTGAATAGCAAACATATTCCCCATTCACCTCTACACCACACAGCAATAGTACCAGTCCTGAGCATGCAGCAAGGATATGGTACATGCAGTTCACACCAAGCTTAAAAAAATGGCCTGTGGCTTAGAATAATGGAGCTGAGAAGGTCCCAGCTTTTTCAGAAAGTGTGTTCTGTTCAGTGTCCTACTTTTCACAGGCAAATAACAAAACAAGAACATCTGAACAAGATTAAAAGTTTGTCTATTACCATCATAAACAAAGGAAGGAAAAAAAAAGAAAAAAAAAAAAAAAACATTACCACCAATAATCCAGAGATGGTTTTGGATTACTTATTATATTCTTAGCTTGAGAGCCAGGTGAAGTAAGATCATCTTTTATGTTACAGTTTTTTGAGATCCACTGATTTTTTTTAGCCACATTTCATAGTTATCTAAGGGGGAAAGACACAAGAGCACTATTCTTAAATATGTGCCTTCTAACTAGAAGATTTAGTATCAGTCACCCTACCGCAACTCTATCTTAATGGAATATACAAGTGCAAGTCACCAGTACAGCTATCATACGTCTTCAACTGCCTGTTTCAGAATGATTAATACATATTAGTTGCTCTGGGTGTCTTTTTATGATTTTCTTTTTACTGTTGCATCTAACCCTCATTTTGATAGTCTAGAATTACTTTTTCCTTCTTGAAAATACTCAAAAGATTTCTTTCTCAACTCTTTCCATATTATTCACTATTCAAATGTTACTACAGATGTCACTGGAAATGCTCTCATTTTGATCAGTGTCTAAGTTCCCATCCTCTGATCGACAGAAGTAACAAAACAGTGAAGCTCACTCTAGCCTATATCCTCTATAACCAGAGAACATAAAGGCACTATCTTAGCATTGTAATAACCTAGTAATGACACTGAGAACCTCCATTTCAGATGTCTGAAGGTTTTGCAGAAGGTATCCTTAGGTGATGTTATCCTTTTGTGAGCACAAATAGGGAAAGAGCTTCTGTAACTAGCTGTTGAAAATATAGCGCTAATATTGAATTTAAATTGCTTCAGCTGATTTCCATGGCTGAGATGTAGGACTTCCTAACCCTTAATCTAATCTCCAGCTCCAAAAGGTACAACTCTCTGGTCATGGATGAATGGGACTGTGTGAATAGCAACCAAAAGTTGCAAGAGCTTGAAACATTTAGTATTAAATGAATAGATGAGCAAAATAAATAGAATACATTAAATAGGTTTTGAATGGTTATACCACCAGACATGTTTTCACAAGTCCATTCCTTCAATTTTACTTCCATATGATAAGACAAAAGGCAAGTGATTCTACTTTGCAGTGGTTGTGGAAAATAACAGATAGATTAAAAATTATATTTACCACAATCTGCTATTAGAGCAAAATTTCTAACTATAACAAGGAAAACAGTCTACATAATTAAAATGCAAAGAATTTCAAAATTTTAAGTTGATTTCACTGATTTATTTTGTTATTTATTTTTTGCAGTTCATTTATGCTTGACGGTAAGATTACACTGGTCACCAACTTGTTAATCACACTTCTGAGTTCTTCAGCACTAGCATAATGCTATGTTCAGTATAAAAAAACAAACTGAAGCATTTATTTAAAAAAAAATTTACTGTTTTAATTTTAAATAAATTAGATTTTTTTTTTCTGTATACATCTCAACCATGGATTTTTTGTATATTATAAAGGCTCCTAGTTCCTGCCTTAGGAAAGGAAGACACCCCTGGATCAATATCAAAAGATCTGTGGAAAACTGGAGAAGCCATTTAACTAAAACTTACTGATGGACAACAGAAATAGGGCACATGGAAATATCCTTGTCCTGAGCTGAGATGTAGTAACAACTGCCACCAGTGTCTGATTCATTTGGGATGAAAAGTTTCCATCTGAGAGTCTAATAATCTCTTTCCAAGGAAGAAAATCCTTCCTGCATAGGCTTAAGATCATAGCTCATGAGTGAGCTCAGAGGTCATATTAAACTGAGTATTTCTTTCCCTTGCCCAAACCTAAACTGCAGGTTTCACATTATCTGCCAGTATCTATGACTCGTTGTTATTAGTTGTGCATTTCTCATATTAGTGAAAGAAACAAACGACACACCTTTCTTAAACAATTTTTCATTGCCATCAGATACCAAGTATCCTTAGCACTGCCAAGTTGATCAGCATAGATTATTAATTATGATACTGCTGGTACAGTTCAATTTAATCAGAAAGAACATCAAGGAGTCCAAGAAGTAGGGTATATAATGCAATTTATCTTTGCCTTGTACTGATAGGGATAACAATGATTTGCAAATTACTTCAGCTACAAATACACAATTAAAAAGAGATAAATATCACAAGATATGCCACATTCTCAACTCAAAGCCAAAAGTGCAGGTCTTAATCTTAGTAGTCAGTTTTAAAATCATGAGTTAATTCTCCTCTTGATGTGCACGCTTAACTCCCATTAAAATTAATGGGGGTTACACATGCTCATCGTGGAAGAAATAGACCCCATAGTGTGTATATTCTTCAAATAATAAGGATTTGGTAATTACTATATTATTTGTTCATTAATTTTCAATTTATCTTGTAAATGTGCACTCTTTGTGATCTTAGGTCCAATTATACAGAGTAATTTGTGGCAAAAGGTCTAGTGGAGCATTATCCTCTTAAAGGACATGTGGTTTTATAGCATATATTGACAGTACTTTAATTCTTAAACTTTATCACTTGCAGAATACACCAAAACAAGGGAATGTGACTCTGGCAGTTAAATGCATATGGTCCAAATTCCTTTGAAATCCCTGGGTCTATTCCATTGATATCAACTAGTTTTGGTGAGGCCATTTTCCTTTAATTAGTCATTGTCCAAAAGTAAGATTTTTAAGACTGATGATATTCAGATGCCTTCATTCTGGGTGCCCACGCAGAAGGCTGTTTATAGATAATATTTTTCAAGGGATATGTATTAAGGTTTTTGTTTTGTTTTCAGAACATTTTAGAGAAGTAAGGTAATATGTACCAATCTCCAAAAGACAACTCTTAGTTAATTTATGGCATTTCTAGTATTTCCTGAATAACAGTTATGGTTTCTCTTGGGCTGATTTCCTGTGGCCAAGTTTTTAAATGCTTATAGCAGGTTATATATGCTTATGGATGTATCTTCTTTAAGATCTTTTAGACTTTTTCTAAGATCCTATCTTACTCTTCTGTCCTCACTCTCCTTTTAAAAGAATCTTCCTAGTTCTCTTATCCATTTTTGATATCTACTTCACAAATAAATATATCTGTACTCATTTTATCCAGCCTATGCTCCACCAATCACCCCTTTGATGGTAAGAGATAGCACAGAACCTACATGCTAATCTCTGTGTATTGTGTAATTGTCAAGAACGAGTGACTGAGAAAAGTCATAAAAGGTTAAAGCAGTTGCTATCCACAGTCAGCGTGACCCAAGGAATTTTCCATGAAAGTAATTGTTTGCTTTGGAAGTTTCTGATGAGTTAGTGTAAATTCATTAAGGTGGATGATGATTAAGTTCAGTGAAAATTGTGTTCAATGAGCCTAAAACAGAGAAATTCAAGCTATCTTGAACAGACATTTAAGGGGAAAGGGGAGGAAACTGCAGTACTTGCCATAGAAAGAGAACTGCCAAGCAAATCATTTTATTTCAAAGTTTTTTTCCTGCACAAGTAGCACGAAGCAATGATTCCTATTCTGTTAAAAAAAGAGAGAGTGACAGATTATGATTTGGGGAATGAGTTAAGGGTTAATGAAAGATCTTAGAGACTGGCTGCCTCTATTAGCCTATGAGAACAGCATGACAGTAATGCAACATTACAGCTACAGAATTTGTTCTAAAACTAAATTCCAGGATGCTTTCAGATCATTTCAGATTTGCATTCCAGGGCCTACCAGGTTCAGAGAATTAGTAATGACTAGAGTTGTAATATTTTGATAAAAAGTCATTTCACAATTATATTTTTCTAGGACATTTCTTCTTCTAAATATTTCATATTTAAAATAATTTTCTATAGACTGAAGTAGTTATTTTTGAAGGGAGAGATACCTAGTTAGTTTCCTTTTCCCTTATCATGTTATTTAAAAAAAATACAAAAGAAAGAAATGCAAAAGAAAATACAAGTTAAAAAGAAAACAGTCTACCTTCTCAAAAGGTCTTTTAATAGAAAAAAAAAAAGTCCTGTTTTTTGGTATTTTTAGAGTGTTAAATTTGGGGAAAACAAACAAACAAACAAAAAAGCACATACATAAAGGTAACTCAAGTCTTCTAACAGGAAAAAAAAAAGACACAAAAACATTTTTACAGAGATATCTGTTGGAAAGTGTAAGCACTTGACATAACAACAGTTTCCAGCCAGCTGGATGCACAACAGGGACACAGACACCAAGTGGGGGTGTCGATACCTTGCAGTTTAGATGCTTACTATTTTCTAATAGGCAGTTTAGGCCTTTCCTCTCTTTGCATGCTGCCTTTTGTGAACTCCATGTCTTTGACGCTGAGTTCGGCCCTGCATAAGACCACGCACCAGGTCTGGGGCACGTTGCTGTGCGACCCTCGCCAGGGCGCACGATCCGCGTTGCAGCACCTCGCGCCCCGCAGCCCCCTCCTCTCACACCCCACGCGCCAACACCCCCACAACACACATTCGTCAGTCTAATCCCATTATAACACGGTCTGTGGGAAACGAGCTGACAGGTCTCAGTCTAAGTCAGAGGAAAAAGATGTGCAGGCAATAAAATCCAGCACTCTGACAGGCAATGTTTAACACCCTCATGGCCATTTTTAAAGAAGGGAGGAAGGGCTCTAGAAAACAATGTACTGAATATGATAAATCTAGCTGGTTGTGGATTTTAGCACTTTTAACACCGCCACTAAATTTATTTTCCTACTGTTATATACTGCAATGTATTTTGGATAGCTGTTGGAAAAAAAAAAAAAAAAGGAATTTTCATTCTGGGGCAACAGAGCGCTTCATTTGTCTGCTCTATAGATACAGACATTCATTATCCCCAAGTACAGCCTACCTCACTTTTAAAGACAGCAGCCCAAGTTTACAGGTTGATTAAAGTTACACAGTCAGTACAAATGCATGGCAATGATACAGGTTTTCAGGCCCAAAAAGGGACATTTAGACAATTTTGACACCAGCATTTCCCTTTGATCCATATCTACGATGTATCTCTGCAGAAAAGTTCTGCAGGTACAGTGTATGCTGGGGAAGCTGAATGTAGGTCAATGAGATGCACTCTGCTTTTTTAAATAAAATCCTTCTGCAGATATTGCACGATTTCCTGTTATGACAGGAGACTTCACATAGAGTATCATATGTTCATTTTTTAAAAAATGCCTTTTTAGTTATGCAAAAACCATGCATTTTACTCAAGGTGCACAAACACACAAATGTACACACAAATTTCTATATGCAATATACATATTTATGAATAATTTCTTTTCATGTATTTTCCATTTCTAATTTGTGTCTGACAGGGCAGACCACAGAAATTCAAGATACCTATTCTTGCACAGCAAATGATGTTAGCCCAAAAGGAGCATGCATCTTCAAATCTTTTGATCTTCAAATCCCTACCTCGCTAACATCTCAGGTTAGCAAGACTAAAACCCTAAGTTCCTAGTTTAAACTGGTAAAGTTACCTAGGTCCCCAATTCCCATGACCTAAAGTTAAGGCTGTTAAGGGAGAACCCAACTGTAAGAGCAGGGCTGCCCAGGCTGGAGAAAAGTGGTGACTGGTGGAAGGTCTTAGGGCACTGCAGATCTCCAGTGCGGGGCCTGGTCCTCTCCGCTGCCCACACAGAGACTCTCAGGCAGCGTTGAGGAGCTGCCTACCTCACTGCACCAGCAAAGCACTCCCTGAGCAGCCCCACCAGAGTCTTCCTCTCCACATCTGCATCCCTTTGGTACGGTTTATCTCCGTACAAGCGATGACCAGAAAACAGCTCTGGGAAAGGGACATGAGTCAGAGAAAGCAGGAAGAGTCGGAGCCTCCACAGAGCGTCTCCTCAGCACCCCGGCATGGAGGCATCTGCCCTGTTTGGGAGCTGATGGAACACGAGGCTCACAGTAGTGCGCTGAAAATTAAAGATTTTCCAGCTCACGCTTTCTGCTATTAGCTGTAATTGGACAAAGTTTCATGCTTTTACATGCAGACAGTTTTCTGACTGAAAATGAACCATAGGAAGCTGCACATAAGGAAAAAACACTGTCTCAGGGACAGGTCTTGCCATGGGTTTTACATGTGAGAGCTGCAGTAAGTTCAGGGTGCATCGAGAGGATAAAAAATTAGGGTTGAATACCTTAGGGACTTTCAGAAAGCATAACCCCATGTCATCAGCATCCTGGTTTCTGTTTTGGGAATAGAGTTGGGAGCAGAGTGTCCTGGTGCAGCCAAGGATGTTTCTTTGTGCAGCTGGTAGGAGCAGGTATGGGGTGAGGGAACCACCTGAAGCTATTTCTGTTTCCTTGTACGTCAAAGAAACAGCCTTCAGGTGTGACCTGGGCAAATGTTGGTACTTTGCTAGTCCACAGCGATCTGGGAAAAGCTCCTGTCAAGTGTCGCTCGAACAGAAGCTGGTGGAGTTTCGCCTTGGCTCCAGCTGAAGCCAGGATTTCGATTCTGATGTCAAAGAGGCTCTTCCCCCACTCCAAACTGCCGCAGTTATGACCGGTGCAGGCTGTGCTAGCAGAAAGCTGGATGAGTGCAGCCCGCGCTCAGCCGCACCGGACACAGCACTGCGCGGCACAGCCCCGGTGCCAGCGGGAGCACGTGGTGACGCACTGACTGCCTCTGTTGCGGCGCATTGATTTTAAGTTGGTCCTTTTCAGTTTTCAAGCCTTAAAAAACCCAGGCACTGTCTACAAGCAGAGCCCCTCACTTTGAGCCTTGTCCCAGTGGGAAGCTGCATTCCCAGGTCACCTGCTTTTCCTGGAACCCTGCGGCACATCGCCATGCCAGATTTCTGCTCTTCTGCGCAAAACTGCTTGTCTCGCTCCCCTCTTCATATCACTCCTTCTCCTTCGGTCTTTTCCCTTCTATCCCGTGCTATCAGAGAGCCCAAAAACACAGATCAGTCCCAGACTTTGTCAGTCCGTGCCCTGCTCCAAAGTGCAGTGACTTTGTTGTGCAGCCGTAGCCTTGAGACACGCTGCCCGTGCACTTCATTACTCTCCCTCTGCCTAAGGGGACTAATGATACTTCGAGAGGTACTTGCTGATCTCAGGATAAGAAATGGAAGTTTCAGAAGTGGCATTAATAATTAGCACTATTTATTAGCATATCCATGTGCTAACTGTCCTCCCCAACTTTCAACACAGAAATCACTGCTTGTGGCTGAATCACAGCTGCATTCTCTTCTAATAATTAAGATCATTATTGACCCCACTTTAATTGCTTTTTCTACCTTGTCCTCTTTTCACTTTAAAACATGCATTTGTTTGCTTTGAATTCTAACACGCTATATCTCTATTTATTTAACTTGTGCTGCTAGTACATTTAATTTTCTTTAATTACAGTTTACATTGGCAGATATGTAGGATTTTAATTAATAGAGCTATTAATATTATTAATAAGACTATTGCATGGATTTTCTCTTAATATTTAAATGTGACCCAAACATTACAAAATATAGATGCCTAAGGTTAGATAATTAATCCAAGCTCAAGTTTGAGAGCACTGAAGTTGCTCTTTATTAAGTCCACCTATGGATTTAAGATTAAAACTCTAGGAACCCACATTTGAAAGTTTGGCTTTGATATACAGATGTGATGTTTAAATATTGGTGTGTATGCAAGAGACGGGATGGATGCCTTTTCTCCACCTCTCTCTTCACCTTTACCATTAAAAGCTAATAAGGAATCTGGCATGAGGTGAACAGCCCTTGAGTGAGCTGGATCCTTGAAGCACCTCGGAGCAGAGGACAGAATGGGGGCTTTAATACTTCAAAGCCTAATGTAATTTACCTACATCTCAAATTAACGTCTCTTTTTATACCCCCAGTTAATAGTCAGTGGAGAGGAATAGGCACCTCCAGGGACGATTCAGCCCACCTAAAATCTGAGTCACCCTGCGGAGGCGTCCCCTTCGCTCTCCCCTTCAATTAGAGTGGGTGTCGCAGCTCCGAATTTAGTGCCTTAGTAAACGCCTAAACTGAAGCGTGGGGAATCTTGGCCTTAATCCTTAGAAAGATGAGACCAACATTTACACAAAGAATACAAAACAGTAATGCCAGAGGTGGTTAATCTTTGTGCTATTTATCCAGATACTTATGTATTTGAAATACTTATGGGTACTGTCTTGCTATGATGTGCAGGGATTTACAGATGCAGTTCCATTAACATTAGTGGGAATTGGGTGCATAGATCCAGTACATCAAGATGAGAATATTTGGTAATAAATCTTTTAATATGCATGTAACATTGACTGGATAATTTGAAACATTTTTAAAATCCAAATAAAAATTGAGTTTTCTACTACAAGAGAAGTTACCCCTAGAGACAGATAAGTGGAATCTATCTCCACATAGTCATACCCTGTGTGATTTCATATTGTACATAGAATGATCCTTTTTTTATCTTTATTGATTACTAGAAGAGTAATACAATTAAACGTAGCAAAATGCTTTAAGGTTTTTGTTCTCTGGCAAAGAATCAAGAGTTCAAAATGGGGCTCCTTTCTCATTATTAAAGAACACCCTAAGAGACAATCATTTCTAGCAATTCTTCCTCCTCCCTTCCTTTTTATTTCCTACTTTATAATTCTGAGGATAGAAAGAAAAAAAATAGTCTCTGTGTATTAGTGCTAGTTAGTTATGTGCAGATGCAAGAATAAAATCTGTCCCTTCTTTTTACAACTACAGGTTTAAAGCAAATACTTATTACTATTTTATTAATCATCTACAATACTTTCTTGCCTTCATGGTCACATATATGTACGGGCATGCACACACGCTCACAGTTTCATGCTTGAGCTTTCTGATATAGTACACCCCTTGCTAAGCACTGCTTATGCCAAGATTATGAATACAAGGAAATAGAAACGACATTTAGAAACCATAGGAAAATAATTCTTTTGATGTTTGAACTGCAGTATTATTCAGATGTATATAACTGCTGCTGGGTGGGGGAACTGCAGGAAATATGCCAAGGAAGAGAGGCAAGGAGAGGCCATCAACAAGACAGAGAGAAAAAGACAGAAAATGCTTTTGTTTGCAGACTTGGCTGGTTGACTTGACTTGAAAATAATAATAAGTCCCCCTTCTCTCTCACCAGCCCCCTCCACTGATTCATTGTATAAAACATAACTGATTTGCACTGGAGATGGATTTTGAATGTGTATCTTGGTGGCTGCTATTGTTTATGTTTACACAGTACATTTCCTGCTCCTTGAGTTTGTTCCTCATTTCCGCACTGCCCTGGTGCAAACTCCTATTGCTTTTCCAACTGCCATCACTTCTTTTCTTTTCACCTCAGGCTTCACACAGAAAGGTGAAGAAAGAGGGACATCGCACTGTCATGAGGACTGTGAGAGGCTGCGGATGTTAGAGGTTATGACATTTTATTGTTTGATGCAGAAAATTATCTCCAGACCCCCTTTTGAGTGTTGAGCTCATGCTCCTTCCCTGCTGTGTTTCTGCTAAAACACAGAAATAATAAGAGAAATTCCCGCATCTGACCCAGGACCAGCAGTAGCGCCATTAAACTTTGATGACCAACCTTTTAAGTGGGGAACCCTTGGAAAAAGAGGTGGTAACTCCCACAGCAAACCCTCTTTTCACATCTGTACACCATTGCAGAGAGGAAACTGAAAGCACACAGTGGATCGCCGGGGCAAGGCCAGGGTATTTCCTAGCAGGACTGATCCAGAAGTCTCCTGGCAATGGGCATCTACAGAGGACATCTACAGAGGACATCTGATGCGCAGTGAAGAAAAAGCAGTGAGCAGAGAGTAGGACCATGAAGTTCAGTGTGCATGGCCTGCTCCTGGGTTTGTGGGGCCCAGCCTGCAGGAACGCTTCTGGGAGAGAAGCATGAGGGCAAGCCACAACCAATGTCACTGTGAGAGTCTCTGCATGAGCCTTAAAAGTGACACTAACATGCAGGAACCTCACAGCCAAAAGAGAAGACTGAAGGAGATGGCGATATCTCAGCTATGGAGACAGATAACAGTGAAAGAAATAAGCAGTCTGGCCATTACAGAAATTTGAGGAGAAAAGAGTTGGAACAAGACACTGGTGAGTAGCCGTGAATGTGATAACTGGCAGGCTGAGGCCAAGTCAGGAACTGCACACAGCTTTCCTAGCACACTCTGCAAGTCTCCATCACCTTCCATCTCTACTGTTTGAGAAATAAGATTTTAAACTTTATCCAAGCTTCTCTTTCACTTCTCCTGCTGTCCAGTTGCACAAAATTTCTTCACATTTACAGGACTGGATTCAGAAAAAAAAATCTCTCAGGTCCATGACAGAAAAAGGAGAGGGACTGAACTGAACTGCTTTGACAACAACAACAGCAGCCTTGCTACTTCCTTCACAGTTAGAGTCATGAGGCTGGGAAGAGGGAGCTATGGGAAAAGGAGAAATTGGAAAGAGAGTAGAAAAATATGTAGAAAGAATAGAGAGGGGAGGAGTCCATCTGCGGGCTAGGGAAGAAAGATCAACAGAGCCTAATGGCAAGTGGGTGGCTAAAATGATATGTTTTAGCGGAGGAGGCATTATTTTTAAAGTACTCCTGAAGTTTTTATGGCTCTGGGCCCCTATTTCATCTTAATTCATCCTTGGGGATAAAGACTCAGCTGGATGGATCTCAATCACTCCCTTCCCTTTCTCACCCCTTGTCATCATGTTCTCTTCCTTCAGTACATTTTCACCATGGTTAAAAATTCTGACTCTCACTCCCCTTCCCAACTGACTACCGTGGCGCCCTTTGGAAGGTGCATGGTGCCCCGACTCCCACGGAGTCGAGTTCCATTGGAACTGCTGGTAGTGCATTCATCAGCCATCTGTCATTGCAGCTGCTTGTTGAAGAAATCAACTTTTTTTTTTTAATACTTTGGCTAGGGAAAAAAAAAAAAAAAAACACCAAAAATTAAACAACAACAATAATGGCCCGACTGTTTCCCTGACAATCCAAACACAATCTGCTGCCCACAGCCACCGCAAAGTGTCATGGAGGGGAAGGAAAATTTTCATGGCCTAGTGGGTTTGACTGTGTCTACAGGCTTTGTTTTATTCTCCTGTTCTGTAATAGGTGTAAAACCCTTTTCTGATGGGAGAATAAGTCTTGTGAAGTTTCTGTGACTCAGGATGACCGAGCTATATAATGCATTAAACTTCACCAGCCAGTTGTCAATACGTTTGGCTGAGGGTTACAGAAAGCAGGGATGCTTTTTAAAATCCCACCATATGGTTTTTATTTCATTGTATTTTCTACATTTGAAGTGAAGCATTGTGGAGAGGTGATAAAAACTGTGCAAACACAAGGTAATACGTAATGGTGTCAGGAATCTAGACTACAGGCCTTCCGGCTTTCCAGTCTTCCTGCAATCTAATTTGATCGGTTTTCTGGGACTGTCTTTTGTAAGACAGTGAAGATGGATCTATCTTCACTTTATTTTTACCCTGAGACCGCTATAAGTTCAGCCACTGTTCCAGGTCATGCTGTCAGCCTTGCTTATGGCCATTTCAGTGGTGACACCCATGGAACCAGAGACCACCGCACCTCCCCAAGCAGGAGAGAGGCAGGCGGAGCACAGCCCTCCTGCCTGACGTATGAAGAAGGGCTCGCTGCAGAGCTCAGGGAGCCTGGCTGCCCACAGTCACACCACAGCTACATACTTTTCCTAATGTGTATTCCTTTGGAATGCCTTTGGAAAAACAGAAAGGGAAAAGGTTATCTCTGTCTTCCCTGTAGGCAACTGAGAGAGGAATGGGATATAATGAGAAGACTAAGTGATTAGTAGAATTAAAACATACAAACCATTAAAACATTTAAAGAGTAGGAAAAAAGAGTGCTCATGGCATGGCATCTGTTTTAGGTCAGCACCTACAGAGTTTCTTACAGCCGATATGTGAACTCTTAAGAAACTAAGCATTGCTGAACACAATGGCATCTTTATCAAAAGCAAGAAACTCACGGAGGGAGGCCATGGCACTTACAGTGTGGGAACATGAGTCTATCAAGTGAGAAAACTGTAAAAGCAGCACAGGAAAGAGCTGGCGTGGCCTCTTGTGTTGGTGGCACAGACTGGTATGTTTGAGTTCCTGGACAGTGCATCTGGCACTCCCTGCAGTAAAACCTGAATTGACAGGTTTATGTCTCCATCCATACCATACTACAACACCATTACCAGCTGAAATGTAACACTGCACATATTTATACTTCTGTGTATTCATGTATGTGTGTATGTAGTTGTACCTGGAGCCATGGAGACACAGAGAGCTTTTCTTTCCTTTTTTTTTTTTTTTTTTGATGAAAAGAACAGTTGTCTTTCAGTCCTTCCAATCAACTCCTGGCAAAGACAGGCAAATTGACAGACTTTCAATTCAACCTACTGCCTGGCTTTTTACTTCTTTTTTATCAAATTCTTTTTCAGCTTTCCATACTGAAATTCTCAGGCTTTTGATTCAAAGCATGTGGTGGAGGGAAATCAAAATGAAATGGAAAGTAAACAGGCTTCATTACATTCAAAGGGCTTCAGATTTTTATTTAAAGCTATCTAATTTTAAAGGCAGATATTTTCAGGAGGAATTATTAAATGTTTTCTTTCTGTATTATTTTGGATATACTCAAAATCACCTGTCTATAACCTAGAGCCAAACTTACTTAGACCCCCTGCCTGAATCTCTTCTATATGAAAGACCACATTACTTTCTCCAGGAAAAGAATTATATTTAAAAAATTAGATTTAAAAAACATTTCACATCATAGTGACTTTTCCAAATGTTTGATAAAAAAGTCAAATGTACATACTTGGAGGTCTTTGTCATACAAACCTCCAAAAGCTCCATGCAGATCCGCTAATCACTGAGTCTCTTGGCTGTGAAACAGGCTTCTGTACTCTGCACTCTCTACCAGGAAAATCCAGCCTCCTCACCTTAGCTCATGTTCATGGGTTGGTGGAGCTCTTGCTGAGAAACAAAACTAGCGGCCCTTAACGCAAACAAAGTATTAAGCACATGTGTACATTTTGCATAGGTGTGATCCTCTTGACTAAAAATTTTTGCTGCTTTGCATGGCTGCCTTTTTCCTGTAAGAGAAGACACCTGTTCACACTCAAGATTGACATTTACATCTGAGAAGACACATTCCAGAAGAGCTACCTGTCTAAAGAGGAGTTTCTAGCTGTGCAGATCTAGAATTTTCAGTTATCAAAAGCAGACTGCAAACAGACTGTAACAAAACAGTCCAACCTCAGAAGGAAGGAAGCTTACAGAAGTACAGACATGTAGCATCTGGGACAAGCATACTTGCCCGTCTCCTGACTTGACCAACCTGCATTCCTGTATTGTGAATATTTCTCAGTGTATCGGTCAAAGTCATGTGCAAACTAAACATTTGAGCCATCCAAAACAATCAGTGCAGCCTATCAGCCTTTTGTCTTAGTGATGAGCAAAATTACTACATGCTAATGAACAGCCTAAAATCTGAGCCCCAAAAGTGCACTGAGGAAAATGTGTTTGATTCCTGAAACAGCCCCATCTTTCAAATGAATCAATGTAGAGAAGAATCATAACCCTAGCTGTGATTATTACCCATGCTTTTTATATGAATAATATAAACAAATAAGATAATGACCCTGTGTTTGTGTCTTCCTCATTACACTGCTGTTAAATTAAAGGACCAATTCCATATTTGTACACAGCAATAGACTGTTTTAGTAGTTTGACCATAATTCTTTGTCTTGCGATATGAAGTATTTGAGTCTGCACTTAATGCACAGGTATAACATCAATGAATGCTGGGGAAGCAAAGTCTCTGTTTTTTTATTTTTACATTAAAGAATCATGTGCAAAAATAATGACTTGGCCTTTTGGTCTCCCACAATATTTTAAACAAGTCTATTCTGTTGATTTAACACAGCTTCAATTTCTGGAGCACTACTCAGCATATATCTATAATCAGGAATAGCTTACAAAGGTAGTGTATAACAAAGTTAAACGAGGCACACCGTGGCAGTTGTAGGGCTACCCTTACAACTGAGAATCTGCCAGCGAGACTGGAAACTGTTTTACACAAAGGCTTCTCATCAAGTCAATCCACTTAGCGGGGAAGATCAAGATGGATTGGTGTTATGAGGGATATAGCCTTATAACACTCAGAATGATGGGACTGGTGCTACCTCTTGTTGCTAACTGCCTTATCTGTCAGGGATCAGCTTTTCCTTAACCTCTTTTTTATTACAAACCTGGTGCTGAAGGAGTTTACTGCTGGTCTAAACCTACGTAAATGATGATGTTTTGTTTGACTTAACCTGAATGAACTATATTGTTCTGGCTTGAGGCTGTTTTGCTATTTATTGGCATTAGGGTTTCATGCCATCATAAAACTCTACTCAAAATGCAAATTTTCAATTAAATTTCTTACATTCATGGCAATAGGAGCTGGTAAAAATTTCAATTTTTTTCCTACTGCACCAATATAAAAACTTTATAGCGCTGAAATTAGGAGCTAAAGACCTTTTCCAAAAACTGTTCACAATTATTTTATCCATATTTTTAATATTCATAAAAGTGGCAAGAACAAAGTGAGGCAAATTTGCATTTCATATCTCACTAAAGCTACTCCACATATACATGATAACACATCCTGAGAACAATGAGATATCCTGTCACATGTACGCATTTTCTAAAAGCGCACAAAAGGAGGATTTCAGGAATGCATAAATTAACTTCCTACCTTTAAATTATTAACCCAGCCTGTTCCCTGAATATGAACCAATATCAAAGGACAGCTCTCCCCGCCAAAACCAACACATAATACTGTCAGTCTTTCCTCACTTGAAGATGGTGAATTAAGAAGCAGAGTTACATGGAAAGTGAAAAAAAAAAGGTTTTAAAATGAGATATTTTTACAATTCTTCCTTTCAAGACATTTTTTGAATGGGAGGGTGCATGTTACAGGTATCATTAAGAAATCAGATGATACCCTAACATAGCTCTTTTGGGAAACAAATTAAGAACCTGCTGTACTTCGATATGTGTGGAGAAACAAAGTTTAAACCATGTTGCAAAGTGTTCTTGAACCAAAAATGATGACTGAAGTCTTTACCCAGGATCTTTTCTCCTCTTGACGTTTCCCAGAAGAACCTTCTTTCAGGCTCTGCAAAAATAGATGGATCTGTATATACATTTCCCTGAACTGCCTTGTTAAAATTTGCAATTACAACTGCAGGTATGTGACTAAAGAAACCAATTGTGACTGATGGTGATGCTTATTACAGCTACTAAAATGTGTTTTCCAAATGTCAGAAATGAACAAAATAATCTACTAAAGCATTTTTGCTGACACTGGTAACTACTAGTAACAGGTGATATTAAAAATACAATGTTAATGAATTCCTTTAGTTACCCATTTATAAATTGGTACCATATATGCATGACTTTAAATGGGAAAACAAATTTGATTAAAGTTTATATGAATTAAAGAAGAAAGAGCCAAACCAGATAGTCAGTGCAGATTAATGCTTTATACTGAAGCCAGCGAGTGAAGTTAGTACTTTACAGCTACTTTACCTCTTTCTTTTTGTCTGCAGAATGCCTTGAAGCAATCTGCAATTGCTTTTTCAGTTGAAAATTTAGTGCCATGAACATGTTAGCAGTACTATTTCCACATAACCTTTTAAAAAAATCTAGCAAACCAATAACTAGCACAAAGTACAAATGCATATGTTTTCTATAATTACATAAAAATCACAATTTAAGAGCCCTAACTTCCTTCTTTAACAACTTGAAGCCATCACACTTAATGTGATCTATTAAGAGATTGGATAACAATGCAAAAATCACTGTTTTCCTTACCTAATTCAGACAAATAGTTAGGAACACATTCCAGACATTACTCAGGGTAATGTTCTTACTTATCATCATAGAAAATGATTACCTTTTATTGACCTGAACTGACATGCATTTAAGTCAAGGGAATTTTGCCAGTGATATAGGACCAGGCCTTAAATTCCTTACATTAAATCCCCACTCCACTCACAAGCTCTTTAGTCTAAATTTGAACTGATTTCCAAGCAAGCATTTTTCCAGAGTTCAGTGCTGCTTAGTTAACTCCCTGTTTCATTTGTTTCTGCACATTATGTTGGCTTCTACTCAGAAGAATAGGTACTCAAATACCAGAAGAAAAATGGTTTCTTCTGCATTTTTTACCTTCTGGGTGTATAGAGTTATTACCCAACAATTTATGACGTCATCCAAGGATCTGGATAGTTCACATAAGGACAATGATTATCTGAAATAAAATGGACGCTCTGAAATTCATCATTCCATTCTAATTACCAACAAGACTGAGTTAACTTGAAAAAAACATTACAAAATCCAAAAAATAAGAAACACAACAAAGCAAAGTACAATATATCTTTTTTTATCATAGCTGTAAGATATCAACCTGAGAAATGAGCAGTTTGGGTGTGCTGATTACCCAAAGATATTTTCATGGTTTTCATTGAAACTCCATACATAGCAAAATGCAAAACCACATCTGTTTTCTCAGTTTAAATTGCTGTATGGTGCTCACTCAGCCTCTGTACTTTGGCATGTGCCAAACCATGGCTGAATAAAGAGAATGCCTGCCAAATATATCCACTTTCAAAAAGTATGCAAATGGAGGACTTTGGGGATGCATTAATGGAGGCAGCTCTCTCCACGTTACATTAACAACATCCTTCTTTCTCACTGGAGCGATATAAACAAATGTCATTAGAAAAAAAGGAGGCAAATCCCTACATACGTCATGATGCTTTCTCACATAACTTGGGTAAATTATCTGTAGTCATAAAAAATGGGACCCTTTTAAATCCCTTTGCATGTGTGTATTACAGTGGAACGTGATATGGTGAGCGTGGCTCAGCCAGAGCAAGTCTGAGGCCGCCCAGAGCTGGGCTGAGGTTAAGAAATTCAACCAGGACCAAAGATCTCGGTTCAGCAATCTGTGTCACCTTGGGTCACTCAGTATCAACACTCTTCAGATCCTGAGCTACAAAAGGGAAGTCATTATGCCTCTTTCCCCCAACCTTTTGGTTGTCCGATGCGTGTAGATCGTCTTTTACTATGGGCTTTGTACAGAACCCAGTATAACACGATCCTCAGCTCACCTGACGCTGCTATCATTTTACCATGAATAAATGGATCTCTTTACATTTAAAAATTGCCATTAGGTTTTCCCAGAAGAGTACCCATATGCAGCCTGTTGTTCAAAATAGGTATGTAGATGCCACAGCTCACAAGAGATTTGCAGTCCCATAAAAAAGCAAAAAAAGGTATGTAGAAAGGATACAAACTGAATATTTTCACTGTCTCTCATCAGCATTTTTACCTGCAACAGTTTCTTCTTCCTTCTCAGCCTACAGATTCCATCTGCTTTCCCTGGGATGTTTTCAGGAAGGGCTATGCTCTCCCTCCATACTACTGGTCAAGTTCTTAAGCAGCTTCTCATTTAATTATTGCTATTACACTATAGTAACTAAAGTATCATTCAGAAGTAGTTAAACGTGTCCTTTTAATTTTAAATTAAAGAATAATATGATTGATGAGCATGCATTCTCATGCAGCACAGGAAGGAATAGACAGTGGATAACTATCACATCCAGTCTCATACAATTATCATCATAGAGTTAACTACAGGCATAGCACACTGCCTGGTGGTCTATCACACTTCAGATCTGTAATAGCAAATATAGCCTGTATCAAAGCAAGTATTGAAGAAAAATTAGGAGGAACAGCAAAATAATGGGGCCCTGCCACACACCAAGGAATTTGCTGGATGAAAATGCCCAGATCATCTTAGGAAATGAAAAGCTTCCTGACAGTCTTTCCTGTGGTAAAAGTCTTTCCTAATCCCAAAGTGGTCAACTATTTAACCACCAGCAGCTGAGTATTTCCTAAGATTGCTGCTATGCAAGCAGGACCTTTTGGGATTTCCACTATCTTGCATCATCTTCATCTAAATTTGGAAATTAATCAGTTCCAGACTTAACTATGCTACAGTGTGTATGGGAGAGACAAGGCAGAGAGTTAATTAGATAGATGGATACCACAAGTCTCTTTCAAGCTTTTTGGAAAAAAAAAAAAAACACCACTTTCCCCTTAGCTGCATATATGATGCAGTAAACAAGGGAAGCAAATGGCAGTAGGGATAAGAGACTAAAATTAGCACTGTATGGCCATGTTACTGTGTGGACGCAGTATCTAGTGACATTTCATTTTTTTTCACTTTTCACATGCAGAAAGAGTAATTCCCCTTTTATTATCACCTGAATGCAAAAGGCCTGGAATTTCAGAAGTATTTTTTGGTCTTAGCAAAGCGGATGAGTCATTGGGAAAAATATGAATGACAAAAAGAGAGAGACCCATGAGCTTTCCAGAAAAAAAAGCTACTCTCCACCAGCAAAAAGTGCTAAGTAATTCCATTGAGTTGCTGAGCGGTCCCATCCTTCTGATAACCCCAGGAGCCAAGCAGCACACACAGCTTCTCCCAGATGCCCAGCATCTTGCAGGATGGAGCCTATAGGACGTGATCTAGAAGAGCAGTTTCACATAAGCAGAATTATGTCTATTGCCCTGGGGCAAGTGTTTCTACAGTCCAAATCCAAAGAGAAGTGATGATCAGTGATCTATCACAATCCTTTCTGGAGAAGAACAAGAAAATTACAATAAGAAACTGTTCATGCAACACTATGATTACAGCAAATGGCCCAAATGGTCAGAACTGTATGTGTGAAGAGTCCAAGAATAACAATAATGTGGCCACAATGCACACAAGCGTTATTTCTCACTGTAATTTTCCCTGATTAAAAAAAAATCTAGCCTAATAGTAACAACGATTATATCGCAGCAATTTTGCTACAGAGTACGTGGGAGAGGCAGATTCCTAGGAGAGTCAGCACCCCTGTGGGAACCACTGACCTAGGTATTGCTAGTACCATTTCCGCGGGAGACCTTGCCACGGGTAGCAGGGAACTGGCTATTTTTAATGTTCCTTTTGAATGAGGTCAGTCTAAGTTTACCTCTATCCTCCTGTTCTCAGATTCAGCACATGCTCATACAGGAGAAGTCTTTCTAGCTGCACAGTCATTCAGTAACATCAAGTTTCTGGGTGTATCCAAGTACCCAGGATATGCAGTGTGTGTGTGTGCATGTGTAAGCACTTGTCCATACATAGATTTTCTGGTTTTTCACAGCAGTGCCAGGGAGGGCAGGTAAAGCTGCCTGCCCACACCCCATGCTCGCAGCCACACGCATTCCCAACGGGAACGACAGGACCTGGTGGAATCCGCAGCCCAGGCTTTAGCGCTTTGCTACCATTTCTGACAAGGCAGCCTCCTTCTCTGAAAAGGACAAGCTGGAGCCATCTTTCAGGAGTTTTCTTTCCCTGACAGAAATCAGCAGGGTTAGAATAAACTGCATAAGTTATCAGCTCCTCAGGAAAGAACATGAAAAAAGCCCTTCTATCACTTAATGAAAAATAGCTTCTTTTTTGGACAGAACTTCATAGGCTTGCAATCAAGCCGTGGCTCCCCCCTCCCTTCCTTCCTTGACGTGCCATAGAGGCAAATCAAGTCGGCATCTATTAATAATATTTTCCCCTGCTCCTTTCATTTCTCTGCATGTCCTACCACTGTCAGGCCCCGTGATGGAGCAGCGCCTTTATCTCGTCCGAGTCTGGTCTGTCAGGGTGATAAACAATTCTAACAAGAATCAGAATAAAGATCTTCCCAGTAGACTCGGCGGAGAGATAGAGGCTTTTCTCATTTTCTCGACGGAAAAAAAAAAAATTTAATCTAGCAGCTCCGGCTTTTTTCAAGCGTCACATTCAAAGAGATGCAAATTTGTCAGAGCTGAGACCCCGGCTGACTCTCAGCACTGCGTGAATGTCAAAGGGGGGACTCGAAGCCTTTGACATCCCTGCCTTTTTTGGGGGCTATCTGCTGAAATAAAAAAAAAAAAAAAAAGAGGGAGAAAAAAAAGCAAATGCTTTGTAGTGTGTGTTTCAACAATTTTCATAAGTTTTCTTCTGAAATAAAATAGTGCCGTTGGGAAGGTAAAGTGAGAGAGAGAGAGAGACAGAGTGAGTGAGAGAGAAAGAAAGGGGCAGAAGGGAACATACACTTGTCCATTTGGATTTAAACATACCATGTTAATAATAACATTTTTATTTTTTGGAATCAGTTAATTTAAGATTGTTGGTTTCCTTTTTTTACCTTAAATAAAAAAAATCAATTTTCATTACGCTGAGATGGACGCTCTGATGATAGCATTGCATATGCATGTGTCTGTCCTCATTTGTTTACATGCATGACTGTGTGCATGAGTAAACACATATGCAGTCAGATATATAGCTTTCTAAGTGCATATGCAGCGTGTGTCTCTGCATCTATCACAAATCTATGTATTATTATGTGTTTTTGTGCTATATGCTGACCATGTACTCTCCACTGAACGAATCAGGAATTAAGCTAGTATTCTGAAGATCATGCCATCTGAAGGACAAATACAGAACATTTATAATATGGTTAAGAGCTCAAGCATGAAAATGATCTGGGTGGATTTTTTGTTGTTGTTGTTTAATTGGATTAGATTTTTTAATTATTTACTAGGCGGGGTGGGGGGTATTAGGCTATTATTTATTTTTGACCTGCTCTATAAGGATTATAGAAAAAAATGAATCTATAAAAGAGTCTGGAATATAGAAAGACAGCTGTGATTCTCAAATAGGATGCAAGCTAAATGCTGGAGTACAATCTTGAAGGAGGAAGGAGTGTTTCCTAAACATTAAGGTTATGGAGTCATGTGAATGTTCATCTATCTCTGGCTTCACTAAAACAAATAAATATACCTATTGTTGTAAGCAAAAAAGTATGAGCACAGGAAACCTTAAGGTTTACTATCTGCAATCAAAAATTAATTTTTTTTTTTTAAAGCTGCTGTACATTAAATAACTGCAGGCAAAGATTTCTGCCACAGTCTATCACCTTCTGCCCAGGACTCTATGACAGGACCAAGGCAAAGGTGGGCTTTTCTAGTTGTATCTGTGTATTCCCCTCACCTTTGGCTATCATAGTTGTTTCTTCAACCCCCTAATTTGACTTATCAGCACTCACAGCAATTCCCAGGAGGTTTTTGGGGCAACTGCCTTCTTCTATTTTGAATTCTGGGATCTACTGTGGATAAGCAGCATGTAAGGACTGAACACTATGGTGGCAATCTAGATCAAAAAAGGCTACTTTAACCCACTCACTGTTTAATAGCACTTGTGAAGTGTGGATAAAATATTTGCTGTGGGTTATGAGAATGGCCTGCTTTTTATTGCCCTTGTCTTTAGGCTAATTCTGAACTCAGTTAACACCTTCTCAGTCATACCTATCTGGGCACATTGCACGCTCTCCACAAGACTTGCTGAAAACTCTGATCATTAATTACTAGAGTCTTACTTACAATCAATGCAAGTGCTAATACTCTCCAGTCTCCACTCAGCCTGAATTGGTTAAATAATAAACTGGCTTTTACCGCTGTAACGATCCATTTGTAAGGGAGTTGTCCTAGAAATTTCAATATGTTTCATAAGACTCTATTCAAATGAGGTATTGTAGTGCTTTTCTCAAAGGTTCCCCAATCATTCACTTTCCTCTTCCTCTAAAAAAGGCAACCAAGTCATTATCCTAGCTGTGAAGGGGACTTGTTCAGAGTTAGGGGCCTAATTCAGAACAAAATATCTGTGCTGAATTTGCTTTTTTGAATTTGTTTAGTCACCATCCCGCAATAGCTCGCTGTGCTCAGGGAGGAGACATTTGTTGCAGACCCAGATGTTATTGTCCTGGGGAGACATTTAGCTGGATGGGACTGGTCTTTTTCTTTTCCAGTAATGGAAGGAAATGAATGGAATGGAAGGAGTGGAAGGAAGAGGAAACTTTTCCTCTTCCAGTAATGAAATAGGTGGTAGGACCTACTTCTATCCATGGGCTACAATGATGAGGTTGACTGTGGTCCTGAAAAAAGAAAAAGTCAACATTCAGATCAGGTTTCTGAGACTGGAAGTGATATGAAGGAATGTGGAGGTGCAGCACGTACAGGAGCAGAGCAGGTAAAGGCAGGCGTTGACCACCGTGAGTAACCAGACTTGCAAGAAGAAAAGTACCAAAAGTAATGAACACTGAAAGGCAAGAGAAAATTTGGGTGAAAAAATGAAGCTTACGGGAAGGCATGAAGCAATTCAGTTACTGGAGAAGAGTTATATCCTCCTCTGAAGACAGAATAACTTCTGTGTCCGCAACTGAAATGTCGTGTGTCAATTGAAGCAAACAGACCTGAATAAGAGCTTGATATCTTGACAAATCCAGTAAGATCCTGAGGTTAAGATGCTCAGGATCACTTTCTGCTAGCTAGACAGAGAGAGCTACATTTAATTCCTTTAAAAAGTGCTCCAAGCACCTCACCATTCCTTCAATGTCAACAGGAGTGTCTGGTGGGTTCCTAATCTTTTTCTTTCTTTTTCCTTTTTTTTTTTTTTTTTTTTTTTTTTAATAAAGTTATAGTTGTTTATATTATTAATATAATAAAAGTATTTTTTATTAAAGGCAGTCTCCAAAGCTATTCTTCCTCTGCTAAGTATATCAGTCTGCTGTCCTGAGTTATTTCTAGAGATACATGCTGGGCTAAATCGGAACCCAAGTGACTGAGTTAAAAATTGCAGTACACATCGCTAAGCCCTAACTACAGATCACATTGCATTCAGATGTAATGTGATCTGCCAGAAAATTATAATAACCCAGCAAGGAAATAAAAATAAAAAGGAAAAACTAGTTATATTTGATTTTTCATAACTTATGCTGCTCTACAGAGCTTTCAAACAATTTTTGTGTAGAGGAAAAAAAGAAATCTTCACACACAACATCTCCTACTGACTCTGGGTATGAACTCCATTACCTACATGTTTCACATATAGTGAAGAAACAGAGAGAGTAAAGTAAAGCACTGAGGGATTCTTCTTCTGTCTCAAGAAACTCCTGTAGCTGCAAATGTAGATACAAGGTGTTAAGTTTTGTTATAAAATCTAATATGTTTTCAGGCTTCTCTGACAACACAAGAAAAACAGCAGTGTACCAGGGTTTTCTTTAACATACATTAAAAAAAAATGTTTATATGCAACTTCTATAGCATTTTTTTTTCTTCAGGGATGGTTATAAATTAGAAGTTTGCCATAAAAACTTAACAAATAAATACACAGTCTGCATTGTAAACTTCTCGGGGTATACCATTTTATTTGTCATTAACTTAAACATCACCATGGCTAAACCCAGCCTCACCTCCTTGTTCTAAATCCACAATTCAGTGGTGTCGTTTTTCACTTAAGGCAGAATAAGTCAGGCTGAACCACAGCAGCTCATTAGATAATTCATACTTTTGTAGGTTTTCTTCAGTGGGCAATCAGTTTATTATTTTTATGGGTTCACTATAATCATTATTCTGCCTGCTGACCTCTCAGGTAAGGTTTCAGCTAGCTAGCGAGGTGTGCTCCCACAAAACTACAGCACTTCTGCATGCAAATAGCATAAGAAGGGTTTGTGGGATTTAGCCCTTGGTTTATAAACTGTGTAGACTATTTTAGAAGTCATGTCAGGTATAGTTTATTCCAAGGTTTGCTCACAAATTCTAATCAGAAAACACAGAATGTATATGCAGTTTAGATTGAAATATTCTTTCACCTTGTACTTTGCCCAGGTTGACTTACTGTGGGCTGATATAACTGGCAGACGTTACAGCATGTGTGATAGAGGAAGGCTGGACACAAACTAGAGAAAACACATAAGGAAACATTTATTTAAAAGAACTAAATCAACCATAAAGATCCTCCCAGTAGACCTGGGAGATGGAAGCCTTTCTCATTTTCTCCATGGCAAAATTTAATCTAGCGGCTTGGCTTTTCAAGCGTCATATTCAAAGAGATGCAAATTTGTCAGAGCTGAGACCCCAGCTGACTTTTAGCACTTTGTGAATGTCAAAGGGGCTTAAAGGTTGAAGTGTCTATACCTCCCTCTATCCTTAGCAATTCGAAACCAGGCTGAAAATACAAAGCACCTACCTCCACCTGTTTGTTCAGAGCTCTCTATTTCATGTGTACCTGCTGGCTATAAAAGTGTTTGTTTCAGGTGTTGTTATCTGTTTTAACTAAAAGCACATATAGAAATGAGCGTGCAATTGAAAAATGCTCCGCCAGAGAATTCAGCAGCAGAAGAAAACCTTTCCCTTCAGAGAGCTACCCCGTCCCCCTCTCCGCAGACACACATTTATTTTCGTTGTTCTTGCAACACAGCCCATTCCCAACTGACTGATTTCAGGACTGCTATTAACTGAGCAGTAATCTCACCCAGTGACATGGTTCACTTCATGCAGTCTCAGGAGGTAATATATCTAATAAAAATAAAAGTAATAAAAATAAAAGCAGCCCTAATGAATACTCCGTACCTTGTAAGGTATACACTATATCACATAGCAGGAGCCACCTGAAAGAAATGAGAGTGGCATTTTTCACCTGCCTCTGAAACAATAAAAATATCAATCTACTAATGGAGTTCCCATTGATGAAGGCTAAGGGGAAAAAAAAAAAAAAAAAGAAAGGAAGAAAAAGCAGCAATGAACAGATTGAAGCAGACTAATCTTGTTTGCCTAAAAATGGTAAAAAAAAAAAAGTAAGCAAAGGCAAGAGCTTAGTTCCTTGGGTAACATGTTTATTAAATTAAATTACATTAACATATACATGATCAGTGTGAAGGGAAGCCCCCAACAGCCTTTCCTGAATGACAGATTCAGTGAGTGAACTGGAGCTCTAAGGCTGGACCTAGAGTAACAGTTTCAGAGAAGTGTTTCTTCTCATTTAACAATTTATCAGTCCTCTTGATGATGAATTCACTGGAAAAGGATGACTGTCTCTTTAAAAAAGTAGTTTGGGCAGTGCTTTTTGGTTTTAAAGTCTGGAGACAGTGGCATTAGATTGATTAGGTGTGTACATGTTGGCTGAGAAAGCTGTAGAAAGGGGAATGGAAGTGTTTGACAAGATGAAAGACTATTCAACATGTTAGACAGCTGGTTGAGTGAAAAGATCTATAACAGCACAGTAAAATATACTCAACAGTAAATGATACCTTCACTGCAAAAGCTACTACAAGTTAGGTCACACAATTTTAGCCTAGGATGACAGGTTCAACCAAACAAAGTTTTAAAACACACAATTAATGTGTGTGCGCCTGGTAACAGACAGATAGCACTTGAGAAATTGAGACAGACAGGGCTTCCCTTTTCCAAATTTAATAGTGACTATGCAAAGATCCTGAGCCAGATTCTGATCTCAGTTTCTTGCTCAGAGTAACTGTGCTCATCTCAGGCTGCTCCTCTCTTACACCCAGGTAAGAGAGATCAGGATCTGTCCCCTGCCTCAGTCCCTTATCTTGCTACAGGAAACGAACACTTCCAGGAAATAACTTTGCTAGGGTAATTGTGAACCCACTTTCTGGGATCCTGCAGTAACTGGGGAGCACAGTAAATATCCGTGTGTGGCTGCGTGCATCATGTTTTCTGATTTGCACATGAAGGCTCTGTAATCACCATGTGATTTTCAAAATTAACAAAGCCCAAAACACACCAGGATGACAGGAAGAGTGAGGTGTCATGCGTGCTACAGATAGACAACAGACAAACAAAAATGGATATAGAATATCCCATTTTTTAAGGGGAAAAAGAGGCATTTTCAAGTGGTGATAGGCTTATAGTGATTATGGTAGCAGATGATAAAAGTGGTCTAAAACCAAGGGATGCTTTTTCCTCTAGACAATAATAGGACAATTGGACTTGGATACAGTTGGGTAATCTCATTTGGTTATTCATGATGCAATGATCACTTCAGATAGCCGAGGTTGAACCAAAAAAGCCTGTTAGAGAGAAGCAAATATGGCATGTGATGCTGAAAACACTATCAGAAGAGCCCACATTTCTTTTGTTTTCCTATTGAATTAAAGCAATGAGCAATATAGCAAGTAGTAACATTGAAGTAATACATTTCTCCTAAACTCTTTAATGTAGTTATACATTATAGCTCCCCATTAGGGGACAGGTTCCTTTATATTGTCAGAAAAGCATACAGAGGCCTTAATTTAAATGTGAATTAGGTCTGAGCTGACCAAGCCTTTCAAAATTTAAATAAATAAATAAATAAATAAATAAATCTTGGATTTTTTTCTAGTCTTGTTGATTTTGTGAGACTGTAGAGCTTCGAAGTCATTCTGACATTTTATTTAGAAGAGGTAAAAAGATCCATTTTGTGAAATTGGTCTTTTGGTTCAATACCCTTATATCAGCTGTTTCCATTACAAGGTTTCAGGGACAGAAAGGCAGGCATTTGTCAACCTGGTTCCACAGTATTTTGATAACAAAAGCATTTTTCAATACTAATGTTATCACATATTTCCTTAATTATAAAGCCCTAAAGGTATGTCAGACTAAGTAAACCATTAGATTGTCAGAGCATTAATAATCTATTAGTATACACAGAGTAGCTCATGCAGTGTAATGGACCAGGGAGTTTGGTTTAGGGACTCGTAGTTAAAGCACAAGGGTATCCATTACTAGCTCAGCCAGGAACATACAGAATGACCTTGAAAATCAGCCTAGTAATCTGCCTCAGTTTGCCCACTTGTAAAAGCCTGGAGATGCTTTGAGGTCTTCAGATGAAAGGGGCTATTAAATGCACAAAGTACTTATTAATTAATATTATGCTGAGAAAAAGATATTTGTGCTTCTAAAATGTAAATAATGCATTAAAAACCTTCAATAATACCAGAACTGCTTTTTTCATAAGCAGATATTTATAAACTAGATGGTGAATGATTTAAGAAAACCAAATGATTAATGTAAAGACAGGAATTCTGCGGATGTGCCCCAAACATACAAACCATTTCACCTACCCAACTGTATCCACAATTATGTATTTTCTTTTCTTGGGACAGAAGACAGGAGGTTTTCAGAATCCTTCTATAGAATGTTAAATGCTTCTAGATAGGGCCTTTTTTTCTGGAGTTTTATAAACATTATTTCAGAGTCCAATTCCTCCTCATTATTCTCAGGAAATTCCTTTTGCACATCCAGCTACTGCTCTAATTTCTCTGAAGCTCTTCCCTACTGGAATTACAACATGTCTCAAGTCATTCAACTCTCACAGTTCAGCAGTTTGTCTGAAATGGAAAAGTATGATGCAAAGTACAGGAACTTCAAAGGCAGAAGCTGTTGAATGGACACAGAACATTCTGTACTGCTAATGTAAATCATGTGGGGTTATAGGCATTCTGAAGAAACATGTGCTGAACTTGACCTTCCATCTAATCAACATAATTAGGATTAACTCTATGAAGTGCCACAAATATTGAATGACTTATGGGGCACTAACTATATAATGTTTATTTCAAAGACAGCTCTACCTCTTGCAATGGAAGTGTATGCTATTTTAATAGGCTCAGAAAAAGCAAAATGATGTCACTGACTGTGTAATTGTTTGGCCTTTAGAATAAAAGATCTGCATCTATATCTTGCCTTTGTAGGACGATTGGATTGGCATGCAGAGAAGATTTAAAACTGGGATGTCAGACAGGTGCCAAATACACCAAGCTACAAGCAGTGTGTTGCTTTGGTTGGGCTGAGGGAAGACTGAACTATGATCTCCTTTCTCCAAAACACTGTCTCATTTAAGAATTTTATTCTATCTGTGGTCGTTTTGAGTTCTGTTTGTCAGCCAGCTGCCAACTGCTCTTCAGTGACTTGTCAGGCTGAAGCTGCAAGAAATAAGCTCTTTACTTTATTTCCCAATAACCTCAACATACCACTCCTCCATCTTGTCTTCTGTAAAGAATTTGGGATTGGGATGAAAAAGGAGAAGTAATTTCTTAGTTGGAAAATAAATCTTTGATTTCTTTTTATCTTGAACCAAATAGAAGATATAGTTTACATATTTAAACAAAGCCAAGCCCTCCATGAAAATGAAATTTAAACTCACAGATGCCCCTGAAAGACCAACAAAACTTCCATGGTTTAATGTATATCAGCAATAGTGAAGTTCTCAACATGAGTAAAACAGAAGAGTTTTCTCTCAATGAGGAGGCACCTTCCTAACCTTGCTGTTTAAGCAGAAGAAGACAGACACACGCTCTTCACACAAATGCAGATGAAAGACTCTCAGCGAGGAGATGAATGGAATGTGAGTGAGAGCATCCCCTTCAGTTCAGTGTAGCAACCAGCAAGAGATGCAAGAGACCGTCCAAGCAAATTCTAACAAAAGAGTAATGCATATGAAAATGAGGGCTATTGGTACAGGAAAGGCGATTTGAGCGCTTTGTGGTTTACTTATTCAAAAATAATTTGGAGCAAAACAGTTGGTAAAATTAGGCTCCAAATTGGCTCACCCCAATTTTCAGAAGCAAAGAATGAAGTCTCCAGTGGATTCTTCTGTTTGAACATGAAGTCATTCATTCTCAAGAAATGTATTCAATCACATTCTTACTTGATCCAGTTTGGTTGTTTGTGAATATGCGAAGATCCAAAGTTATAGCCAGGTGCTGCATTACTCCTAAAGCACCCACTGTTTGGCTATGAGGATGCCTCCTGTCTTTAGTCTGAGCCAAGAAGACATAAAGGACTGTTCTAGATCTTTCTTCTCCTGCAACACACTTGTGGTTTCTCCAATTCCTACCCTAGGAGGATAGGCTATGCAGAGGCCAACTCTGTCCCTCGAGATGTTGAGTGGATGCGTAGCAGCTGAGACATACTATCTTAAGTATCTTATTTTACTCCTGCTTAAGGGAAGGGACATAACCACATGGCTGTGTGTTACAGAATGTTATGTGACAATGCTAGGAGCCTACATGGTCTTTGCTGAAATTAGCAGGGAGGTATTTCCAGGGTCAGTATAACTGTAACTAGAAGATTCAGCATGTCAACAGCACTTGAGCTTGTTTTTGCAGCAGCCCTAGGCTTATGAATGGAGAAGCATAAAGTTTGTTAGCCCAGGTTGGGCCAGCTAGGTAGCTTCTCTGGAGGCGGTGCTGCATTCACATATATGCGTACTCTGTAAGCCAGCAGTAGCTACATAAACTCAGTGCTTGCAGTTCACACTGATAATACTGGAGTAGTAGGAATAAAAATCAGCACTAGAGAAAAAGAGGTTAAAAATATATTTGGGTTAAACTGGAAAGAAATAGGCCGTTTTTAGCATTTCCTGGCTGTTCACTTTAAAGTACTTTAAAATATTTTGTTTTAAAACAAATATTTTCAGAATTTTTATAATACAAATTATTTTATTTAATAGCACAATAGTACAATAATTTACAATTTAGGAGATTTGATTTTATGAGATGAAGTGTCTGACCTCAACTTGGACTTTCATTTGTTAATCTAGCTGTATATTTCAATTAAGCTCTTTTAACCTATCACCTTGTGAGGTAAAATCATCTCTCATAAAGTTTCTTCACTATAGCTCACTAATTAATTGGTAACTGGGATAGTTTTTAATCATTGTTAAAGAACTCACACTTTCTTACATTGCTGTTGAAGAGATTCTTTGTGAATTACACAGCAACAATAACTTGTGTATTTTACTTTGTTTATTCTGCTATTATCTGGGGATGTTTGCATGAAATACATAAATTCTCTTGTACTGTAATAATTACATACATGACCACAGTCTAGAAGAGTCTTCTGTCTGACAACCAGATAACAAGTCGGCATGAATGTCCAATGACCAAACCAAAGCAACAACTTTCTAAACTAACAAAATAATTTATGTCCTTCAAAGGGCAGAAACAGAGAGAATGCAATATTTTTTAGTTCCTTTAAGTTTTATTATGATTTTATGAGACCATTCTTACAGGCAGAGAAGAGGTTGGTGTCAGGGGACTTTGCTGCTTCCAAGTATAACTGCCTCAACCAAGTCAGACAAGAATGACAAAAATACTTTTTTTTTTGTCATTCTTTGCACAAATGAAAGAAACTTGTCATTCCAACTTCACAAAACAGCACTAGAGATGAAGCGCTCAACTCCACTGGGACAGCCATTTTTTTGCTGTTATTACAGAAGAAAATTATAACCATAAAAATGTCCAATTTAGAAAAAAGGTGCCACTTTAGTGTCATTTGCATAAAAGCTGTTACATACAAATTGTTATAAAGACAAATGTGTAGTACTCTTGTTGAAAATTGCTTATATCTTAGGTGCTTTGCCTGAAACGACATAAAGGCCTCTTCAAACTGAAATTCATTCTCAGGTAAATAAAGCTGGAAAAGAATTTTCACCTATTTGTATGTACGTGAGCAGTTTTTCATATTGTCTTAAACAGATTTTGACATGCATTTCTCCCATACTTTTAAATTCTTTCCCTTCTTAGCCTGCTGGTGGCCTCCATTATAATAACTTGGCTTCGCTGATGAGGGCAGATGAAAAGCTTGTCCTGAGTACAAGTCTATAAATCAGCTAAGATAACTTTCTGTAAATGCAGCCCAGCTGTTACTTTCTTCTGTTAGAAAGTGGTTGCATTTACCTCTCTGCAAAGAGCTGATCACTGTCCAGGCCTGAGATGGGTTACTAATGTTTCTGTCATTACCACTGCTACTTACACACTCAGAGAAAATTACTGAGCTCTTTGAAAAAAGTCAACCAGATGTTGCTAGGCCTACCATAAAATTCAGAGCACCTATATATAATAGCATTATGACGACCACCCTTGTTTGTTTCGCAGTTATATGCTTGTTTGTTTCGCAGTTATGCTTACATGTGCCAACCAGTATCAAAGCTCTATTGCACTGGGTGTCAGATGATCCCAATGTAATATCTTCCATGGACAAGTTCTCCCAAATTGTAGTGGAGCCATTAGAGGTGCTCCTCTTCTGCTCTAATCCTGTTCTCTCCTCACTAAAACTTACACTCCCCACCCTAACTAGCATATTTGAAGTCGTATTTGATTGCATGTGAATTCTAATGCTTACTTATTTGAATGTACCACAAACACTAAGCTCCAAAAGTCTGAGCTGCCACAGTGAAGAGTAACCTCATCTCCAGATGATGACAGAAGCATCTGCAGACACTTTGTATGCCCAAATCCTAATTGTGCTTTTGTAATTTTACATTTTAAAAGCAGTACAAAAAGATGCACAAAGATTCACCCTCTTTTTCCTTCTTATCATGAAAAAATGCTGATATCCTGCTTAGCCTTTCTCAGGCCTAGAGCCTGATGCCTTCTGGATGGAGAGTACTGTACAGCTGTGTGCCTGTGACCAGGTCATGTGAGCTGGAGTGTCGCCTTAGCTGGCACCTCTCCCCACCATCTGCGCCTCTTTCTGCAGAAGACTGTAAAGACTCTTCCTTCCTATGTAAGTTGTATGTTTTTCAAAGAAAAAAAATGCTAAAACACCATTTTATCACAAAAAAGCACAAACAAAATAAAGAAGTCTTTGTTTCTAATTTATTTTCTGATTATTTTGTTAGGAAAGGCCCAATATTTTCCCCAAATAGTGTCCCCCTAGGATAGTCAGTGTACAGTGAAGATGTCTTTTTGCTTTTTTGTTCTCTGTGATCACTAGAGAGATAGAAATACTTGAAAATCTCTGATAGACTGAAATGGCAAGTTCCTTAAATAGAACCCACCATCACTTCCTTGGAGTTTAAAAAGATGTAATCTAGACAGCAAAGAATAGATGTTAATCCAGTTTCAGTACTTACAGTAAAACTTTGTCACACACAAGAAATAAAAGAAATAAAACTTTTTTGCTTAGCCTGCTACCAGGAGTTACAGTATTAATTATGATCCTCTGACCTACCTCAAGTAAATGTCCAACAAGGGGGTACTGCAACCTAATGCTATTCAAAAACCTAATTCTGAAAACTTTTCACAAGTGAGAACACTTCCGTAACATAACTAGGCCTATTAAAAATCAATTAGTCTAAGTGAAAAGTTAAACAATTGACACGAGCAAAGATATTGCATGAATATGACTTACATGGCTATTATGTACTGCTGGACTAATAACTAAAAAAATATTTTTCTTTCAAATTTTAAATATGGCAGATAGCTGCATACAGCAAATTCTGTGCATTTTATGATCTACTGGAGAAATGGCTATGGAATAGCAAGAAAGTTATGGAAATTGTAGGCCACTGATGCCTCACAAAAAGGCCTCCTGGTCAGAAAACCTCTGGCCACTGCAAGAAGAGGTTTCACAGAGAAGTCACTCTGAGGGGAGAAAGCTTCTGGGGTTCCAGATACAGGGTTAAAGATCTGGGCCACCTCTTAGAGCTTTGTAGTGCAGACTGTCCGATACTCCTTTTCTAAACTGAGAAAAGGAAAAGAAAAAGGAGAGAGAGAGACACATTACTTTATCTCCATGCTCAGCTATTTTATGTTATGTCCTGGGCCCTTGGCTTTGGCTCCAGATGAGCTCTATTAGCAGTATAGGCGGTATGGCTGGGAAATACCACTTCTTATGTGTTATTGTATAGTTGATTGAATCCAGATTTAGAGGACAAAATTTCAGTCATACTTGACCATTTTTTACTCCTCCAAATAAAAGAGAGAGTGAGAGAGAAGAAAAAAATGCTGATATTATTGAAAAGCCAAGGTGACAAAGTACTGAAAGAGGCAACACAAAAATGTATTGTTGAAAGCCAGACAAGAATATCAGAAGCCAGGCAATAAAAGTTTGCAACCAGTAAAATTATTAGGTTCATCATTATATATTTTTAAGTTGCTTTGTTTTCTGTTAGAATACACATGAAAAGTATTCCTGCCCTTTGAGAGGCTTTTCTACCAGGTGGTGGATATCACTAATTCTGTTGGTCTTTTCTCAAACCTGATCAAAGCATTTAAACTAGAAATCAACATAAATATTTCTGACATTCTTAAGTAATCTGCCAAACAATTATTTGTAATGGTTGTAACTCTTTAGTAAAATTTATGTCTTTCACACCTAGAGAAGACCAGGCAAATGATGACATCTGATGGTGTTCCTGATTGTTTAAGAATAGCTTACACTCTTGGATTTTTGTAACTGTGTCTTTCTTGCCTTGTCCCTAATAATCTGCTTCCTTTGCTTGTCGTGTCTTCCAGCTAAGGAAATGGAGAAGAATATAAAATTTAGCAGTCTAGACACAGAACTGCAAAGAGGCATGGGATACAAAATTTTGAAGAATAACTTGCTGAAGACATAAAAACAATAATCAGAACATTTTTTTTCTCCCCAAATACATCAGAAGCAGAAAACTTGCCAGGGACCTATCAGACTCATGAGTGTAAAAGGAGCACTCAAGGAAGATAAGGCCATGTCAGAAAAACTAAATGAATTCTTTGCATCGGTGTTCACTACAGAGGAGCTTAGGGAGATGTCCACGCTGAAACCACTCCTTATGGGGGGACAAATCTCAGAAACTGCCTTAAATTGTAGTGGTTTAAGAACAAATCGACAAAATGAATAGTGTCAAATTATTGGGACCAGATTCATGCAAGAGCTCTAAAGGAACTCAAATATGAAATTGCCAAACTAGTCACTGTCGTGTGTAACCTAGCGCTTAAATTAGCCTCACTACCAAAAGAGTTGGGAAATACGATACCAATTTTAAAGAGCATTTGGGAGTGAGGAGAAAAATCCAACAAGCTGTAGTACAGTAAGTCTGATCTCTCTACTGGGCAATTGGTTGTAAATATTGAAGACAAAACAAACAAACAAAAGAATTATTGCTCTTATGGAGAAATAAATCTATGGAGATTTCTTAAGCAGTGAACAAAGCAAAGTGTTTTCACACAGTTATTCATCTTGTTTCTCTTAGATGCCTGCATAGGGTGGATCTAGCTTAGAACAGATATGTGGCGCTCAGAGAGTTAAGTTAGAGACGAATTCACTACTCAGTAGCTGGGTGGAAGATAAAACTCAAACGAATTTTGTAAAGGAAACAATCTTAAGTTACCTAATGATGGGTCCTATTTTAGCTATTACAATTAAGAAAGAAGATGACAAAGTAATTTGGATTGTCAGTCTGAAATGAAATCATCAAGTGTCAGATTTAAAACAACCAAAGGCAGTCCTTTTTCATACAACTCATAATGAAATCATGGCATTCACTGTCACAGTATGTTTTGGATGATAAAAATATAAATAGGTTCAAAAAAACAATTAGGATAAATCATGAAAGAAAAGTCTCTCAAAGAATATCAGGTGTCACATTCAGCTTCGAATCCCTTTGTATATCATAATACCAGAAGCTGGGAGAGTATGCTGGAGGAGTATCTATACTCGCTTTCGTCTTATATCCTTTCCTTACATATCTGTTACAGGTTATTGTCAAAGACACAGGAACAGATTGGGTGGATCTTCGACTTTTCCCAGTAAGTCCATCCTTACGTCAGATTTTATGTAATTCAATATGATAAGACAAAGCAAAAGTTTCAGATGAAACTCAAGCTGTACATGGATTCAAAAAGTTAGCTGGAGCAATAACTGGAGCAAAAGGTAGCTCCAGTAGATGACTTTGTTTTTAAGTAAGCCTTTTGAAGTCGGGAGTTGTTCTTTGGACTGAAGGATTTATTAGAAATCTTGCTTAATGCAGTTGGAATATCCAGTGAGATCCTACCAGGTCTCTGAAGGTTTCAGGGCAGAGCCTGAAGAATTGTTGCTCACCTCCTTCATAGTGTACTTCCACCAAGTATAACCTTCTCTTCTTGACTTAGAAATCTTTCTCAGGATACCAATAATTCATCAACTCTAGGTAGAAGCTGTAACAAATTATATTTTCTTACAGATAATTCTATAATGATTAGCAATCTCTCCAATGAGTGACAGTAAATATATTTGAAAGAAAGCTGTCTTCTCTTTTAGGATCACTGAGCCTTCAATATCCCACTGGTCCAGCTATTTATGTCTTTCTAGGTAGTTTGTTGATATCTCTAGCTACCAGGAAGTTAGATGGCTTACCACATACCCATCTGTGCTCTCAAAACCTGTAACTACTCACTGTGTTTGGCAGGGTAGATGAACATTTTGTTCAATAATATTAAGAGTTTGATTTTAATTGTCTAATGTTGCTATTAATAATGTCTCTTTAAGTCATCTGTTCAGATTCTGCAATGTTAAATTGTCTTAGAACAAATGAAAAAAAAAAGGTCTAGTTAACTCTCATCTAGCTTCTGATTAAATGTTTCTTTATGTTATTATTTTAGTTGTTAAAATGTATGAAGACAAGAAGAAAGCTGGAGTGAACAGTATCAGTGATTACTTCGGGAATAGTTTTCCATGAAGAAACAGCAGTGGATCTGATAGCAGTGACAGACATTCATGGTTCAGATGGCTCAGGTCACTCTAAGAGTACAAAAGACAATGTACTGTAACTGTAAATAAAGTATAAAGCAGCAAAATATGTTTCCAAAACAAAATTGAGAAGATAACCTACTAGCCACTGTGATCCCAATAATACTAATGCATAAGCAGTAGATGATAGCTGCTGAAGGCAGGAGGCAGTTTAATCTGGATAAATTCTTCCCTGAGTGGGTTTTAACTAATCTTGTGTAGAAAAATCAGAGGAGGTTTGGAGGGGAGGGGATGAGGTTCCTCATCGAGATTTTACCAAAAGTGGTTCTATGAAACTAAGGTGGAGTAAAGTAGTCCATCCTTTTATATCCTCTATAAAGGGGAAACTTAGAAAGATGGAGTGCAAGCAGCTATCTCCAGCTTACAGAAGAAGTTGCTGAATGCAGAGTTCCTGATTTCTGGAGCTGTTGAGCAGATCAACAAGTGAGGAGTTTAATATTTACATCATTCTGGGGAGGAGATTTTAAAATGATCTCATGAAATTGCATCACTACAAACTGCTGGAAAATACACAGGAACAATCTGATGGAGTGTTGGAACTGTTAAAAAAAATAATAGTCAAGGTACCAGATTTCTCTGAACAACTGCTGGAGCTCTTGGAAGTTCAGATCCAGAAAAAATCATTCTGCAATTTAAACTGGTGCTGTGGCTGTGGGCTTGGGTAGTCATCCCAAGGCCAATCATCTTGCCTTTTAAGCCTATTCAAATTTTTAGAAAGGGACAGAGAACTCAAAGGAAATAAGGAGAAACAAGGACCTGAAATTCAGAAGGGGTTGAGGTAGGGGATGAGGTTCTGAGAAACAAAAGAAAAATGGAGAGGAAAAGAAGATGAAATAGGAAGGAGGGAGAACAAACAGTGAGGAGGAGAAAGGTAGTAACTCAATACTTGTGAACATTAAGTTCGTATGTGTATATATGGGTGTGCATATATATAAAAAATATATAAAAGTACAAATAAAACTCATATTATTAAATAACTTGTTCCCCAGATTGAAAGCATATTTTCATCATGAGATTCCAAAGAGATGTGCACAAATAACAGTGCTAGAATCAACATTGTAAGAGGGAATTTTTGTGTTGGAGCCTCAAAGTTCAAGGTCAATTGAAGGTACCTTCACCCACCCTACCCCCTGCTCTCAATCCACAGGAATTCACAAGGTTTGTCCATTGTTATGCCCATGGCAGTGGTTCTTTAAACTTTTACATTTTGGAAATGAAAATGGCTGAGGAAAATTCATCCCAATAAAGAAAAAAAAAATCCTGCCCAAATATAGAAAAGAAAAAGCAAAGGAAAAGCTAGGAGTGAGAGGATAAGAGCGCACTGGAGCTTTTTTGGCAAACATTTGTACCTTGTGTTCTGAATAACTGTGAGCTGCAAGTCTAGATATAGCTGAGCTGCCTCTTTTAACGCAGTACCCTTTCCCCTTTTTTCATTTAGTTATCTCCTCCTCTGCTCCTTGGCTCAATCTGCATATGTTATTGGCCTCGATTCCCAGGGCTGCCACCTTAATCTGTAGTAGCTAATAGTACAACCTCACACATGGCCTGGGACCAAGCTCAGGTTAACAAGAAATCCAAAAGCAAATGGCTGGGGGAGGTTGCTATAAAATAACCACTTGAAAATTCAGGCTGTGATTTTTTTTTTTTTTTTTTACATTTGCATGGAGGAAGCAAAGCTTTTAGTCTCAGAGGTTCAGTCAAATGCATTAAAAAGATGAACATTTTAGTTAATGTTCTAAGAAGATTTCTAAAAGCAGTTTTGATTGTGTACTATTAGCATTAATTAATTTCTATTCTGAGACCAGCCGTTATATTAGTAGAATGCATATTTTAATCAATTTCTACTTGCTGTTTTGTGCAAGTTAAAGGTAGCTTTGTGGTTTGTGTCTGGTTTGTACAGTGCATTTAACTCAATGTGCCTTAGGTAATGCTCATCTGAGGTTCAATGTATACTCTAATCAGAGCATGATACAAGAATTATGAATGAAACCCCGACAAGTAATGGGGTTGTTTTCATTTTGGACCATAGCGGAATATACCTTCTCTAAACAGGTGCTTGAATGCATTATTAAATAACACAATACTCAACTGCACTATCATCAAAAGCAGGCATAAACAGTTAGGATTAAATCTCTTTTCAATAGCAGCTTACCTGCATCTGAAAGTGACTGCTTGATACACATTTGCAATCATTCTGTCACCAGTAAGTTTTAAAGGATCCAGTCAAGTGATTTTTTTAAAACTGTTTTCAGATTATTTATTTTGAAATCTTTTATCATTCAGTACAAGCAATTAAAAAAAAAAAGTCAAAAATAAATAGATTCCCATTTTTTCCCCATTCTCATTCAACAAATATAGATACTTTCTCCTCAGGATTTCTAAACAGTTAGAAATTAGTACTGTAGTGGTGATTATTTCTTCAGATACAATCATTCAGGTGATCAGATAGATGTTTGCCCCACACCCCTTATGCTTCACCCCTTGACACTCCGCTTGCTGCCCAAGGAGGAATTTCTGCTGTCACCTGTGGATCCCCAGTGGAAAGGGAGACCTGCAGCAGGTCAGGCTCAGTAAAGCCAGGGAGTAAAGCCCAGTCCCGCAAGAGGTTCTTCTGCTTTTGGCAGTAAGGAATCAGGACTCTTTGATCCCAGATACAGAGGTTTTTCTAAACTATTGATTGAGAAGAGATGAAGTCCTGAAAGAGAACAGAAAGGAAAGCAAGGAGGGGAAGGGTTGAAAAGACATGAAAAGGGAAGGTGCAACGGGGGCTAAGAGATACACAGTTAAACTTTTGATATGGAAAATAGTCTGAAAACAACAGTTTCTCAAAGCGGATCTCACTCCCTCTCCATCTCCACCCTGCTGGTACAGCACAGTGCTCTCCGGGCCTGCCCCCAGGCCATGAGCCAGGGGCCTGGTCCCTCCCTCGGCAGCACCCCTGCCTCAGAGATCAGTGACCACTGTCACCTTCCAAGGGATGTGCCCCTGGCTTGCCCTGGACGGGTGTTTCTGACAGCTCAGACACAGTCTGACACCCCGCAGTCCCATCCTTCTGTGCACTGCCCCTCAGATGTTGGCCCCTTTGCGCCTCTTTCATCCCAACCTGTTGCCCCAGCAGGGCTTTTTGTTCCATACCAATTCTCTCAGTGAGGTCAAACTCAGCATGCCCCAAGCTCTGCGCAGAAAGACAAACTCTCTGCCCCAAGCTGCTGCCCATGTGACCAAACTAGGTGGATAAAGAGAGCACAGCTTCACAGGCTGACCACCACCTCGGCCCATGATTCAGGCTTCAAAGCACTAATCCACTCTAAAAGCTCCTGTCAGGAAAGGTGCTGAATTCAGTTTCCATCACGGTATAAGCCAGGGTCACCAGTGGCTGCTGCACTGTTGTTTAGTAGATCTCAAAAACAAGTGGTCGTAAATTACTGTATTTTTCCTGTATTAGTCATATTACTTATTACTGATAAAATAAGCATACATATGCTGGAGGTATTGGCATAAACAAGCACCAATGGATTACACACTGGCAAGCCTACAATCATGTTAGGTATTTAGAAGATATGAGGAAAAAAAATGTTGTGATGCCAGAAAAGGTTACCACTTTAAAGGATTTGTAGATGGAGAAACCCACAAAAGACCCAATGACTACAAGGGCATCTTCCCTATTACCACTGCAGACCACTCAGGCTCCAACAATAGATACCTACCCTCATTAACATCTGTTTCAGTGTTCCAACTTTCCATGCCTATTTCGTCCTTGGACTCTGCTTATAGTAAGACAACCACCTGGCCTATGAGAGCGAGGCCGAGTCTGCCACTTTACAGACTTACGGGAATATATTTCTAGCCTTTCCTAGATGTAATTGCAATCAATCATCTAGAAATGAAGGCTTCACTAGTTCATTACTAGTTCCCTGAGCCATCAAGTCTCCCCAATTGCTTCCTAAAACTTGTAGTTCTCTAATATTTAAATTAATCATTTCAATTACCTACTACTTAGCAATGTTGCTTGCATTTCTCTTGATTTTTCTTTTCCTACATGGATTTGGTTGGAAAAACTTCTGTATCAGATCTACATCTTAATTAAAGATAAGCTGTTTTAACTGCAGGAAAATTTAAAAATTTCAAAGTTACCATTTTTCTCTCTGTTTCAAAGATGCAAATACAAGAAAGAGAGCAGTTAGACTTTAAAAGAAAAATTTATGAGTATTTCCCTCTTGGTACTCCTTCCAGTGCTTCCTAATTAAGGGCAAGCCAATACAGTATCATGTACCAATCTGGTATTTATTAACAAAGCTAGTCATGATTTTTAACTGATTATTGCTCAGAGGATCCTCCCCTCATTAATATAAATGAATTAGGAGGAATACTGCCAAATGTTTCAAATGGGAATTAACATGAGACTGCAAGGTATAATTAGCTGAAAATGCTAAATACATCAAAGTATTAATTTGTGTGTGCATATAGATATAGATATATATATATGCATATGTGCCTGCCTATGTATGTACCAAGTTTATTTAGTATCTAAATATATTATATATCTATACACAGTGCACACAGCAACTTAAGTGCAGCTTATGGATAGATACATACCTGTTTTATTATATTATACCCTGCAGCAAAGGAACACGAGGCATGAAGCTGAAAGAGGATTACAAAATCCAGGGACAAAAAAACTCAAAAATATCCACATAGGATAACTTTGATAATATATGTCATTTAAGACAAGGAATCTCTACATTGATACACCACTGCATACACCACTGCATTGTATGCAGTGTCCCAACCTGGTGTCTTGTTTACTACTAGTCTCATAATTTTATGATTTCCTCTCCTCTTCCCCCACCATTTCTGTGTTTGTGGATTTACTAGTGTGTACATGTGACTACACTGAAGTTGTATCACCACAGCCCAGACAATAATTTTGCCCTGTACTTCTGACATTTACATTTATATCATACTTTTTTTTCAGCACTTGTGAACCTTCTGCACCTGTTTGAGGAGCCTTTCAGGCATATTTCTAGAAACAAAGTTATTTGGAAAACAGAACAACAGGGTCAGAATATGAAATCACATACAGAGATAGAGGTAAATCATGACGTGCAATAGAAATATACTCATCTTTATTTCTCTTTTATACTCATGCTGGAAAAACAAACTTTCTTGCCACCACTTTCTGGGAAAAAAAAAAAAAGAAAAAGGAAAAGCACAGACTACTTAGTAAAGAGTGGGAATTATGGGCTATGCTAGATAAAAGCTAGATCTAGCTAGACAAGATATTACTAGCCTTGAGCCTGTTGAAGCTGTTAGTTCTACTTAAGGGTATATGGCAGGGTCAGTCCAGCGTGTGGCCAGAAGCTCCTCCAGGCTTTGTTTAGCTTTCTGGATCATTTTCAAATTTCAAAAGTCACACATTACGAATGAACACAGGTAGGGATGGATACAGGCACAATCTGGGGCAAAGAGAATGAGACAAAATCCCACGATTGCAGCATCATGATACTTCCATGTCTAATTTTTATTCATTTATTTTTTAAAACAATTTATCCTTTTGCTTGTCTGGCAGCACACCACAATTCTACGAAAAAGTTCAAGCAGCAGTCCTCTTTTGCTTCTGAATTGTTACCCGCTCTGTTCACTGTTTGCCCCCTAGTTCTTGTTCTTTGAATGATCCTTCATTAAGCCATTTACAGCATAGTGGACATTCCTGCTTAGTTATCTTATTTTTTTCCCACTTGAAGTAGCTTAGTGTACTTAGAATAAGGAACCTTTATATAAGAAAAAAAAAAGCAATTTAGTATTAAATAAAAAAACTTTTCATATCATGCCTGCATTCATTCTCTGCTACATTGCCTGGAGTATTTCATCTGGCATCTTAAAATAAGCCTTGGAACACATGTATAAATTGGAAGGTTAAGAGATTACAAGCAATTCAAGGTAGAGACCGCATTTTCCTGTGTGCAGTAACAGGTATAATGATAGGGCCTTTAAATATGACTGCAATAAATAAACAGTGATAACAAAGGTATGGAATAGCAGCACAAATATAAAAACATTTAGCAGTCTAAGCTTTTCTACTATAAAAGAAACATAGGGATTATTGTGTTTGCTTTCACCAGTAAAAAAATGCCCTTTATGGGCATACTTATATAACACTCGCTTGTGGTCATAACTGCTTCCCTCATATTTTAACCTTCAGAATTTCTATTCCCCTAAATATCTAATTAATACTGCTTTTTTAATGGTTTTGTAAAAGCATCCTGGCATGTGTGCAGAGAATGGCCTAGTGCCAAAGTACCATAACCTGCAGGAACAGCAATGACTCTGTCTCTGTACTGACTATTTTTGATAGAATACGATAGAAAGAAATCAAATGCAAAGCTGACAGGACTGCTCACATTTCTGATGGAGCTCATAAACCCTGCTAAGAGCGAGACTTCCTTATCTCTGGCTGTGCTCTGTTTTTATAGATATAGGCCATGCAAGTAGTTCCTTTTTTGCCTTTTCTCTCTTCATGTCTTCCCTGTCCTACACATATTAATCACATATACTGGTCAAATTCTGCTACCATCACCTTTTTGAGACACCTGCAGGGGAAGACGATCAAGTGAAAGAAGAGTCTGTCAAAGGGACACTGTGCCCACTACTCAGAAGATTTTCTCAGACTTTCTACAGAACATCTTAGAAGTTTACTTTTGCAATGACACCATCAGCTAATGCTCTGCCTGGGGTGTTGAGCAGAGGCAAATACACTGTACGCAGGCAGTAGCAGGAGCTACATAGCTGAGAATCTTTTGTGTTCAATATCTTCTGTATAGGACCCCTTTTCTCAGCATCTGAATTACATGAAGACCTGTATTAATGCAGAAATCTCAATAAAGTGGGTAGGTTCAGACCTAATGCTTCCTCCCACTTACCCAAACTAGTCCTGAAAACAGCTTAGCCTTGTCTCAAAATCAGAGCATGTTGTTCTCTCGTTCTGCTTCCATGCGGATAACACACAGTTTGTAGTAAGTATATCTCAGGTGCGTGGCTAGCGTAATGCTTCTTCGGTGCCACTAGCAGTCCACACAATTTACCGTCACCCTCAGATTTCTCTAACTCACAGCAAGGGACAAAAGCTGGCTAATGATCAGTCAGTGCAAGGTGGCATCTTTGCTCACACCTCCCTCCCAATTAGCACTCCTTGCTCCTTGCCTGCAGCAGAAAATCTGGGCCTTTATATTATTTTCCCACAACAGCAGCCTCCATCATTAATTAGTGTAGGGAAGCTCTGGAGATCCATTGGGAACACAGAACAAACATTCTCCTGTGACAGTGCTACTCGTGCTAACAACTCTGCTTCCCCTCAAGCTGTCAGAGGGCCATCCTTGAGCTTCTGGTGACCCTGCACAAGACCTTCTTTGGACTCATGGAAGGAAACAATGAGATATGCAGCTCATGGAGCTTGTGGCTTCCTCTTTTATGGTTGTGTTATCTGTATCTAACAGGGTTCACACTGAGTCTGAAGCTTTTCCTGGAACTAGGGCCTTGGTAATGTTTTTATCCGAGGTGTATTCTCTGGTGACTGACACTACAGTCGTTCGGTAATATAAAGCTTACAAAGATCCATCTTTCTCACATACCCCAATTTGGGTATCCCTTCTTTATTTTTTTTTTTTTTACATAACTTTTTTTATACAACTTCTGCCGAAGGCATTGTGTTCCTACCATCATCTGGTTTACAGTAAGACATTACTGGGCAGACAGACAAAAGTGTCCGTGTGAGAAAAAAAAAATCTAAAACCAAAGTCTGTTCCTGTGCTTCCATTCCAACAGAAATCTACTAAGAAATTTCTTAAGAAAGCTGGAAATTTTAATTACACATTTGAATATTTTGAATAAAATATGGATAGGACCTAAAATTTTAGATGGCAAAATTTCTGTGATTCATTAATGACTACTAATGTCATGTTCACTTTCTGTTTGATAGCAGGTACAGGAAGAAAGTGTACACTTCACATATGCATGATAGAAATAGAAAACACTACTCAAAGTACACTAAGAAACAAACAAGATTTTTTCCATTTAGCAATATTTTTCCGCTTTTATGTAATTTTTGCACAGCTCAAGCTGTTAGACCAGATCCTCTAATAGCTTTCTCTGGTATAGAATAGCTCAAGAATATGTGATTTCTTTTCCCTATAGAGTTATTACACAAGGAAAACGTCCTGGTGAAGTCAGCACCTGCCCAGTTCAGATCATGCCTGTGCTGCTAGATTATGCACCTTGTACCGATTAAACTCCCAGAGTTCTAGTTCGACATGCAGTTGGTTCAGCTTAAAACTGCAGATGGTCTGAGGTCAGGTCTTTGGCTGTTATAAGGTGCCAACAGGCGACCTGAAGGGGATATTAAATCTTTTGACCTATTGACACAAAATCTGTGATGATTGTAAAGAGCTGTCAGTTACTAGCACTGGTTTCTGCTAAGCAGTATAAGAAGTAAAATGACCATGGTTTTGTATTATTCCCTAACAGTATCCCAATTCAGATTATGGCAAAGGCCTGCCAGTAAAAGTCAGAGTCATCAATTCAGATCATAGGAGAAAAGTTTTAACATCAAGTTCATTCCTCAAAAGTTAAATAATGCTTCTGGCATCAACAAGTTCCAAGAATTTTTTTTTTCCATCCACATTCTTTTCCTCTCTATGCCATTCTCTATGCCATTAACGAAAGTGCATACCTATTGTGCCTGATCTTGTATTATCTCATATACACCATCACTTTCAGTCTTCCTCTACTTGTTATCTAAGTGCATATGCCATTGGACGGAACTCATACTCTGATTCTTCTCCTCTCCCCCTTCTAGATCTCTACAGGATTGAATAAAGAAGGTTCTATATACATATGCAGGGCTGCAGATGAGAGAAGGATGGAAAGAGGACAGAGATGAGGTCAAAAGCACATGTAAAGAAAGTAAAATATTTCAACTGCCTTTTAAAATATATAAAATTAACTCAGATCAAATTGATTCCAGAAGACTATGCATTCTATTCCAGCAATGTCTATTGCCATATGGGACTTTTAAATACTATGTTTGGAAAGGAAAGAAAAGAACACAAGGTAGCCTAGTTAAAAATGTACCAGAAGTATGAAGGCAGCAGCCCAGTCTGTTACTTGATATTCAACCATTCTGAAAACTTTACTGGGCTTTTTTTTTTTTTTCTTTTTTTTTTTTCCCCTGAGGGATTCTACAATGCTATGATCAAACACTTGACAGTCATTTTCAAGTAATTTTGCATGATTTCCATACTGAAGGACTATTAAATACAAAATTCTGGGAAACTAGTCAGGTTGTACATTTTGCTATTTTCTTCAGCATCAACATGCTAACCAGTACCCTTAAGTATAGAACAATATCATACTTTTTTTTCCATCCTTTCTTTTCATCACAGAAAATTCAAAGCTTTTATATGTTTCATATTTGATATAGATTTGGATCAACAAATGTAGAAACAACAAAATTTTGGAGTGCATTTGACTATGAGTGTTTGGATCTACCTATCTCTTTATATTCTCTTCATGAACAGCTTAAAATAAATAAGGATTTAATGCTATGTCTGGAGTGAAACTAACAAACAAAAAACATAAATCAAGTACAAGTATGTTAAAAAGTACTACTATGAATATGAAAAATATATATAAAAATGAGGAAATATATAGTCTAACTGCAAATGAGTCATCTTAATGGCATAACACAAAGAAAAACATACATGAATTTGGCATAACAGTCAGCTCCACAATTGTTCTGGTAAGGGAGAAACAAGAGTAAAAGAGAGACTTTAGATGGCTGAGTGTTGCATATTAGCAAGGAAACAAGTATTCTACTTTGTAAAAGTTACCTTTTTTGTAACTTTTTTTTTGAATTACAAACATAAATGTTAATTATTGTCTTTTAAGTCTACCTCACATAAAGAATAGGAAATCTATTTGCTTTTTTTATCTCAGGAGCTTGTTTAAATATGACCTACAAATAATTTCTCTGAAGTTATTTTTATATAGTTTGTACTTTAAAATGAATGAATGAAGAATGCCAAGGATTAGTTTTATTCTTTTTATTTGGATGAGGTATTTTTCTTTTCTTCAAGGTATTTTTAAATGTGTGTTTTGGTTTTCCTGCATTTTAATCACTATAATGATTAATAAATTTATAGACCAATTATCAGCATGGCTGAAGAGGATGGAGGAAAGAAGGAATTGTTTTTAAAACCTACTATCTTTCTAAAAGTTGTACTGCATTACAGCTACACAAGAAAAAAAAAAGTATCAGAGAATATCACTAAAACTCCATTTCTTTCCTTGATTCATTCTTCCCTTTAACTTTTTGACTCTTATGATGTCATCATTTCATCAGCTCTCAGGCATAGATCATATTAAAAGGACTTAGATATATAACAGCAAAAGTAAAGTGGGGTGAGGGGGAATGTAATGCCTTTCTACATTTTATACAGTACCACATTCACTTTTTTCTCTATTTCAGTCTTACACTAAAAAAAACTTGGGCACTGACTTACCACAACCGAAGCTGTTACAATTCATAGGCAATTCTAACTGAATGAGCTACGTCTCAGAAGAGAGTCACCTTGCTCCTTTACATCAACACCTGGAACAGGTATGGCGACAGCATTGGCAAGGAACACCCGGTCTTATTACATAAGGTCTCCATCTGTCCCTCTTGGAAGCAGCAGCAGAGCACGTTTGGCATGGACCCTTGTGCAAGGATTGTAATGAGGATCTCCTATTCAGCCAACTAAGAATGCTTTTCACCTACTTTTCCCATCTTTGCAGCCAGCAGCCTGAGACCTTTTGGCCTGAATACCTGATAGCCATTACCTCATAGCCACTATTTTGGGGGGTGACCCTAGCAAGCAAGGAGATAGACGTGATGAGAAAGGTCTTTGAGCAGCAAAATAAGGAAAATGATATCCAAAGGGATCCCCCAGCCTTCAAGAAATGCAGGAAACCACTCATCCCTGAGGTAAGCTCCTCAATTAATGTTGTTGCTTAATTTTCACTGTCGTAGAAAATACTTATTACAATATATAAAACCCTTACGTTCATCAACTTTGTAAGTCTTTGTAAATGAAGGCCTACAGCCATGAATAATGCCATGGCTCTGGATAGAGATGCATTGGCAAAGCTGTGTGAAGCTCTTTTACATAAATTTGTGCCCATAATAGTATAGCTCCTAGTCAGTGCTACCTGATCCGCAAATGCTATCAGACCCCTCCTCCTCATGTCTTAGTATTTTGAACAAATGAGAACAAGAGTCTACGCTTCTTGCCCGCTTGGATTTTACTGTTTTACTGTTTTGTCCCAAAGTTCCCAACCACTTACAAAGCAGCCATACCAGTAATACAGGCGGGAAAGAAGCGCTTGCTACTTTTCAGAAAAAGTAGCTGTTAACAGTCTCCTGGACTATTCTTAATAACACCAAAAAAAAAAGAGGGAGCCAGCTCAGGCCCCCTCTCTTACTTATGCTTGGTTCTGTAACATGCCACAGACTTCCATGGATATCCTATGGATTTACCCCATTACAGAAGGGACCAAGTGTCTCCAGTCAGGAAAATGCAAGTTTTAATGGCAGCCTTCCTGCGATCTAAGATGTTAGGCTTGCACAAATAAAGATTAATCTTGTAGAGGGCCATAGTTAGCAATGGATTTCCCTCTGCTCTGCCTGCTGCAGACCTTCATCTCCCCAGCGTCCTCCTGATGCGGGACATAGACGCAGGGTAGGCTCACTTACTCTGAGCGATACTCTGTTCCGTCTCCTCACTACCAAACTGTTTGTGGTTGCTCACTGGAGCCATCTTGAGTGTATTTGCCACCAGCTGCTTCCCGTGACCTCGTTGTTCCCCTAACCACCTCCAGAGTGTTGCACCACACTGCAGGAGCCTACAACTCCATTTGCCAACACCATCTGCTGGACCTCCTGAGCCAAGATTACCTCCTCCCAAGCCCACACCCTTTTTATCAGGGTTTCAAAGCCTGCAAACAAGGGGTCACAGTTTGAAATGAAAGGCTCAGAAAAATCTGAAGCTGCTGTTCTTATTCTGAGCATCTTTCCTTTCCCCTTCCAGCACACAAACATCCTTCTCATCCTACAGTAATTTTTCTGGGGGAAACAAAAATCCACTGCAACTTTTGGCTGCTGCTTTAAGCATATTATCGGTCATGGTAATGCTGTAAGGAGACAGGCCTGATTTTATCTTCTCTTTCTCTACCTTCAGTCTGTCCCAGTCCAAAGAACTGAAACTAAGAGAGCCAGATGGAGGATCTGTATATTTATAAACCTAACCCCATTCTCTCTAGGAAAGACTTTTAATACTAGAATTCAAGAGATTGTTTTATTTGCCTGACCACATTGCCAACTGCCGTTATCTCACTCCCTTAAACCCACACATCCTTACCCTCCAGGACTATATGTTTCTCCCTTTTATCTTTAAGGTACCTATCTCCCTTGGTTTGACCAGTATCAGAAACCCCAAAGAACTTTATTTAGTTACCTCTAGTTTGTAAGGCATGACAGTACTTTTGCTACTACTCCCTCTTTGACATGGAAAAACCTCTACTTGCAGCCATTGGTTTTGCACCCCGTGTTGCAGTAGAAACATTTCTCTGGGGCACTGATGCAATCTTTAAGGCCCACAGATGCCTGGTTACACTGGGCACATGGGTGTATTCTTGACTTGGCTTAGGAGGAGAAAGACTATCAAATCTGGTCTTTATATGGGAAAGAATGTCAGGCTGTTATGCTGTCTTGAGACAGATTATGAGTCTTTCTTCCATTTTCAATTCGAACATTTAAAAATGCAAAGAATTATTTTTCCTTTCGTAAATTACACTTTTCCAGTGGTTTTGATCTGCTGTGGAAAAAAAAATAGAGAGAGAGTGAGAGAGTAGGAAAGAGGGAAAGAGGGAGAGGAATCTGCATGTTCCCCCCCTGGTTCTGATTCTCAACCAGCTGTATGATTTGCTCAGGTTCCTTAACCGATGTGCTCTTCGGTTTACCAATTTGCGAAGAGGAGAAGCAACTGTTTGCAAAAGACTTCAGTGCTGGCACAAAAGAAGTATTTAATAACTTATTTTTACCAATTAAAAATATGATAGCATATTCACATATCCACACATAAGCTCTACCCAGGAATCTGCTTGTACGTGAACCACTCCTACATGAACCCTGCACTCTGTTTATTAGGCACATTGTTTTCTTTAAAAAGCCTACAGAAGCTACACTTTGATTTGAATATAATAAAATTGCAGAAACAGCAGAAGCTAGCCATGTAACTCATATTTTAATGAATACCTAAAGTAACAGTCCTCTAAGCCATTGTGTCATCTTTCAGCTCCTGTTCCTCCCTCCCCCTTTCTGCACCAAACTCGAGGAAAAGAAAAACTGATTGGCAGGCACTGTAGCTGGCGTGAATAACCACGACGATATATCTTGTCAAAAATCAGCATGTACTTTAAAAAAGAAGAAAGTAAAATATGAAGATAAGAGGAATAATCTGAGGCTCTCCCATATTCTCATTCAAATTTTTCTATTTAGATTTCACTATATTTCCTTTTTTAACCTTCTCCTGCAGGTCTTTTTATATAGGACAAAAAAATCCACTTCTGTCATTTAAAGCATGATGAAAGTACCAAAGAAAAATCTATTTTCAGCTGTTTCTCGTTAGAGCACTTTTTTGCCACTGTGATGAAAGTCGATGCAAAGAAAGAAAGACGAGTCACTGATGAAGATGAAGAAGCATTTCTGATCAGCCATCTGTTCAACCAATTAAACCCCTCACAAATAAAGTTGTGTATACGTGTATAGCTAACCCATAAAGATATACATATCTATGAGTATACTAGCATGCAAATACATACATAAAAATACCATGTAAAGTCTACTTTGCATATACTTAAACTCTGTGCACATGCTGAGTATGGCTAATTAAATGCATACATAGCAAAACACTGCAAATATAAAATAGAATTTGGCCCCACTGAAGAACAAAGCCTTCTCTATTAGCATCCTTTTCTTTTAATGGTCCTTATGCAGTAAAAATAAAGTCCAAACACTGTAATTTTAGTCCCAGAAAAGTTACAAATACTGTAGGTATCTTTAGAAACAGCTGCAAAAGTGGATTCACTTCTGACAAGATTGGTGTTAATTACCAGTAAGGACTTCAGTATAATACTATTTAAATCATTTTAAATTATCCCTCTCAAAAATTAATTTTTCATCAAAGATTACACAAAAAATCATGATATCATCTCTGCAGCTGCGATTTAGTAATAATTTCATCTATTATTACCAATGTCAGTTAGATAAAAGAAAAATGGCATCCTACTGTGCTGATTCCAGCATAGGCCATATATAGAAATTTTTAACTATCACTTATAATCGCCTTGATGAGCTTAAACCTCCTCTCAATTAACACCCTAAATGACACTGAGACATCTTAATGGAGGATGTAAGTAAAGGAAAAAGACTTTAATCAAAGAATAAAAAGAGAAGTGCCAAGCAAAGGGAGGAAGTTTGGTATACCTCTCAGTGTCCAATCACACCGAGGTCCTTTATCTTGCCTTGAACTTCTTATCATCTTAATATTGTGACAGTATCTGCACAGCAGCTATAAGAAAAAAAAAAAAAGTGTGCATACTCTTATCTGCAGTTTGCATCCACATCTCTGAAAGACAGTGGAGGCATGTACCAAGCAGGCAAACACAGATTAAATGAAACTGAAGAGGCTATGAAAAATAAAATGATTATAAGTTACAATAAGCCTTATTACATTTTGGTTTCCACTTGAACAGTGAATAGGGGCAACCCTTAAGGACTGAAATACAGCAATTCCCACACCACTCAATAAAACTTGAAATAGCATGTTTTGATCCAAACATCCCAAACTGAACAGAAGTTCTGCTTTTATAGCCAAGAGGTAATTATACATCTAAACATCCCAGCTGCAGACAAGTATGTAAATAATTGCTTAGATGGCACCTACAGTTTGTATTATTAAGAGCATTCTTTTCTTTTCTGGCATACTCTAAGTATCCCAATACCAGCATTTGAATCCATACATGTGCCAGCAAGTTGTGATAGCACTCTTCAAACTTCAGGAAGGTTGAGAAGTCTCTATGTCGTGGTTCCCAAACTTGAGAACCAAATTTTGTAGCCATCAGAGCAACCACAAAAATGTTGTGATCTGATACTCTTCAGCAAGTCCCTGCCAGCGACCCACTGCAGTCTTCTGCTGGACAATGCCAACAGCGCCGGAGCCGCTGGTTTGGGCTGCGGAGGGGATGGAGGGCAGGTAGTTTTACCTTGGTGTCTGTCTCAGGGCTGCTCTGCCAGCCCTGACAGGAAAAATAGACTTTGGAGATGTAGTGAGGAGTCCCTCTGGGAGACTTTGGAAGGCGCTGCTGGTACCCAGGGAGGACACATCTTTTCTGTAATAGCTAATGTGGCTGTTAGATTTTGAAATAACTACACTACACATAGAAGTTTCTGTTCACTGTGGCTGTTTCTATAATTCAATATATATATATATTGTTTCATGGCCTGATTTTTTTACAGTTAATTCACTCATAATGAGAAGCAAATTAATATCTCTGGGTGCATTAAGACTAAAAATATCTAATTAAAATCAGCCATGGTATTTCATTTCTTTCAAGTGTTTGCTTGCCCGTTAGAGCTTCACAAACAGTTAGCTACAAATAATACCAGTTAAGGATTCAGCTCGTTTTGATTAGCAAATCATTTGCAAATGGGTTTTGCTTTTATTTGTCAAAGGTATTTGTTGAATTGTTCATCCAACCATTTCAGTTTGTGGGTTGTTTGCTTCAGCTTTTCACTCCTTACTCACTCCTATTCTGGTGCTAAGCACACAGCATTTAGGACACACAAAGTGCTGTTAAAAGAGCCCCTCAGGTTAATGTAAGAAATACTCCAACCTCTGCTCCATGACAGGCTCAGTATTCACTAAATTTAGTCACTGCTGTTACAGAGAAATGATCAAACTTATTTTTCCTCCCGTGCTGGATGATTTTAGACGTGTGAATATTACATAGCAACTAATAATAAGCAATGGACTGTGTATTTTTAGGGAGAAATTTGCAGATGTGCAGTGATTCGTATTAATATCTGTGCAACTTGCAGCATTCACAAATATTACCCTGCCATGGGGCAGCTGTCTGAATATTTCCAACTAAAGAGCATTTTCCATGACTCACAGAAAACCAACCTTCCAGCACTCATTCTCCAAATTATTATTTTTTTTCTTTTCCTTTCTTTTTCCCCCATTTGGTCTTTTATCCAAACACATTTCTTCCTCCAATTAAACTTTAAGGAGGGTTGATTTTGCATACATAACACACAAAGTAGTAATGAAGTAATGGCATGCAATTAAAAAAGTCCCTAAGTACTCACTGATCTGAAGGTTGACAGTCTATCAGTTTATAGGAAAAAAGTTAATAGCTTTACAGAAAGAAAACGTCTTGCGTACAAAAAGAAGTATCACTTTCTGCAATTCCTTCTGTAACAGAAACTGCTATATGGTCCACTGCTAAATGCTAAGCATACCGTCTCAAAGATCAGTCCTCTCCTTTGTGATTAAGGAAACAGTTATTTTCTTATCTGAAAGAAGACCTCTAGGTACACCGCTTGTAACTTGGTCTCCATTCAATATTTTAGCAGTAGGATAAGCATTTCTACTGATTACAAGTGTGAAAAAAGTCCCATGTCTGACCTGAATGGCTGTGGCAACAAGGAGCCTAGGGCAGACTTGGTAAAGCCAAGGTATCAAAAGGAAATCCTTCTCTGAGATTGAGTTTGAGCTGCCCCAGCAAGTGACTTGTTAAAAGTTGCATCTCTTCAGAGGGAGAGTGTCAGTTTAGCCATACTGATGGCTAATACCATGGCTATGAGAAATACTTCGAAATGCAGACAAGTCAAAGAGCTGTGATATTTAGAACCAGCTAAACGAGTGCAAGTTTCAGCATGGATGGACATTCTTGCACTGATTTATAACTTTGTGACCCAAGTTTAAGCCAGTGCTAGTTTTTGCAAGTTAAATCCATGTAATGCTTACTAAAGTGTTTCAATGCCCACTCCTTTCTCCTAGCTGTACATGCTGCTTCTTGCTTTGCACATGCTCTGACACCCATCCAATCTCTGTAAAAACTGATTTAGTTCACTAAACTGGCAGAAAATGATGACCTATTACTTGCTTGGTTATTTTCCACTTTATAGTGAGATGAAGTGGCTTACTAGGCCATCAGACAAGTACCAGAGGGTACCTGTTTAGCATAAAAGGAGAGAAGGAAGGCAGGATTATTTCTCCCAGTTTTTCAGGATGCTGCATCATTTCACGTCCTCTCAGGACCCTCCCTCTTAGACAACGTGCGTAGCAAGGCTACATCACGGTAGCTGGAGTTACCTCTTCTGACATGACAGAACTGTTATTCTGACAAAACACAGGGACACCTAGTAAGAATAAAAGAGAAGGCTTACACAAAAACAAGTTGTTTGTTTGTTTGTGGAATAAATTAGAGAAATTTAGACAAACAGACAAACACATGATTCTGGTAGTTGAGTTTTGCTGGTATTCCTATGTTGGTTAAGGTAGTGAAAAAAAAACAAAACAAAACAGAGAACAAACAAACCACTTTCCTAACCAGCACTGCTATGGCAGCACCTACCTTGATGTAGATGCCATTTTATCCACGAAAGAGCACTCTTGCCCTACACTTCTCTTGTTCAGGAAGTCACAGCAGTTTATCAACTTTTTGTGCCAGTGTAAACTTAGCCCTCAGTGGAAGTGTCTAATAGTCTAGCTCCATCAGAGGTCCTTTATAGGTAGGATATGGTCATAACAGGAACCTTTGGGGTTTTTACCTAAGAAGAAAGCCTATATTTCAGTGGATGCCCTGCTATGAACCTGCCCAGCTGCTGTGAGGGTGCTATTTTTACTGCTTTAGCCACTACCTTTCCAGAAAAAAAAAATCTGTATGTGCTGTAAATAACAATAAAAAATCTATACAAAATGAATATGCTGCATTTGTGTCCTTTTCTTCCTTTGCCAGCAATAAAGGAGTTCACTCTAAAATCCCCAACACTCTGCAATTGCTTGAGAGCCAGGACAGCTCTCAAGCCAGGTCTAAATTATAAAGTGTTGTTGACAAAGCTGTTTCAGTCAGAAGCGTGAAAAAAATCACACCCTTAATTGATATATATACGCCAGCAACACCCTCTGTATAGATGCAAGAATCCCTTTGCTGGCATGGCATATGTCACTCAAAAAAGGTAGTTGAAGAAAAAAGACTCCTTTTGCCAATACACACTTTTTCTCTTGAACAGCTCAGCCAACTAACTCCATGAATCCAGTATCATGGATTCCCAACTTTTCTGTAGTCAAGCGTCACTTGAGAAAATTGACAATGTGTAATACCTGCCTGGATCCAGCTCCTTTCCCCCCAAACTGGGCTTTTATTCCCACTTTTTATTTCCATCTTCTTGCTTACTACCTCCTTGGCACTTGTCTTAAGACTCCCCAGTCTCTCTCCTGCCTTCTGAGTCTCCTACTCTTGCCTGTGCCATTTCTGCCTTGAGTCATTCAGACAGGCTCTCCTTGTGTCTCCCAGCACTTCTGGGTCCAGCTGAGCTCATCTGTATGGGCTCCATGCTGAGTTTCTCACTTCCAGAGATTCCCAAATTCCACCAATTAGAATAAAAAACATAGAACTATAAGCAAATCAGTGTGAAACACAGAGTTCCCTAGATTGTTGACAGAGTCTGGTGAAATGTTTGCCCCTCCTCCTTCCCTCCTTTTTTCTTTAACTTGCTCTCAATGGGATAGCTTGCCAGGCCCACACTAAGCAACCTCAGGTTCATTTAACTGAAGGTTTAATCTTGCAGAATGGAATCCTCCTACACTGTATCTTATGCCTGGATAGATGTCTGCCTAGCTGGACAGGTGTAAGGATGAATGATAATACATCACTATATTAGCAAATGTTGCTTTCGCATATAACTATCTGAAAGAAACTCTTGACTATGATGATGCTTCATTTACCCTGGAGTAAAACACAGTAACTCCACTGGTGTCTGTAGAGCTGCATTACTTTAAAACAAATGCAAATTAAGGGAGGATTAATATCTGCAAATTTAAACATACTGGAATAATATATAATATTGTCTTTTGTTTTCTGAAACTGATGCTCTGATCTTTTGAGGTAGATCAATAAAAAATAATATTATCTTAATATTTATATGAGGAATCCACTAAGAAACTATTATCCCACATTTAACTTTAGAAGCATTTTTTGTGAAAGGAAGAAAAAATTGTCTTGGTTTCTTCTTCAAATCTAATAAAACTATGTTGAGCAATTCTGCCTCTCTTTCTCACAAAGCAACAACCTTTTTTTTAATATATATACATTAGTGACTTTCTTCACAGAAGAAAGAGCACAAAGTTTCTGAAAATCTGCTCTACCTGAAGTGAAATACAGCAAGCAGAGAAAAAAAAAAGTTAAAATATGAAGTGAAGAAGAAGATCGTATTCAATCAAAATTTCAAAGAATACAAGTAGGGTGAATGCAATCACCCAGCCTGAAGTTGCTAAGATTATACCCCTTCAGCTGTTCAGATCTTTAGTCTTTGTAAGTGGCTAGGACCAAGTTAACACTTCATTCAAAAAGTGGTACCCCTGCAAACAGTACAGTCTTCCTGATAAAACAGGGACACCAACACAAAGTATCACGTCATCAGATGAAATTTTAATGCCACACTCTCAAGCTCAGGATTCTTCCATGTGTCCTGCCTCTACAGTTCCTTCTTTCTTCAAAGACTAAATTTAGAAATAAATCCTGTAAGGCAAAAGAGAGTATTTGGTACAGAAGAATTAATGAAATGCCTACAAATTTCCTGAAAACAGCATGACTTTCTATGCAGGCAGCAATTACTCATTTTTTAGTATGCTATTTTTCTCGTTAAAAATCTCAACAGCAGTTGAGAACTGCAAGATTCAATTGAAGAAAATGGCAAAAGGGGCTAGGACTGACTTTGGGCCTCCTAAGTTTCAGTTCTAGTTTTGTTCCTGGAGGCATGATAGAGCAATCCCAAAGTTGCTTTTTTTTTACCTCATATATTTGGCCTTTAAGGCTACCATTAAGCAGTAGCCTGCGCTTGCATGGGAAAAAATATAGGTTGAAAAAAGCTGTAGTTTTTGCCGTTGTGTCTCAGCAGCAGATTTGCTAAAGGATTACCAAATCCTCTCCCTGCAGGAGACAGACTGCAAAACCAGCTTTAGGGCAGCGCTTCCCCAGGAGCAGCACAGGACTGCCAAAGAGGTTGCAATCCAGAGCATGTTCACTTGTCCTCCATGCCCTCAAACCGCTCTTTGTGAGAGCTGGACACTCATTTAGCAAAAAGTTATGCCAACGGTAGATCAATGCAAACTGTGCTGCCTTCAATAATTTTAATGTTGGATCATGATTGAATAAGACATTATGAGGACTGCAAAGTATAGCATGACACTGCCCTGCTGTTAAGCTTTAATTAGTTAAGGCAGCAAAGAGCCTCCCTGGAACAAGATGGTCATATTTCTTAGAAATGTAGACTCTCTTTTATAGAAATATGAATTAAGAGTAACTTTTTTTTTTTTAATATATGAAAGGTAAAGGCAGGAGAGGGAATTAGGGCATGGAAACCTCACAGGAAAGCTCATGAGCCTTCTCTTCTGGGTAATGTTTGAAACACCAGTATTCCCTCAAGAACAGCAATAAGGAATAGAATAGATAGCAGGAAGTGGCATACACTATATAACATGAATGCAGGGAGCGTAAGAGGAAAGAGAAGGATTAACATTGCTGGTGTTTTATTACTGCCTGGCTCTGCCACAGATGCTGTGTATGATCTTTGGCTAGTCACTTCACCCCCTACAAAAAGTGGAAATAAAATGTGTGTGCTGTAAAGGTACTGGATATTTTAACTCTTAACTATATGGACAGCTTTTTAGATTCATGAGTTAAAAAGCCATGAAAAACCTGAATCTTGGAACACTGGGAGAAAAAAATGCCTAATTATGCAATGATTTCTGCCAGCAAACTGCGAGTAGTGGCATGGCCCTGCCTCAGACAACAATGAGCACTGCATAAAAAGGTTGACCAGTAATGTTAATGGCACGAAGTGTGCTACATTCCTACAGCAAAATACTGTATTAAGTTTCTCTGCTGGAATTTGAGGTTTATGGATATGCAGAATGGAACAATTTCAAATGAACAGCAGAGTTTGTCCTAAGTATAGTCACTTCAGTTCAAAAATGAATGGGTTTGCAGGCATGTGTGGTGGAGAATAGTTAAAAATGACTGAAGTACTCTTCAGATTATTGAAGTAATCTAGGAAATCTAAATTGGTCTACAGTAACTGTGCCCAGAGCACCCTATTCACTTCCAAAATGAAGTGCTCTTAAAAAAAAAGAGAGGGGAAAAAAAAAAGTGAAGCAATGCATTTGGAAAGGATTGGAGTTCTGGGCATTCATGGTGCAGAACAATTTAAAATTACTGGGCCACTTTTTTTTTTTTTTTAACATGTCTTTTTGGAAGTGGATCAAAAAGCATCTGTCATTGTAGGCAAACTCATGAACAATTTAAAACTTGAATCCAATGTAAAACAAAAAGGAGAAGATAATTAAAATAATAACCTTACTCTGCTCCAGCCTAGAAATCCTTAAAACTGAAAGGGAGATGGAGAAAAGAAGTAGGAAAAAGAAGAAAAAATCCATAGCTTCAAGGGATTAGAAGGAATTGCAGGGGCATCTCTGAACTGTTCCGGTACGTGCTGTGCCGGGATCCATGGATCAATGCACTGGTGGATTGACAGGATGGCCGCAGGAGCGGGCTATGGAGATCCTATCGTCTCACCTTCAGTGACGAGAACTTCCTTCACACCCCCCAAAGTGCCTCTGCTCCTTCCCGGTTATATCTGAGCACCTACTCCTTTACCAGATGCATTTGTCCAGGACCGCTTAACAGTTTTTTTTTTTCCTTTTTTTTTTTTTTTTTTGGTATGGATTTTTCGTTCCTGGTGAAAGACATCTTGTACAGCCCGATTCTAAAGATTTCGCTGTGATTTAGTCAGGGTTAAAGCTCCAGATCTTTGGTGCTTATGACTAGGGGGAATTTCAGCTTTCATTTAACATGAAAGTGTATTTCCCAATCCTATCGCTGATGAGAAAAACTTGGAAATGTGTCCTCAGGAAACTGCAGCCTCCGAATCCCAGCAGGCAAGTGGCAAGAACTCCCCTTCCCTTCACCCCTCCCCATGCACCATACTACTTTGAATGCTCAGGGTTAGAAGTCTTTGCACAAACTTTGCACGTCCAGGCTGTTCTCCCTCGCGTTGCCCTCCGTGTGCTCAGCGTTTCCCTGTGAACCACATCCACAGCGAGGACTCCCCAATGCCTCCGCTCCAGAGGCAGGGCAGTGTGATGGAGCCGCTGGTAGTGAGGAACCAGGGAGGAGCGGTTCCCCTCAGAGCAGCGGGAAGCTGCTGCCAAGGGGAACATGACAGCTACCACAGCAGGAAACTTCCACTGGGGCCTCTATGTCTGTGGAGCCGAGCAACATCCCAGGCCCTGCTCTGAGGGAGGGAGGAGGTTTAGCTCTGAAGCCTACATGCTTTCCTATATCTGCCACATGTCTTTTCAGTGCTGCAGCACCTGTGCTTGGGCTGCACAACACTGAGAGAAAACAAGCGCCTGGCTCAAGGAAGGTGGTGCCACTGGAGAGGTGGCATCATTGGTCCATGCTGCTGCGGTTGGTTGGGCCTTCTGGAAATACCCTGGAGCTGCCAAAGAAAACATCTGCAGCTTAATGCCTCCGCTGCAAAGCAGGAGAAACATTACCCCACTGATCAAAGGTGCTTGGGAAACTCCCATCTTTATCTCCTTACCCCGGCTCTTTTTTTTTTTTTTTTTTTTTAATTGGTATGTGCCCTTGTGGTGCTATCTGCAGCACAAAAGCCCTAATGGAGACCAGGCCCCAGTGAACCCAGCAACAAAACAGTAGGAGATAATCACAGAGAGCTCACAATGAAAACTGACAGGAGGGGCAAAGGGTAGAAGGAAGGAAACATTATTATTCCAATTGCAGCTCCCCAAAGTCCCACGCTGGTATAGTAACAATAAAAGCCATCCCTCCTCTGAAGACTTTAGTCAACAGGGGAGAAACTGCCTAAAAATCAGATCCTGTTTTCCCACAGCTCTCCTGAAAACAATCTGCAATATAACTGTTCTTAAGAGGAAAAAATCTATAAAAGAGGACACTTTTGTCAAATATGCCCATGGTTCATGTCTACCCTTGGAAAGGGAGGAGGTCATGTGGGGAGAGCCGGTTACGAATGCAAAACGAGGCTTTCCTTGCCGTGCCCACAGCGACTACTTGCTCAGTGGAGAAGTGGGTGACACGAGCCAATCTGCATGAGCCGAAGGCTGGTGGAAAGCTTGTTTGTGCTCAGCGCGTTAGAGGAGTAGTTTCGGGAACGGTTACGTAAAGATTAGCTCTGTAACGCTGCCAAACACTTTGTGTTATTATGTGCTGTGTTTGTGCCAGGCAGCCCCACATGTCAGAGCCGCCGCACAGGGCAGTTTTAACATGCACACCCACGTTTTCAGGGAGCGCGGAAGAATAAGAAAGCCACGGAGGAGCCACTCTGACCTCGTTCGCATGGATGCCACTGCTGATTCCAGTCAGCTTGTACCTGCCCGAGCGCAACCAACACGGAGACGGAAAGGCACATCCTCCTCATTTTGGAAAAGGCTGTCCTCGCCTCCCCTCCTCCCCTGACCCATCAGGTTCCCTTAGAGAATCCCAGCTATATGGATTAAAAAAAAAAAAGTAGCAACTCAACCATGTGGGAGCATACAAATTTAATGCCAGCTAAATAGGAAGGCTGTCTAAATAACACGGTGATTGGAGTTATGCAGGTCATAAGTCTAGGGAGTAAGAAGCTTACTCCGTTTCTTTTCTTTCCTGCCTCACCTTGTTTTCTTCACAAAAAGTTCATTAAACAATGATTCTTTCTCCTTGAAAAATTTATGAATGAATTATGTGTTCATGAAAACGAGAGAGTAAAAAGCACTGGCCTTAGCCAGACACAGCGCAGTCTGGCACTCCGCAACCTCCCCCGTGCGCACTCCTCTGCCAATGCACCTGAAGCCCGACCTGAAATGCTACTCCCCCCATGCTGCCTTCCTTGGGGAGAGATTTGTCAGCAGCGCTTAGGAGCAGTAAACATGTAGGACACACTTGTCCTGGCAGGGAGTGGACAGGGACCCCAATTGCAAATGCAGAGGTTACTTCACCGGTCCAGCAAATTCCTTTGATTTGTGCCACACACACCTCAGTTACAAGGATGTTGCAGCATGTCTGCAAACATAAAACTATCTCTTTTTAGATAAACCAGTATTGTAAGTGGCAGCATTCTGTTCCATGGCCTAGACATAGCTGTATCGTGTGCTTTCCCTCTGAGAAAGGGTCAATGAGTAATAACAAGTAATGAGAAGTTTTTATATAGCTCTTTTATCCGCAGGTTTCCACCACCTTATGAAACAGGAAATTTCCCTTAGTTTCCCACTTCTATTCTCTCTTTACCTCCACAGGATCCTTTCTCCTTTTTTTTTTCATTTTAAAATATATTTTCTATATTTTTTTACTTTGTCGTGGCTTTTTTTTTTTTGACATTTTCTTTTATTTTCCATCCCCTTTATTCTCACTTAGCTTCAGTTTCAGAGTTTTTGTAGTTTGAGTATCTCTCCACTTTTTCTATTATTCTACTCCTTTTCATTACTTCGTATTTTTGTCTCCTCCTCTCTATTCTATGTCTATCTTCTTGCCCTTTCCCTACATCTCTTCCTCTTTATCTGTTGGTTTCTCTCTTCATTCTCTCTGATGGTGATTCTCTTCCTTCCCAGCTCTGTTTTCAAAGTCCATTTCTCACATTCTGTTCCTTTCTGTGATCATTTCACATGCCCCATTCCCTTTCTCTTCTCCCGTTCTTACTATTCCTGTTTATATAACTTAACTGCAGCAGTGGCCAAAGAACGAATCTTGACCAGCCTCCCTTGCACCCCCTGCCACTCTCCCCCGCACCCCACATAGCGCTCCAGCTATGTGCCTAGGAGCACTCCCAGATCTTAATGTGGTCTCTTTTCTGGCTCCTTTTCCTCCACCTGCAGATTGGGCCCAGATGGCAATAGAAACATTGGGATTAGTGCACCCTTGCAGCATGTCAAGAGAATAGGTACACGGCCAGCCGGCTTTGCAGCGTGCAGAGCGGGCAGGGCCGCGCCGCAGCGTGATCTCCAGGAAACAGGCCAGCTCATTTACTGTGGAGTGCCTGCCAGGAGTCGCAAAGCGCACAAACTCCTCCAACAACTCCAGCTCTTCCAAAATCACTTGGCTGGTGGCTGCAGAGGGGAAACAAGCAGACTTCAGGCTACCCTAACTGCCCAAGAGGTTGTCACCAGTGGGAGCACTCTTCTCCAGGATCACCTTCAAGGCAAAGACTGCAATCTGTGTGTGTCTGGTACAGGGACTCCACCAAAATGAGGATAATGCCCATTTGGACAGGCTAAAAAGTAAGCATTTTCCTGGATGCTTTTAAAGCTGTAAGTCTGATGATATGGGAGCAGAATTAGTTTAAATATCTGCTTTGGAGCTTTCTGGGCTGTTTCAGGAATATTTCGAGCAGCAACTTAGCTGTGGTAAGGCATGATTTCATGGCAGCCCTTGACTCTTTTTCACTTCGCTTTAGCTGAACAGTCTGAATAGTGTTTTCAGACTGCAAACTTTGGCCTTATGAGGCTGAATCTTTTTGTGGATTTATATATCTTTGTGAAACTAAGCCTCAGAGCTTTGCTGGATGGGAGTGATATCCAGGTCCTCAAAAGAGGAGAGAGCACCTGCTTTTTTTCTAGAAGGATAAAATACAGATGATTAACTGCACCACTGCCAAAGGAACCTCAGATAAGTAGGACAGGTTGAACTTCCCATACTTTGACAGGCTGCATTGTGTGTTGTAACTAAGAGAAGTCCCAAATCCAGAGGGATGAGACAGTCTGAGGAAGAAAATGGAAAAAAAAAGGGGAGAGGGCTGGAGAGGCACAAAGTAAGAACTGGCTGAAGGATCAAGGCTGGGGGAGAGAGAGTTGAGAAGATGCAGAGAGCATAAGGAAATCAAGAGGAGTGCAGTTGCTTAAAAAAATAATGCTACATGCAAAGAAAAAAAAGGGATCCAAGAGGACCCTTTGGTAACTTTCTCTCTCTCTCTCTTTTTTTTTTTTTTAATTCCTCTTTTTGCATCTTTCCTTTTTGGAGATAAATGGGTCATAACGCACCAGCGTACACTCTCTGGCCATGATGTGATCAGAACATTTTAGTTAGGAAAGCCAATTGCACTGGCACATACTACACCAGTTTTTACTTTTACAGTCCCCAATATCTCTTACACGTCTGTTCCATCCCTGGATGCATATGTTGTATCAACTTGGCTGCTTCCACGTGCTTCCATCCTTTTTTGTAACAAATGATGGATATTTAAATCCTTTCCATACAAGTCTGGAGGATAACTCAAAGGTTTCAGCGAAACCTTTATTTTCTGGCCAGTAGCAGGCAAAGTTTTATGATGCGGTGATTTTCTTATTCCAATCCCGTGTAATGTACCTGGCTCCTACCGTGGAATTCAGAGGGTCACAGAAGATCCACAGGAACAGATCTGCAATCATCCCAAGGAAGGGAACAATGGAAAGGTTGTTTATTTTGTATGTGAGTAAAAGAGGGTTTTTATACTAATATATCTGTATTTGATGCCACTAGCAAGGATATGTATTCATGCTGCGCATCCTCAGCTATATAAAATATAGATCAAGAGTATTTTTTTTTAGTTTAGAAAGAGAAAGATAGAAAAGAATGAAATTTAGTATGTTTGAGATGTTTGTAAATTTTTAAACATAAAGACCCAACAACCCGACATTCCTATCAACCTGTAGCTCACATTATTAACTTAACATACATCATGAAAAGAAGTATAATTATTATTGCACCCAAGAAATAGAGGTGGATGGGGAAAGAAAAAGAGGAAAATTAAAGGGGAAAGGCTATTATTTTCATGTACTCAAGTTCTGACATAAAATTGAGGATTTTGTCTGTTAAATGTTGATGTGCACAGAATCATAGTCAGGTCTAAATGCCTTAGTCATGGCAGGGGGTTAAAAAAAGAGAATATTTGAGAATAATGTGAATTAAAAAGGCAAGTTAGTTTAAATTTCTGTTTGGTAGGGCCTGAGGCCTACAACTCCGATGGGAATACACTCTAGCTGGAGGGCTGATGAATGCCCTTAATGAAGTTGGACAACCTGGAATACATGCATAAAATGATTTTAAATATTGATATGATGTCATTGTGTGTCTGAAGATATTGAAATGTTCATTTTCAGAGCTAGACAGGTTGTGTCTAATTTATTATGGGGAGGAGAATTATTATTTACATTTTTTAATGTAGCAATAAAACAATTATGGGATTTAGGGAGAGAGAAAATATTCATGCTTCTTGGAGAAAAAAAAAATGCATGTTGCAATGGAAATGACTTAGAGGACCTTATACAAACAGATATTGAGAAATACACTTTCTCTTTTCCCTTCCTGATAATGGAGGTAATGCGTTCATAAAGTACATAAAGTAAGAGGACCTTTTGACCAATGTTAATTATATTTAACATGTTGTATGTATAGCTGAAGGAACAGCTTAAATATATCACTGGGGACTACCAAGTCACCCATACATTCTAGATGTGTCTATTATAACATTTCTGTGACATTGCCTGGTTTTCAGAGCAATTCTTACTGTGAAGAGGAGGAGACGTGGTGTTATAATGGTACGTTCAGTTCCGTTGTGATATGAAAGTTTTTACGGAAAATGCCTCGGGGCGCCTGTCTGCCTCGTGTGTTCAGTATTACGGCTGTATAACACACAGGGCTTGGAGTGTGTTAAAGGCAGAGCCATTGCAGTCTGCTGGAGGTTGCTAGCACTAAGGTCCGATCCTGGTGACTCTCAAACCAAACAAAAAAAACAGAAAAATCTTTGTAAAATTTGCTTAGAATATTTTTTTCCAATTATTATTTTGTTCCTGGCTAATATTCATCTCTCCCTGAAAAAGGGAATGAATTTTATTTTACATCTTACATCTGCTGTAAGTTGGAGCAGCTCCCTTAAAAATGTAGATGTTTGGGTTTTGATTTTGCTTTTTTCTAAAGCACCTGCTCAGGATTCAGCACGTATTATACATGCAAGCAAGTTGGAATGAAAACTCTCCCACTATCTGCTCTCTTGCCCAGCTCTCATATTGGTGGTTTAAAATAGTTTAACAAAATAGTTAAGCACATGCTTACCTCTAAGCATCTCACTGAGGCTATTTCTGTGTGCAAAGACAGGTAACTTCTTGCTGAATCATTGCCTGTGTGATGTACACAGAGCAACCATAGATTGGCATTTAGAGGAGATCATCTCTCTTGTTTCACTCAATGGATCATAGACACTGAAAATACAATTGTTGTACCAAGGCTGTGTCTGGTCTTGACTTAAGGCCCAGAAAGGGTAAAATACTTTCAGGTAAAGAGTCACAAAAAGCCCTCTTCCTCTGTAAGCCTTTCCTCCTCCTTCAGCATACAGCAATTGGGCAAGCAAGCAAAACAGAGGAAGCAAAACTCTGAATACTGTGCCCAGACAAAGGGAACAAGCCTCAAAAAGAGCTAGAAAAGGTATGATGAAACGCAGTATGGCTCAAAAAGAAGGACATGAAAGAAATTTGCATTTTTCAGTGAGCAAGATATATGATTGAAGAAGGCTCAGCAGAGGTGTGTAAGATCACAAGTGGCCCAGAGGAAGCACAGGCATTGTTTATAGCAGCTGAAGGAAGAGGTACCTGATGAGTGGAACAAGCACCACATTTAAAACAGAGGAAGCAGAGCACATAATGGTGCAACTTTTTGCTGTGAGATAATAATCAAAGGCCAAAAATACTAATAGATTTGAAAACAAGCTTAGATAAATTCATGTAGGAGAGCTTCTTAGGTCTGGATATAACCTCTGATTCAGGAAATTGCAAAGCCATTGATTGTCAGAAAAAAAAAATCACTTTACATGTGTCCTGTTTCCTCTGCTTTTCCCCTAGCCATCCATTCCCGTTAATGTCAGCCAGCAGACAGTGCTGGAGACATTGCCCCGGTTCTTGTGAAGGGGCACGAGGTGCATATAACCTTCAAATGCACTTCAGCTCATCTCCACTGGCTAGCACAAGGTTGAGCTGATTCCTGTCATTTGCTGCGGTTCATCCAAAGAGCAGCAGTGGTCAACAGAGAATGTGTTAGAGATTACCCCTACTTCCAGCTCAGAGCACAGCAGACACAGGAGCCTCTGTATAGGCTCACTCCTTGTTCATGGCCCTGGGAACCAGGGCCCTTTCATAGGTTGCCCTTTCATGGGTTGTGCTGCAACCTCCAGTCTCTCTTACTTCCACATCCTCAGCTTTCCAGCACTACCACTGCTTCAGATAGTATCTCAGCAACAAGTTGTCTTTTACGTTTTACATCACATACATTACAGCTGTTTAAAAAAAATCAATTAAGAAATGGATAAGATCTCTTGACAATTCCAGCTTCCCTCTTATCTGGCCTTGGAATGAGCAGTGTTTGGATAGCAATTTGGTAATCAAATAGCCAAACTATGTGATTAGTCTATATCAAATTAGCCACCATTCACCAGCTGACACTCCCAACTAATCTCTCCTGCCACTAATTGACTTTATTCCCATTTCCTTTAATGTGGCTACCTGTTCTCAAGCTGCTAACTCGATTTACATGTTTTTCAACTTCATCATTCTGATAAGTGCCCTGTATCCTTCCTCCTCTTCACCTATCCCCATCAGCATCATTCCTGTCTCTTCCTAGTCCTCTTTTCTCTCTTGCCCTGCATGCGCTTCTCTTCTTAAGCTTCATCTCTCAAATAAACACTGAGTATCATTTTGACCAGCACACAATAAAACTTTGTGAGAAGGTAGTACCAAGTGGCAGATGAGCTCTGCTGAGACCTGGACCCTCTGAGTTCACTTGTTGAGCATGGCCACTTAAAAATTATCTGCTAAAAGAAACTATTTACCCAGACACTAGGGGCACAAGCCAAGGCAACGTGGCACAAACCAGGGTAACCCTCAGGCAGCTGGAAGCGGTGCAAGAGGAGCTGAGTGAACAGATAGCTCAGCTACACCTACTGTCTAGATCATGCCAAAACCCTTATTTGGCTTAAGAATTTTTAAGCTAGTGTATCTCACAAACCATTCTTAAAGTTTGACTATATAAAATATTGCTAAGAAAAACAACCATAAATAAAGATCATTCTCTGCTAATTTGGGGCAAAAAAGGAATTAAAAAAAAAAAAGAAAAAGAAAAAAAGAAAACATGTAGCTCTCAAGTTTTCCTCAAAAGAACACAAGTATGGAAAGAAACTGTTTTTTAGAAAGCTTTAGGATGTTCCTAAATATTATTTTCAAATGTTACCACATTTGTAAGATATTAATGGTATCTTAGCTTACTAAAAATTTATTCTCAAAACAGAAAAGCAGTATTATTTTAATGCTCTCAAAATTGAGAAAATAAACTTTAATTCATTTATTCAGCTGAAAAATTACCTGAATACAATTGTAATTCAGAGCAAGTGAAAATATGTTTCCGTTCACATTTTACTTTTTGACATTTGCATATTGTAAAATATACAATTCAAAATTATTTAATGAGTTTTATTTCTTCTTTCACAGTACAACAGAAAAGCTTTCTGCATTGTGGGTCATAACAAAATTCTCATTCCTAAGCTTTCTAAAGAATTGTGTTCAGTCAAGAGATTTTTTATGTGTGTGAAAACCTTTTTCTATGTTTTCTGCTAATCAGCAATCATCGTTATAAATGATGGACAATAGGATTTGTCTGAAGAGCTGGGAAATTTTTAGAACACATTTGCAAGGCTGATTTAAAAATCACATAGTATAATATATATTACAACATATTGTCTAGGCCTTCCTAGAAGAAATTATTGATAGAACTGAGTAAGCCAGCACTGGCCTTGATGGAATAGCGTTGACACAAAAGAAATAATGCAGTAATGCACTCCAAAGACTTGAGAGCTAATAGAGAACAACAAAATGGATATTATCCAGGATGTAATACCCTTATTCTCATATACCACTTCATTTCACATCAGGATGCAGACACACTCAGAAGAGAACTTGTGGGAGGAGATGGGGAGGACAAGGCCCAGGATTTGTCCACAAACAGCTAAATCCGATTCACAAGACAAACCTGTCAGGCTGAAGTGAAAGGCACCCAGTGCTACTGGGTGCAAATATCAAGGAACTCCTTCCCAGCTAACCCAATTTCTGCAATACAGATCTATGTTTGAGTTTTGTTCCTCCTCTGTAGCTCTCTTCTCATCTTGAACAGCAAATTCCAATACTGACATAAGTCCAGGGCTATAATCATAGAGAAAAATGTGAATTAGCTGAAACAACTGTTTAATCCTGAGAAATTTGGCTTGATCTGGATAATTTAGCAAAAGAACATGGAGGGTTTTTTTTTTTGTTTTGTTTTTTTTTTCCCAGTCGCCTTTATTATACTATTACTGCTGCAGTGCCTGCTGAGCCTCACCATACCATAACTTCACAGGAGTAAGACAGTCTCTATCCCAGAGCTTCTAGCTAGGAACCAGGCATGTGCTTTTGGCCAAACATGCAAAATTACAGTGAAAAAAGAAAGAAGAGAGATGTGCTGATGGCAAGTTTCTTGGTCTCTGTAAGCTCCTGTATTTTGCCTAGTGCTTTTCACCATCACGTCTGTTCTGTAACTATTCAGATTTCTGTATCAATGACACCAGAATCCTGGTTTAAAATTCCTATCCCGTTCAGCCATTTATCATCCTTTCACAGAAACAATTTCCTCCTGTGTGTGTGCGTGTGTATAAGATACCTCTATCCCTACACACTTCCGAGGTCTCAAGCCGTTCGCATCGGAGAGCAGTGGCCACCATCTCTAGTGTCCTGCATCTTCACACAGTCATTTAGACCACTGGGAAGCAGACACTAAGCATTACTATTGGTGTCAGGTAGTAGTACATTGTGCCCACTTTGCACTCATGTAAAAGGCCACATAAGATGCAAAGCAAAGGACAATCAGCCCTCAGGCTTTTGGATGAAGTGCATACCTCCCATTTGTGCCATTGATTTGTCAGGAGATGTATACTCAAGTAGATGGTTCAGAAGAGGATCCTTTAGGAAGAGTGTGGTCAGATTGACCTCACTTTCACTGAGCTGACTGCCTGGTGAAGAAAGTTAAACTGAATATCAAAATCATCAGCAAAAAACTCCTCTTTCTTTGATTGTTACAGTTTAAGAGGAGCCATTCGAGCTCAATTTATTCTCTACACAGGAACTTCATTGATTATCTCAGACATTCATGCAGGAAGGAAGATGAGATAAGAAGAAAGTTTTTTTTTTTTTAAGTGATTGCAAGATGGAGAAACTACTTTGTGAGTGTAATATATACCATAAAGTTTCCTTTGTGTAATCTGCTACTGGAAGTAAAAAGAGTTTACCATTTCTGAACAAAATAACCATTAGAGATGTTCTGATGATTACTGAGGGCAGAGGTATATGAATACTAGGATCTGGGTGTATATTCAGATATATTATTAATATACAAAAAATAAGTTTTCTCAGGAGAAATATTATCAAGGTTATCCCACTGACTTGTACTTTCAATCACCAGCATCAAGAAGAGAGACTGATCACTATTCTTTTTTTTTTTTTTTTTTTTTTTTAGCGAGGGATATGCTAGTTTGATCTCCTGCTATTGACCATAATGGGGATTTCCACTGACTTTGAAAGGAAATCAATCCTGGCTAAAGACTACTGTCACAAATAGAGATGGGATTTCAATCATGTTCTACCAAAGTCAGGTTGATGCCCCTCTAGTCAAACTTTGGGAGAGGGAACTCTCCTTCTCCCAGACCGCAAAACCCAACCTGGGGCACACAGATGTACTGCATCTGCGTACTTCACTCAGGTGATAATTTATTGTTTATTGACAGCCTATCTTTATTCCAAAATGGCCAAAGTAGGGAAAGAGTCTGGAAAGCAGTAGGTGATTTATCTGAACTTTGGTGATTTTAATATATAAACTGGATGGGTTAAATATCGGCATATTCTGGGAGGGTTTAGATTCTCAAGCCAGCTCCTCAAATTTCCTTCATGGAAAACATCACACTTCCTAAAATAACCAAAGTGTGCACTTTCACATGAAGGCAGTTCCTGTGCATCGACTGATGCACGAGTTTAACGTTGATAGACTTCTTGAGTCCATTTACAAAATACCAAAAACTTTAAAAGGCAGCTTCCCACACAAGCAAGCTTTTATGAGCAAACACTTGGCAAACTGCTGTAAACTAAGCAGAATTCATCGCAGTTTGTGAAGAAACTGGAGGGCACAGCAAGGCTCAGTCAAGACACTTTTGTACTTTTCTGATCTTGGGTTTACTTTCTGATAGTCCAGTCCTTTGGCATAAGCCAAAGTGAAATGTATCAGTCATGAACATCCCTAAGAAGCTCTTACAATATATAGCTCCCACTCACATCTTTACTGACTGCATGTGAACATGGGCATAGAGGCCCCTAGAATAGCAGTACACAGAAAAATATCTACACTATGACTGCCCATGACTAGCTGAACAGCCTTTAATTCACCTTTGCAAAAACACCTGGAAAGAGAGATTGACCTGGCCGATTAAAATAAAGATCATCTTTACTCCTCCGGAGAGAAAAACGTGAAGTTAGCCAACAGAACCGTTCTTACGGCACAGGTCACATCAGCAAGGTCACAGCAAAGCTCATTCTAGTTCCTGCAAGTATTACGAGTTGCAAAAACAAGTGGAAGCAGGTCTGAGGGAGGACCTAAGCACATTTACAAGTCTGTCACCTCTTCTGTATCTGCTTATACTGGTGCTAAATTTTTGGCTATGGATCATGGGAGCTAGGGACTCTTGGATTCTCATGTCACCAACTACATGAGACTACCCTTATAGTAACTTCTTTGACCTTGAACAAATCTCCTATCTTATTTAAGCCCTTTTATCCATCTTCACAAATACAAATAAAAATACACTAGCTATGTGATACCGTGCTGAGTGGCTGTACACTGCTACTGATTTTAACCCCAGGTTCATGCAAAGGTGTGATTTCCCAGAGGTAGCTTGTAGACAAGCTGTATCATGACACGCCTTTTGAAAGCTCTGTATATAGGAGACTATTCACACTCTTTATTTTCTTGCCGCATGCATGCATGCAGGGTGGGACGCTTTCTAACATTTATTGTCTCCCAAATGCTCTGAAGCTGACAAATCAAGCATTATTAAATAGACACTTAAAAAAAATTACTCCGCTACTAAACCAATCACCGTAGGTTGCAGCTCAAAATGAAGTTGGAAATCTGCACCTTTTAATAAAACAATCTGCTTGAGAGCTGATGATATTTGGTTATGGAATTTATCTGTAAATATAATTAAAAATTCAACGAGAGAGTGCTCTGAACTAAGGGGTAAATATTCAGCACGATGCAGAGTGCTCAAGCTACATGATTCCCATTATCGTTAATGGGAGTCCTACAGCTAAATCCCTGAGCATCACGCTAAAAATTTACCCCCTAGTGTTTGCAGATGGAACAAAAGGATTATTGTACATACCAGCAGAAAATAAAGTTACCACTGACATTTTAACCAGAAAGCTTCCATCAGGGTTGATCAGGGAAAGAGTTAGTCTACTAATTCCCCTGCAGACTATTTCTTTGGGGTTTCTCCCATCTGCAAAAGCATTCTTGATTTTTATTTAATTCATTTCAATTTACTGCTTTTCACATCACCATCTCTCTCAAACTCCTTTTCTCCTAGCTTCCCGTCAGGACACTTCTCTCTGCTTCACCCCAGGCATCCCAGCTTCAGTGGACACAATTTATGGTTCCTGAACCTTAAAAATAATGGACACAAGGACAGAAGAAAAGCACATATGCCAACAGCCTTTCAGCTCAGTTAGCTAAGTGTGCAAATCTACTATGCCGTAAAATGCTGCAGGGGATTTAGGGGTGATTAAAAAGTTGAGGTGCGGGAAAGGAATTTGCACAAGCAAATTCTCTCTTTTACATTTTGCACCTTCTGCTTCTTGTGTTGGTACTCCAACCCTACAAGTTGTCAGGTCCCTTTAGCCCCATTTAAATCAATGACAATTTGGGAGCTTAGGTCTGATCCTGCCCAAAGATTTAAGAAATGCCCTCGTCTTGGTATGCGATGGAGTAAAATGGTACAGTCTAATATTTTTTGTGAGTGCTGTTTGAAAACATTTTTTAAGCAATGAAAACACTGTTTCTGACCTATCTTTTGAAATGTAAATATATGTATACACACACTAAAAACAAGATGAAACTTCTAAAAAATCTCATTTCCATTCTTGATTTCATTTACAATAATTCAAAAAATAGCCAAGAGGATTTGTTTATGCTTTGTGCGGCAGCCTGCAGACTGGAGTGAATTTCTGTGGGTGAGTTTTAAAACCTGCAGCAAGAGGGGCTTATAATGGGAAGACTGATAGACCATTATTATAGTGCTGCTCATAAATACAATGCAATTTCATTTTATGTAACATTCTTCATACAAAGTACCACAAAATGTTTTACAGGAAGTGTCAATTGCAAGCTAAAGCAAAGGGAAAGAGAATTTAAAGGCAACATTTCATTGACTTCAGCAGGAAAGGGAGAACTCCTTACAGGACCGAACAGCTAGAAGTGGAAGTTGTCTCCCAGCAGACCTTTCCCTCTAAAGCGGTTGTGAGGGGGATGCGAAAATACTTGTCTTTCTCTTCCCTCCCCCGAGGAAATTCCAGGATTCCTGTGTTTGTATGTTCATGCAACTCCATCGCGTGCCTAAGAGAGGGCATTTGTTCACGCTTAGGGCAGGATCAGGCCTAATCTCGGGAACGGCTCTAACTGGGGCCAAAGCCACCTGGCAGCTTGTAGGCTTGGAGCGCCAACACGAGCCGAGCAGAAGGTGCAAACCGTAAGAGAATGAAGTTGCTCCGGCAAGTTCCCCTCCTCCCCGCCTCAACTTTTAATCACCCCCTAAATCCCCTGCAGCATTTTATTACTGGGTAAATAATATAATGAAAAAGTGCCTACATGACACAAGACACATGGGTACAGACAGCTATTAAAACTGAAATGATTTATTTCGTAACATTCGGAGGTAGCAGGCTTTAACTCTAGGTACAGCAACCCTCCATGTCTGCTTCCCTCATTTGCATAGGTAATTGACAGCTTGTTAACAGCTCATTAGGAACACTGAAAACCATGTGACAGATACAAACCTAGTGCTAGAGGGGAGAAAATCTGTGAATTACAGTATATTGAAAACTCAATCAGATCCGGAATTACAGGTCAGAAAACAAGTTGATTATTTTATTAGGTTAAAAAAAATTAAGAGGTTAGCATACCATTTTTCCGACCTGTATTTTTGAGATAGCAGGCTACAAGGTAATTAATTAGAGATCTGATTGCACTGTGAGCTACTCTATGCTGCCATGGGTAGGATTAGAAATGATACCAGCTAGATGCAGTAGGACAACTAATGACTGCTGAGAATTTTAAAAAAACATTAAAAAGTCTTGATGTGGGATTACATTTTGTTCGTAGAGTATACCTTTTGCAAAACAGCAAGTAATTTACAGATACTGCAATCTAATATTCTGTAACTGAGAAAAATGTAAGAAATAATTTGATTTTAGTCTATAAAAAGAAGATAAGTGTTCTGATTTACACACTCTTACTATCTGTAAATTTTGGTGTTTTTTTTTAAAGGACATTTGAATATTAACAGTGCAAATAACAGTTATATCAGCAAAGCTACTTTTTGTATTAAACATGCACACACTATAATCTTGCTTTTCTAGCATTGCTAGCATAAATGCTGTAACCAGTGGACATAAAATGGTCTCCTTGCTAAAAGTTTCCCCTCCCTTGAAACCTGATGTGGATTCCCTATAACTCAAGAGCTGTTTGCTGATGAGGACATTGTTGGCCAACTTCATGTTAGCCTATGGAGAAGACCAGCAAGCTCTCTGACTTCAGGTAAGAGTTTCCCTTCAGACACCAGTGGTTTATAGATTCTATCCTCATCCCTCTAAAAAATACCAAAAAAAAAAAAAAAAAAAAAAAGACCCACCCCCATCTAGTTAGCAAGAGGAACGGTCATGTTTAGGTAGTGTTATCAAAATCTCCTCAACATTGTTCACACAGAAGCTTTGTACCGTTTTGGTTCAAGAGGTGTATCTGCTACAGTACTGATGCATATTCCATTGTAGATAATCCCATAAAAAATAACCTGTGATAGAACTCATGCACCTAATTCCATGCTACATATATAGCCATGTATGTACAGTACCCTGTCTGGTGGGGATAAAAATCTCCATGTGTAAACATGGTTTAAGAGTGATTAATGAATCTGTGACCTGTAATACAATGAGAATCGCACTTGAAGTCACTTCAGTGCTTTTGAAAGCTCCATCGTTAGTCTTCACTGTGGGTAAAACCAATGGGGTGGTTGTGCCCCCAGCATTAATTACACTGACTCCTGCACTTGTGAAGCTGCACTGTTGTAACTGCAGCAATATAAACTTCTAATGCAGACACGCTACAGTGGTACAGAAAGCTTTCCACGTAGTACAAACTAACCCCAGCTTAAGCAAGGCAGGATTCACATATACTAATGAAAAAATAACCCATTTTTTTTTTGGCCCTGAGACTATATCAACTGTGGCATTTTGTCCAAAGAAAAAAAAATCAATGTGTTGTTATTGCTCAAAAGAAATAGTGGTGGAAGAACAACCAAAGGTCAGGTTCATAGCTGACCAAGCTATAACATGGCAATAGGGATGGCAAACCCTAGACTCTCAGGCCAAAAATAGGTGGGTTCTACTTACATGCCCTTTTCTTTGCCTATACCAATGCCAACAACAATGAAAAAATTGTATTTGCCTACAGGGTTCATTCCTCACATCATTCTTTAATCATGTGTATGTCTCTCAGAATAACTTCATTGGCAATATTCTTTAAGATTTAGATTTTGTTTTTGATATTTTTTCCTTTTTATTTTATACTTTAGAATCTTATTTCAATTTGATTGCCACAGGACAAAGATAAACACTGAAAACTGGTAGTCAAACTTGTCCAAAGCATAGATCAAATCCCAGTTACATTTGGACTGAATTGCAGATGCAATTCTGGGAATATATTCTTTTTCTGCATTAACCACTCAGTCAACCCTTATAAGCAGATGACATGATTAAAATGAAGTTTGAACTTTTTCTGTAGATTAATTCTCTGACTTATGACAAGGGTCCTCTAGTTTTCATTAACTTAAGTGCCATTTCTCTAGGACTCTTATTTTTGTAGTTTTTCATCTACTGCTTTCTAATGACCTGGCCTCAGGAACACATTATGCTGTATTTTCCTTCCTTCAGTTCTCTGAGGAAGGGGCATAGTGGATTTTCAGAAAGGGTAAAGGGCTACTTCACTGTGGCTTCTACTTTGTGTACATGTAAGGTACTGGATTCTGCTCCTGCATGTGTGTGAGGGTCAGACCCATGGCTCCGGTCCTCTCACCTGTGTAGCTGCTATTCAGATTTCACTGTTCCTGGGAAAAGGCTCCCAGCTCATTAATTATTCCCTATTCTTGCAGCACATTCCTTTAACCTTCCTCAGAGATAATATGCTGCCCCTTACTCCTTATTATCACTATTATAGATTAATTTCCAGAGTACCACCTTGGTTTCAGCACCCAGGTTTCCAAGGGCTATGCTGCAAGGAAGTACACAAGGATGACCTGGAAGCCTGCACTGCAGTTTTGGGCAATACCAAGTCCTCCTGTTTCTGCTCACATCATAATCTAATAAAACAGCACCTGTCTTCTAAAACGTCTTTCACAGCCCCTCCACAGTGGACTGGTACAATTGCCCACCAGTTTCTTATTAGTTTTCCAGTTTCTAACTGAGATCTTAGGACAACCTTAATAAAAATAATAAATATCAGATAAAGAACGCTTTTTCCTATTAACATGCATTTTTTATATATTTGATTACTGAAAAAAGAATAATAATTTTTCAGCAAACTTCTCACAAATGCCTGCTACCTTTTCTAGTGTAGCATTAAGCACTACTGAGGCTTCCAAAGGGCTGCCAGTCTAATAGGACAGTTACTGAAGACATCTTGCCCTTTTTTCCTTTTTTTTTTTTTTTTTTTTCTTCTTCTTCTCATGGCTGGTATGTACATGTAAGGGACATTGGGCATTTTGGTATTTTTAGCTCAATACCCGTACACTTCTGCCAAGCTATTAAACCATGTCTAGAGCAGGAAATCAGAGGAAGGACAATGCACATTTAGAAGCAGTGAATTCAAACTTGCTAATCCTTTCTTCAGGTATCCGACATCTGCTAGATTAGACAGCTTCAGACAGCTTGCTTTTTGAAATATTCTTTCTGCTTAAACAAATAATGTAATTAGCTGTAATATGTGCTAAGGGCCGCTCTAGGAATCTGGATGAGATAAAGCGCTAGTTCAAAGCTCAGGAAGTAAGATCAGATTTCAAGACTGATTAACAAACTGATAGCAAACTAAATAAGACCTTTCTAAGAAGATCTGACCATCCACATTTGCAAGAGCTATGACAATATGAGCAATGTCAAAAACCACTTAATTTTTATGTAATCCTTGGTTATGTGGCATCTCCTGCGTATGGCGCAGTAGCTGCAGAAGCCGTGCCTGTCCACCAGGCTGCACAAACTGTCTTTAAGAAGATCTGTTCAGTCCGCAAGCCAGTAGACATCATAGGTTCTAAGCAAAGTAACAGGCTCATTAAGCACATCTTACTATAATCTAAGTAAAGCTGGTATCCCTATTTTCTTTTTCTTTGATATAGAGCAGTCAAGTAAGTTTTGTGCATTTTCTTTCATAAACCATGACATCATCACATCAGCTTTGTAGAATGAACCCTATAGGCATTCCTCATTTTGACCCTGAGCACCCTGTGAAACTAAACACAGCAATTCTCCTGTTAAATCTGAAATGAAAGTGCAACTAGAAATGCTGTGTTCAGGGAATGAGAACAGTATCTCTCTAATAAGTCATTCAAACCAAAATCTTTGGGTTGCTATATCAATATAGGTAATAGATATTAGTAAGTTGAAAACATGCTCACTAGTGACATTTTCTTTAGTTTATTTGCTTGCATTCCCCCTCACTTCTACTGAATATTGCTTCATATTTAAGACTATTTAAGAGAACACAGCATAGAAAAGCACAACAAAAAGAAGTTTAAAAAATGCCAGTTTGCACATATGCCACACATACTTAAGGGATGTGAAAGTGTGTCTGTGAGGCTGTCCACCTACAAATCTTTGAATGCATTCCTGAAAATTTAGTTGCACACTATATATTTCCATTTATGCTTACTAATATAGCTGGGTAGGTAAAAATAATATAGCTGGGTAGCTAAACGTATATAAAGAAATACCCACATCTTCAAACATCATTTCAACCTTTGAAAACATTTCCATTTCACCACAGAGGTACAGTTTGTACATCTAATACATATGCAGCCTTGGACAAATTTACTCGTTTGCAGTTTTTTTTAGTGTCTTGCTCTATAGATGCATGCTATCATCTGTGCCATAAATTAGGGACAGAATACAATTTGCCTGTTTTTATCCACAAAACTTCTAAGCCACTGCACTGAAGTTCCCCATGCCTCACTAAGCACCACAGGGGCATGTAAAACAAAAGCAGATGGAGCTGCTTTTGCACATACACACTTTATATATATTAACATGCACATACACACACGCACACACACACACACACACACATGCACTTGGAAGACTTTTGCACACATTTTCCTCTAGTAAAAATGAGAATATAAATTCTTGAGGTACATAATGTCCCTCAAGATGCAGAGTAGTATTTTTACATATTACTTCTATCTTGGAGCCTGACATTTTTTTTCTTCTTTTTTAACTCCTTTCCTTATTGAAAACTGAATAATCGAAAAATGGGCTTCACCCTACCAAAGCCATCCACTGAATGTAAGATATTCTGAACATATGCATACAACAAAATATTTTCAAACAACAACCCTGTATTCTTGTGTTGCTTAAGCATGATGCGGTTGTATGTAGGTCTGGCTCACTCTCTCCCTGCCCCCAGCACGCAATTTGGTCTTAGGACTCTGTAAGTGATACTTCTCTAGCTACTGTCTTCTGTCAAACACATGGTAATATTTCAAGATATAACTTCATTATCAGTAGTAGTTTTAAATGCACATGTATTTTAAGAATGAGTATGTTTATGTGCATGTGTGTATGCACTGTATACGTGCATTTTAATATGCAAAACCAGAAAATCTGTTTCCCAATACAACACTACAGAAGGACTTCATCTTTTGATATCATCTACCTGTGGGGCATGTATGCCACGCAACTCTGTTTGGGGTAGCTGCAGGTCTGACCCTGTGGCTGCACTGTGATGACCTCCCATTTTCTTTCCCTTTTCAGTTCCGAGAAAGCTGCAATGCTTCAGTCACTAAAAGAACAGAATTTTGGGGCAATACCCGATGACATTTCTCTTTTTAGGCAGAATATTTCCATAAATGTGTGTTTTTGTGTTTTGTTTTTTGTTGATAGTTTTTTTTGTTGTTGTTGTTGTTTTTTAAGCTGCAACTGCTGCCTTGCAAGCTTCAAAAGGCATTTATTTAATATGGCAAGTGTGGAAAATCTAAAGATCTTTGCACTTCTTGAATATAAACTTTTGTTTTGGCATCACTTTCTAATTCAGCTTCAGTGAAAGGGATGTTTATTACAGAGACCTAAAATCAAAGGTTTAGATCTTCTAAACATGTCTAATATCACAGTTTGCTGGACTGGGCTAAGAACTGGGCTAAGCCCTTAGACTACAGCCTCAACCCCACACATCACAGTCAAAAGTCTTAATAGTTCAGTAATTTGCAGTGAGTGCTCATTAAGATTTTTTTTCATCTCTGTTTTCATTAAGAATATGTCTAATTAAAGGTCATGTACCCCCACCTGGGAAACCCTTGCTCTGCCCTTGCACACATCTGAATGAAAAGATTCAAAAGTCTGTCCTTTTCCCTCTCCATTTCATTCAAGTAACGACAGGGTTAAATTGCTAATAGAGGTTTCATGAGGTCTGCCAGAGCCCACTCTCCAACACTTACATCTGTTCAACAATTATTACAGCATTTTTGTCATAAAAAATTCAACACCCTGAGTGTCGTGCTAGCAAAACCTGAAAATTTATGCAGTGAATAGAATAGCTAATTTCTCTGAGGAAATGCAGGGGGAAAAATTACAGATTTAACTTAAATTCTCAAGTACTGTAGAGCACACATCTGACTCCCTCTTTAGGTTTTGTCACCATGTAGCATAAGTAGGAATACCATCTACAGTAGATCAAGAAACCTTTGCAAAGCAAATTTATGCCTTCGAAGAAACAATGTTTCAAACTCAGAAGGGGGCTGTATTGGATTCATCGTTTTACCTCATGAAATCTCATTTAAATAATAAATTATTCAGTTGAGTTTCAGGACAGGGTTATTCTTTCACTATATATTGCTTCTATAGAATGTACTCCACTCTGCGCAAGGTGTTGGTAAACTACACAGGTGCGTAGGCAAGAAGTCAACAGAAAAACATTTTTTAATCTTGTAAACCCTGTGCAGGGCTGCTTGGTGTTTTCAGAAAAAAAAAAAAAAAAACACAGATAACAGAATATTGCCTCCTCCATAAGGTTAGGAATATGGATTTTATGCTAAAACTAAAGCTGTCTAGTTAGGATGCCAGTGGACTGGAACAACATGCTAGAGGCTATAGCCTTCTATTCTCAAGGGCCAGAGTCTTACTTCCAGTACTGGTGGTTCAGTCATAATGATAATTGCAGCCACGACGAACAGGGAGTTCTTTCAGTGTCACAACAGCAACAAATAAGACAAATGGTTTGGGAGTGCGGGGGCTTGATTTTCAAAATGTAAGATGCAAAGAGGACACTGGCTCAAGGAAGGACAAATACTGCACATTCCCTTTCTCGCGGCTGCATCCTGCCGAGATGACAAGAGTCAGACAAATGCTGCTGTTGCTGCAAAGAGGCATTCATATGTTCGTTCTGATAAAAAATGTAATTTGGCTCAAAGGCTATTAACAGGCATTTAGCTATTTTTCATATACAATATTAGCACAAAGTGCTTAAGAAAGTATGTACTTAAGCAAAATTCTTTAGGGGCTGGACCCACATGATCGGTCTTTCACTCAGGCATCAGAAACAATGAGACTTAAGCACCCAGTCTTATCCCACAGGGATATCATCTAGTAGTAATAGAAAAATTACTCAACTATTCTTTAATTCAGTATTGGTATAAAGTGCTTGAACAACAGCTTAAATTGTCAACATATTTAAAAGCAGAGGTACATGATTTTCAAAGGATTACGTTATCAGATTTCCAAGAGTTTGGGGTGTTCTACATAATGCAGAATACTGTTGTCCAACCTGCAGCAATTTGCAAAAAGAAAGGTCACTTTTGGAAATGGAAATTATTTCTAGTACTGCCCATTTCACAAATACTGGTAAAGTCAAGGATTGTGTGGACCCTGCTGTATTTGGTTCTTGATTGTTACTTCATTTTGTCTGATTTTTAAAGTACCAATCTGACTACAAACAGGAAAAAAAAAAAACATAGATCAAGAGAAAACACTTTACTCGAATAAGGATAATTTTAACTCCAGAAATTAACAACTGTTATATATGATTCATTTTTGTCTCGCTAGGTGAAGCTTGGGACCTGCAAGAATAGCATTCAATGATTTTTATCTCTCTCTGTGCTACACCTTTAAAATCAAGTGCTCCCAGAATATTTTTCAAATACACAATTTTAATTTTTTTTTAATAGCACAGGTTGCACATATGCATTGCCAAAATATTTTGTTTCCAGGTTCTGGTTACAGATTACTGTGAAAATACTCAATTCCATATGAGAGAAGATAATCTTCTCCTACTGCTCTTTTTCTCTTTTTTCCAGCCTTGGAGTCAGTACCCATGGAGGATGGCTGGCCATCACAGGACACAGATGCCAAGTGCTGGCAGATATTATTCCAGTGTCAGAATCTTTTTCCTTGTCAAACTCCCCAGGCAGTTGTGTTAATGGCTCTGGAGCTGCCTCTGGGTCTGTCACGTGGGGAAGCAGCTGATGGGTTGTTTTCTACAGTGTCTTCTTGTATGACATCTTCCTTTAACTCATCTTTGGTCCTGAGGAATTTGTACACTATGATCTACTTGGAAATAAGCACCTATAAATTTTGCATTAAGGCTATGATTTCTTCACAAATTCACTTGCTGCCCTTAGAGCTCACGTGCACACTTTCTTCTATAGCACAGCCTCTCTATAACTTTGAATGCCCCGTGGTTAAATTACGTCCTGCGGAAAAAAAAAAAAGGTTCTGCACCCTTTTGTTCCCCCACCATCTTGCTGATGGTTAGTAAATCTTGCTTGTGAACTGAAGTCAAGCTTCTCCTGTGCTTCTTGTTACCTCATTCACAGGAGTTTTCAGTCTTTGGGTTGTTCGTAGACCAGTTGTATAGATTATTTGCCATTCATGCTGCATGAGTTAGTCACTTAAACTTCAAGAACTTAATCCCACAGAGATTAGCTTGAGCTCACACAGGCAGTTCAGAACACATACTGTGAAGCAGACGTGTAAAACTTTGCTGGATTGGGGCCTTTCACTACCCGCTCACAAAAGGCTTTGAGATAGGGGGTCCCCGACTTGAGCTTCCAAGATGCTGACCATCCTTGTTCCCAATCGGTGTGTGAAGAGCTCTGATACAAGAAGGTTGAGGACAAAAGCACTCTTCTCCTTGCCCTGCCAGACTTGACTGTAGTATAAATACTAAATGTACACAAAAATATAAAGCTAATCCACATCACACTCATTTCTATTACTTTACTGAAATATTTTAAGAGGAAAATAATGATTAACAGGCAAATTACACACTCATAAAAATTTCAAGGAAACATTGCAAATTCTGTGAGTCTTTCAGTTTTTTCAGGCACTTCCAAAAACACAAGACAGTTGCCGTATAAATTCAAAACCAGCAAATTGTGTCTCCTACAAAACAAACTCAGCAATTTTATTCAGAATTGATTTGTGGAATATGCACTACACATTTTCTTTTTTTTTTCCTTCTCTTTTCTCAATGCAAAATATGGATAACAGGCTTTAGTTATTTTTTTAAACCCCAAAGTGATCTAGAGATCTTTCTTGCTGAGAGCACAGTCATATGACTTTGCAGACTCCATTTGCCTTTTCAGTTGTAGATATTTACCTCCTAAAAAGAAATCCTATCTAAGCTAAAATATTTAGACTCTTGCAAAACTGTGAATGAACAAAATTGGTACAGAGGAAAGCCCCGTGGAGCCACCACACACAAAAGCACTGGGGACCTGCCCACCCTTAGGTCCAATGTGCTGCCTACCTGCCTTTAGGAATCTCTTCAGACTTGTACCTAGAAAAACATAGAAAAAAAGCTAATCAGTTTTCATTCTCAAGTCATATAGTGAAAAATATTTTGAGGAAATGTCTACAGATCCATCTAACTGATTTAGATGTAACCAAGGATTCAATCCCGTTTGGCCCAGGTCCTACTCCCATTTTGTCCTTTTCGCCCAATGTGACTGCCCTACAGTCCTGTTGCAGGCCGCACAGTTACATCTGCAGCTGCTGCAGCATTCCCTGCTCTGAGCATTCATAAATGCTGAACTGAATCCTCAATAGCCCTGGGCCTAGATCTTCTCCCGTTTACATTAGAATTAACTCTGGAGAGTCTTGCACAATGTGTACAGCCAGAGTAAGTAAGAAGAAATACACATTCAACCTAGTCTCTGAGTCAGAATGCAAATAAATGTGGTAAAAGATACGTTTGTAAATTAAATGATTGTATTTTATGTTTGAATGATTCTTCAAATCCTTATTTCTCCAACAAAGCCTTCCTACCTGTCCTTCCTGATCTGGGAGCAAAAGGCAAAGGATTTTTTCCTCTTAGCATATAAGACTTGTATTGGGAGGAAGTTACTAATGAACCCCTCACCATTTACACAGGCCAAAGACAGACTCAGCAGTTACATCCACTTTCCTGCAATTCAGCCATTCCTCGATGTGACAACACAGGCTGCCTGTCCTCACAGAGGGAATGCAGCAGTTGTCCTTCCTGAAGCAAAGTCCCTGATAGGTCATATTTCACCAAATACCTATAACGACACTTTTATTTTTAAAGGTCTCCATAAAAAGAAGCTCTTTGGGCCTGCTCCTCAGACTTGTTCAGGCTTACACGCAGGTGTAAGCACATTATATTCAGTGGAATTGCTTGTGTTTCACCTGCGTGCACGGGAGAGCACAAGCAGGACTATTGTATGCTTTAAGTTTACCTGGCTCGCTTTCATACTGATGAGTCAGTATCCAGTCACAGCTCGCTCTTATCCTCCCAGAGTATGGCTCTGTTTCAAAAACCCAAAATAGCAAAGTCTGCTGCACTGCCAAGCAGGAGACCCAGATTAAAGAATTTCAGACAGCAGTCTATCACAAGCCCGTCAAAACCATGTATATCGTGCAAATAGTGATCGGAGAGACAGATCAGGTGACTGAACCAATATAGCAGTGCAATATGTTCGCTACCTTAATTATCCTGACTTTTTTTTTTTCTTTTGGTGAGAAACCAAAACTATTTGCTTCTTCCCTCCTTATAAAGATATTTAGTATTACTATGCCTATGACTGAAGGAATACTTTTTATACAGAGTTAGAAAAGCAGAAAATTTGGTTAAATAGGGATTTTTTTAAAAAAAAGTATAGTATTGTAATTGATTCTCAAAAAAATAACAAATTATTCAAAATATCCCAGCCCTCCACATTTACTACTGCTATTTCCTTTCTTTCCTCCCCACTACCAAAGAATGAGCAGATGAGATAAATGAATGCATGCAAAGGGAAAAATACTAGTAAAAATAATCTATTATTCTCTGAAAAGTAGTCCGTGTATTATTTTTGTTCCGAGTACAAGCAGATATTCATAGGTGAATGCTGCCTCAGTTCATTTCAGTTTATAAATGGTCATCAAGTGCACATCAAACGTGTGTTTTAGAGTTAAGTCCTCTAAGACAATGAGATGAAATAAGTAATCATTTGACAGAGGTACTTATAATGAAATATATTTGAAAGTGTTGGAAAGTCATTCAAGGAAAATCCTTCTTTTACCTTACACTGAAAACATATCATTAGCCTTAATTTAAGTCAAGGTGAGGAGGGAAAGGGGGAGGATGGGAGTGCAGACATTGCAGGAAACTCTTGAGTGACTATTGTTTAATCCCATTTAGGGACACTTAGAACAATGACATATATATAATGAGATATTTAAAATTCTTTGGTCAATCCCTAGCTAAAGGCTTTTACTGTGGAAAGAATGAGTAATTCAATACGGACTACATAGCCTTTCACATGCTTTTATTCTTGATTTGTTGGACACGTGTAACATAAATTTCAAAAGCAATCTATTAATGACTTAAATTGGAAACTGGTTTCCTTTGCTTCACATACAGCACTTCAGTAACAAGCATAATAACAGGTGGATCAATAAATACTATTTGGTGCAGTATTTGTAATACGTTAATATTAGTTCTGTATCTCTATTACCAAGCATTGTGTCAACAAATTCTTCTTTCAAGGAGGACAGCAAAAGTATTTTCCAATGTCAAGGTTATTTAACCACATAAAATGGCAAGTTTTTTTGTGCATCTTGTTTCTTGCAAACATTGCCTCCTCCTTCTTCTTTTAAATAATCTGTATTTTGATCAAATCAGTAGGGAAAAAGATATCTTTGTATCAAATCTGTGCTGTCAGCTCAGATTATGGTTTTTTTAATGGACACTGGTTCTGAGAAGAAAATATTTTTTCTCTTAGTAAGAGAAGCATAAGGAAAGAGAAAGACATTAATGTAAACAAAAATTCAGAAAGAAACAGAGAGAAAGACAGAGTGAAAGCAAATGGTTCAGTTTACCATTTGAAGAATAAATTTAGCTAGGGAATTATTTCCAACCTATAGTTCTCAAACACAGCATGAAAAGACAGAAAAATGAAATTTTAGTCATTAGAATTTGACAGCTCCCAGTCATAATATGCTGACATGTGTAACCGGAATTAAGGGGTTCTGCAGATAGAATGAGCATTAATAATTTTTTAGGCAAATCATTGCTTTCAGTTCCATGAATCACACAATGTTGGGAGATCACTGGACACATACAAATGACAGGTATAGTGCAACACGGCTCTGCTTTCCATTCTTTTTAAAACAGGTTTAATCTGAAGCACTAATTATTACCTGACTGCAACACACTTTCTGTGTCCCAAACAACTACAGGTTCTGCCCAATGACCACAAAAGACAGCAGCTTAATGGCTGCAGCCACAGTTGATCCTGAAACTTGTTACCACTCAGAAACCTATAGACTCCAGGTCTATCCTCTCAGCAATAAAAGAACAACCCCTCAGGCAGTCCACTGTGGATGTTTCATGTCTGAGCGATGACTCCGTGATTTGCACCCATCATCATACCAGCGTTTCTCAGACTTTGAAAGTTTGAACCACTCTTGGTTCATCTGTCTAAGCAACCCACCAAAGGCTTACACACAACAGAGTGTAATTTTGCAGTGTCAGGTGTATGAGGAAAATAAAGAACACACTTTACTGTATGAGAGTTCTTAAAATCTTTTCACTTTTCAAAAATTTTTGGAGATGTCTGTAGCTTTTGTGGACACTTTATGATCCCTTCAGAAGATTAGAAGATTCTAATCCACAACCTCTTAACTCAGAGCCCAAACTCAAACACACACAGTAGTTGCATTTCCAAGTATTGGGCTGCACTCTGGATCACATTTAAAGGGGTCAGGCAACAGCTGAGAACTGGCTTATATTAAATCTCACCCTTGTAAACAAGGTGAGCTCAACTGGCTTGAGCTATGTGGAATGGCAGTAACTGAGCAATGAGTTACAATGACAGAGATGCCGCCTTGCTTTCACGCTTCAACATATGACTCATACAGACTAGGAGCAACTCACATGCAGTATGTCGTAACCAACAAACTGAGCATACTCAGGGAAAACGTGAATATAACATGGATAGAGGGCTCAGGCTCATGTAATCACCTTGTAGAATTTGCAGGGATATATCCTACTGTGTCTTGCTATAGGATAAATCCAACATGCTGATTTCGGAACGTTTTTCTAGGAGGAGCACTGACATTTTATGAGTCCTACATCACAGGGCTTGTTTCCAGCAGGTGCAACTTTATAACACACAGGTCAGGTCTATTAAGCAACAGGAGGTGCATTTCTTTGGCAGTTGTCTGCCACTGTGGCACAAACAATCAGGAATGAGTGTCTGACTCAACAAACAGCTGTTAAAATTCTCCCTTGTATTTTCTCTCTAAGGAGATGGCACAACCCACCTAGCCTGTACCCTCTGCATTGTACAAATTCAATGATCTCTTCAGCCAGGGCACAACTAGTTTGTAGCTCGATACCATAAATCTGCTAACCTCTCTTTGCATACCCTTGAGTATGGCAGAGAGGACAAAGGCATTTCTGGAGCTGACAGTCTGCATGTTTTTGCAGCTCTGTGTTGCATAAGTGTTGTCAAGTCCCAAAACTTTGGTCACCAAGGTTTTCCATACAGTGAGGGATGGGACTAGTGCGTGCAGTATTATTAGACGTCTTTTAGGCACAGTGTCATTTGCTATCAGGACTTCTGGAGTGCTGGTTAGGTCAGTTAGGAGGGTTAGTCATACTTCTCCATCTGGTAATAACTTCTCTTCACTTGTTGCTGAATGTTCAGCTCTGCTGTCCATACATAAGTTCCTTTGTGAAATCTATGATAATTTCAAAGGGAGAAGAGAGAAGTAGTTCAGAGAAATTAAATAGTAAGCACCTTGAATCCTCAATTCAGTAAGTCTTCCTTCAATCCCCTGAACTCCATATGCTTTTCTGAATTTTATCATATGTGGCAAGAATTTCTCCTCCTATCATCCTGCTTCACTCATATGCCAGCATTCTTTCTCCTGAGTTGGATTTTTCCTTCTTTTCACTTACATCTCAAGTCCTATCCCCTTTCTTCTTTCAGAGAAGGATTTGCTTTCTGTTCCTGGACCTGAAGAATTGCTATGCTGTTTTCTGAAACTTCTCTTTCTAGTCACATGAATTCAATACTAGCCCTAGAAACCTTAACTTAGCTGATATTTTACGCCTCCAGTCTTCCATCTTTTGCTCTGCATTTGGATTTGGAAACATGTTCACCTTCAAACATAATCTGTACTATTACAGTGAGAGAAAATTAAAGGACTGAGTGATTTCTGCTTGAAGTAACAGCATAGATTATGAAAGAAATTTTTAACTTCAAGTACTAAATACTGAGTCCTAGCCTCCAGAGGCCTGTGATAATGAATAAACTCCAGTGGTGGCCAAATCCACCTCTCAAAGATACTGCACTGTATTCACGGGCTCATCACTGAACCAGCAATGCCCTTTATTTCCTCTTCCTCGGATCTCGCACGCGTGTGTCAGTTGAGGTATCCAGAGACAGGACAGATGCCCAAATGTGAGCAGGAAGCCAAGCTGCAGGGCTTACAGTATAAATATATATTTTTTAACTTCATACAGACCTTTTTTTCCCCCAGTAAATGTGTTTTTCAGGCTTAGAAACTCTGTGTTCTCAGCTATTTTAAGAAACCTGAAGGGTGAGAGATGGAGAAGCAGCAGACATGTTGGCAACAAAGATCTCTCCTTGAGCAGAATGCCAAGATTAAAAACAACAAAAAAAGAGGGATACCTTTGACTTTTTCTTGCTCTTCTGTCTCAGAAAATTGGCTCAGTTGAAACTGTTGGATTCTGGCAAAGATTTAATAGCAAATGAAAGAAATAGCATGTTCCTGAAGCAAGGTGAATTCCAAAGTGAGGCTAGATGTATATTCAGCTCCTTCTACTTGGCAGCTATCACAAAGGGCAAGAAGATTTACTGGTTCTCCAGAGGGTATGTAACAGGGTTGCCCCAATCTGTCAGCAAGTGTTAGAACTCACTAAGACTTGAAGTGGAACTTAACGTTACTCAAGCTCAGCTGCTCACAATGTCAGGTGTGGATTCACCCCAATCAAAAAAGAAGTGGGAAGAAGGAGGAAGTGCAGGAAGTCCTAAAAGGGAACTCTTGACACAGTCAGGCTTAGCAAGAACACTAAAGTAAGAGGGCAAATGGATGAATTCTTGCAAATACTGCGTATCTGCTGATCTATGGGACCTATCCGCAGGAATGCTGTATGCCTGCAACATGCATGAAGTGAAACTCAGTTAGCCTGGCCTATAGTGAAAGGGGGTTATGCATTTTATATGAAGAGAGAGAGAGAGAGAATGTTACCCGCAATGCCAAACTCCAACACCTTAATGATTTTGAACACTAGCTTGCAGCTTGTATGCTCAAGCGACGATGGAATAATAACTGAGGCTCTACATAGTGTTTTCTCATTTGTAAGTAAAAGAAAGATGAAAAAATAGCACTGTGTAACCTCTGCAAAATGGGTCACAACTGGACTAGAAGTAATTGCAGAAGTCCCATTTTGTCTAACAACATTTCTCCAATGGTCTGTCCAGATTTCTGTCTGATCTAATCTATCCACATGCCCATCACTTTGAAAATGAGTTGCCATTTTTCACATTTTATTAATCCACTTTTGAAATTTGAAAATATGGCTCAGAAGCAGGAAATGGTCTTGTGCAGTAGAAATAATAATTAAAAGCACATGCCTAAATCTGTGCATTGTCCTACTATGCAAGAGTTAAAATGCATACGGCAACCCCAAAATATTTTTATTTCTTTAAAGCAAGAACTAATGGAATAGGGAAGTAAAAGTTTCCACGGCCCAGATATGTCTTTGCTGAATCACTTTGTAAGGTGTGGACAATTGAGTCATAAACTTTCACACTACAGATGGTTGTGTTTCTTTCCTAGTGAATCAAGCTCTAAAAGATCTATGACACTTTATGTTATATGTTAACTAGAGAGGCATATTATGTAAAAAGCACATAGGGTTTCACATGCACTAGTGCTCCCTACACAAGAGAGCAGCATTTTCAATATTCACTCATAAATCCAGCGTCCCTTTTTATTTACTAACTTTCTTGTGCAATTGTCTAAAATACATATTGATTGGTACATATTCATATGGCTCTGAGACTTATTGCAAATCTGACTTTTTGAAGCTTTACAAATTTGTTAGTTGCATCTTTTCATAATGCTAATTGTATTTTTGATTTTAACATAAAAATTAAACTATCTTTCTAAATCATCACCTGATGTAAAATCACTTTAGGAGATAAAAAATAGACAAGCAGCTGATACTGGTGTATATACCTTCCTGTGTTCCCCTCTGACAAAAAAAAAAAAAAGAAATAGACCGGATATTTTAGGTACATTTTAAAATTTTGGTCGTAATGTGATTCTATATATAAATACTTCTTATCTGACTTAAACTAAATCTTGCTTCAGTATGAGGAAGGTTTCCCAACAGAAAGGCTGACACCTGTTACTTCAATGAATTGACCATCCCATTGGCACTGCATGAGGTTTAAGAGCTCCAGGAAAACGCCTGCTTACATTCTGAGTGCAAGTACACTCTTTATATATTAATGTTTAAATCAGGTAAGAGAGTCTGAAGTGATGCCTCCTTAGCTAACATAGCTGTGGCAATGGACTGAAGTATAGTCCCTAAGAGCAATCCATAGCTAAAACTAGGATCAACACTTTGTTTTAATGAACATTTTGTTCTCATTTTTCTAAACGGGTTCAAACACTGCTATCCCCAATTACTACTACTTCACATTTCTTGACAAAAAGAAAACAAATAGGGTTGTGAGGATCCTCGCTACAATCTAGTGGCATCTCCCTGGCTCCTTTATTCCCACCCTTCCTTATCTTGATGCAGATAGTCCATTCCTTTTGCTGATCATTCATTCTTGCTACTGGTTGAGTCCCAACTGAAGACCATCATTACAGCCTTCTTCTCATTTCAGACCTTAGTCTGAATGATCTTTAAATACCTCGGGGTAGCTTGTAAGCCGCCTTAGACAAAATTGATTGTCATGATCTAGAATTTGCTTATTATTCTTTGCTGAACTGTAACTCTAGAATGCTTGCTACCCTATCCTCAAATACCTCTGAGTCCATTTTGCTCCAATCAACCACTGGAAACTTGCCCCTTGTTCCCGCCTCCTTTATGTCACTATAGTGTTTCAGGTATACATTAAAGCCACCAGTAATTTTCTGTTTACTGCACATAAGCACTTTAACATGTGGCACAAGTGGAATTTCATACAGTCACTCATAATAACCTGCTCGTTAACTTACTAATACACCCACATGTTTAGATAGATTATGAAGATCTTGCAGACTAATTTGTCCCACATAATTAGGTCCTGTGAGCTTTGCTATATACTTTCTTACTATGCTTTAAACTCCTAAGAACCTCTTTGGAGGTAATTTGACACATAAAATGCATGCAGTATTCAGTATGTTTGCCACATGTTCTGCTATTTCCTGCTAGGTTATTATGGTTTTTCATCATTTCCTCTCACCACATTCTCTTGACTGGGCTTCTTTCACTCCCTCCCTCCATATACCTCCACTGAATTATCACTGTTCCTCAGAGAGTTTCACTTACACTGGGAAATAGCATCTGTATTAGAACCAGTTGGTTATAATTTAGAGAAGAAATTACAGCAAATAGTCAACACTTTGAATTTCAACTTACAGCACTTTCAATTCAACTCTCAATTTCTATTAGCACCCTTTTTCTCCAGCTACTGCTAACTATCATCATTTCTGTGTTCAGACCACATTAAACAAAGCCATTGAAAAGTATTTTACTGGCAAATTTAGAAAGAATGAAAATGAATGTTAACAAAGAAGTAACACACTTTCAAAAAATATCAGGTTTCACTATACTTACTCAATATAGTAGGAATAGAGTACCTACGTGAGTCCTACTCAGTAGAGTAGGAATAGAGTACCAAAAGGTAGAATGCTCTCAGTATAAGCCTGAAGTCCCTTGCCAAAAGGCATTTAATGTGTAGCTACCTCTACTGTAAAATAAATACCGAAGAGGTGCCATCACTAATGTTTGCACAGATTCATTCTCATTAAAGACACTTATAATAGCATTCACTGTGGTGTAAAATTTTAAGAATTGACTCCTACATCCATTAATCCCTTTCACCTGCTGCCCATGAGTTTAAATGTGTGACACTGTTGCTAAAAGGACTAACTCAGTCCTTAGATGGCCAAACAAGAGAACATACAGTAGAAATAGAAAAGTTTCATGTGTTTTTAATAATAGTGGGACCAATCCTGGAAAAATACATTGACAGAGTTTATACCTCTGGCTATGGTTGAAGTACTGAAAATGCTTCGAGCAACTAAGGGATTGGAGAACAGGACTTAGAGTGAAAGACACAAAGAACTCAATTTATTTAGTTTAACGAAATACAAGGGATAACTTCATTATAGTTGAGACATGCCTCTAGGGAGAAGAGGAGCTTAATACTAGGGGAATCTTCATCTAGCAGAAAAAAAAATGTTGCAAATATCAATAGCTAAAAACTAGAGCTTTAAATGAGATGCACAATTTTTACAGCATTGAAAGAGCTCAGAGAGATTTAAGGTGGATCCTCCCCCATTGCAAATAGTAAAATGGTGAGTTAAAAGTTGAAACGGACTATATCTTACTCAACCACAGGTGTTGAACTTGAACCGAGAATTAATCCAGGGAAGCCATAGCTTATAATATGCAGTCAGAATTTTAGATTTGCTCTTCCCAGTTTCTGAAATAATTCTTCAGGTTTTCCAACACAAGCTTTCCACATTCCAAAGCCAAAGAATGTGAAGAGCTGTGAGAGTTAATGTTGTTACTGAATGCCTGCTTAGTTGGCTACTTCCACCGCGGTCAGCTTTGGGCATTAGGTGGCTATGAAGGGTTTCTACACAGCCTGTGGAGCTTCTGAAATATCATTCAAAACACTAACAGTAAGGACATATCTTTTTCTATTGACTGTGCAGGATGCCTGGGATCCTGATCATACATGGTCTGAGGATATGAATAGCCATCCAAAAGCATTGCATCTTGCAGTCCCTACTCTCTCCCTATAATCAACTTGGAAATCCTATGTGAAAGAATGAGAGGAATGCTGCTTCTGTTTTCACCTAAAAAGCAATTTTACTGTGTTTTTCCTCTTATCTGATCTCTTATTTGTTCCCCTCCCAATGCATCAATTTCAAAGAAGAAAAACAGGCTGCCCATTGCGCTCTTCCCTAATGCCGCGAACACGGCACCAAGGGGCTGTTCGGCCTGTGTAACGGCCGAAGTCTCCGCATCTCCCGTGGGTGCTTGGCCGGCTCTGTGCTGGTGTGGTTTACTGAGACTTCAGCTCTAAACACTGTGGGATACGTTGGGGTAGTGCTTCTGCACTGAATGCACGCTCTGTCCTAGTTGTGTGGGCACAACAGACAGGATTAAAAGTGTTTTCTAAGGATCAGCACTGAGCATATAATGACTGTCACAGGGGAGAGCCACTTCCCAAGGTGATGAAAGAGCAACACTCCATTGCACATTATTTAAAGACTCTCAGACATCTCCTGCAAATGCACAGCCATAGTGTAGTTGTGCAGGGTGTCCTGCAGCACAACCGCAACAAATGACAGTTTACCACACTGAGAAACAAGCATCCTCAAATCATGCCATACAACACTGCATTGTTATAACCTTTATGGCCTATATCATGGTTCATCATTAAAACTGCCTTCCCCAGTGTAATACTAGAGGCCAGAGAAACTCAGAGAACTGTTCTTCAAGACGCAGGAGTTGGATGCAGGCTTTTTCTCCTGCTTTTTTATTTCTTTTCTTTTTTCATCAGCAATAATTAACATAGAGGTCACCATTAGCAGAGGACCGTGAAAGCTGCAAGAACCTAGTGAAGTGGGAAGCGCTGTGGCACGGAGCTCTTATATTAGCTAGATTTTGGCGGACTTTCCTGACTTTATCATCATGTAGTTCTATTATTTAAATCTCATGAAGCCACGTGAAACTTCCTGAGGGTTAAGATACCAGGTTTACTAGTATTTGTTTGCAAGACAGTCTGAAAGCAAGATTTACATGACCTCTCATCTGCACTCTGCAGAGCTTGGTTTAGTAAAAGAGCATATATTGACTTGTGGGACAAAAGAACCTTGAAACCAGTAGGTACCAAAACTGATGCCTATTCAATGGCAAAAACACTTTTTAATTTATTTCATACCTAACTGTGAAAAAAATGATATTTCAGACTAAAGAGGAAAGTTTTACTAGCTACATATGAAATGCTTTTTGTTCTTGAATATGATATTTAATTTTTCTAAATGTCAATCCATTTCTATACTACAGAAATGAGGCACTCGTTTCACATTAATAGGGAAGCTTCTATTTAATGGCTTATAGCCGACACAAATATGCCTCTATCTTGAAGAAAACAGTAATATATAAATAAACCTCTGTTAAAATTCAGACATAATCAAAACAAATTGAATATCCACTTTTATTTCCATAGGGAACTCAGCTATAGAGATTAATGCTAGACAATGATATTTAATTAAAGCTTATTTACTTTATAAGTACTTCCATGTTTTCAAGCATATTCCCCTCTTTTGGAAAAGGAAGCAATAATGTATTTCAGAGCCATCTAACAATCATAGGTGGAGAGAACTAGCTATGATCACAGCACAGTGCTTACAGCGATACTGACAAACTGTCTAGCAAAATTTTTCACATTAAAGAATTCTGGTGTTAAAGAATTTAAATGCATTTTAATTGACTTTTCAAAATTCCATTTTTTATTCACAAACACACCTGAACACAATAACAGGAATTCATTTTTATATGCATTATTCTCTCTGATGGTATGTTGTTGTACTGTACACATAATGCTTTCTTCATTTTTCACATGCAAAATAAACAGTTATGCTCTTATGTGTAATAAGCAAATAAGTTTCTTTTGCTTGGGCACTAGCCTAGTCCAGATTTTTTTTTAACAAAATGTTAAGTACTTCAGTGAAATTTGAGGAGACGGTTTATGTATGAATGCAGATATTGATATGAGAAACCAAAGGGAATATGAAGAAAAATTGCACTTTCATTCTGTTATCATAAGTTTTTGGAACATTAATTTCTAAGAGGAGATTTAGTTTTAAAATATAAGGATGGTCAGGATGGATATGGGTCTTACTTATTTCTCATCTGTATGAACACACAACTTCCAAATACAACACTTACAAATTATTAGTCATCTACAGCTACAAAGCTGTTTAAGATCCACAAATAAAATAGCTTTATTTGGATTGTAATTAACATGGCAAATATCACAATATTCTACAGAAAACAAACATTCCAAATCTATGTATTTTATTTCTTCTGACAACTGGCAAAGTATATTTTACTGCAGAATGCTTTATTGCTTCTTAACTATTCACCCTACACAGTATACATAAAAGCTTAATGAGTATAGCTGCATAAAAACTAATTTTAATGCTTTTAAAATCAATGGTGAACAAAATGTTGTTTAGATTGTTTTTCAAACAACTATACCACATTTGATCCTTTGAGGAAAAGCAATTACTTTTTGTTGTCATAGCCAATACATTTCTTTATTCTGCCATTTTAGTTATACTATTCTTAGGCATCTTTACACCAGTTACCATGCAAACAGTTAAATATTTGAGTAAGTATAGAAGAAAATTGTTATTAAATGTATAACCAATAAAATGCTACTTTCATTAACAGGCTAACAGTGAGGAGGGCAAGAGAAGAAAAATAAAAATGATTTTTTTTTTCCAAATTAATAAATACTATATGCAAGTTTACCTAATTAAGTATGTTTTCAAAGAAAAAATACAAAAAATTATTTATATAAAAGCTATACAAAGATCTGTGCAAGAGACAGCTGCTATAATCGGAATTTAGCTCCTCGTTCTTTCAGACTCTCTGTGAATAATCACCAGCTTTTTTATTTTCTAAGGTAAATCAAATATAATCATTTTTTGTAACTTTCGAGTGCTATAAATCATTGGGAACTTATGTACACCTAATTTATGCAATCATATTTGTAGTGAGGAAATCATCATTCTTTAGTGTTTTGTATCTCTGTCATTCTCTCCCAGTGAATTTCTTTATTACAGCAGGCACCACAATAGGTGAGACTTTTTCAGCATTTATATTAGTGAGACCAGTTTTTAAGGTATATAACTCAGTCATAAAAAACGAACCATAGCCTGAAAGTGTTGGTTTGTAAATTTTCCAACACATGCAGTCACGCACGCACCCCATACACACATTTTCTGATTTAAAATGCTTCCTTCTTTCCCTTCAACGGCACTCCTGAAATTTAAAAACATATTCTATTTTTCTTTTTTTTTAGTAATTTTGCTGGCCATCAGGTGTGGTACAGACTACTTCACTGCTACTGACAGAAAAATAACAACAAAACCACTACCAGCACCTAAATGGCTGAGATATTGAGATTTAAAAAGTATTCCTAACACATGCATAAAAGCCACTTTTCATAAAGAATTGCTCTACATCCCTGAGTGTGTTCCAGAGATTTAGAAAACTACAGAATTTGCAAATGTGAACTATTGTCCGTAGACATTCACAACACACACCTCCTGGGCAGTGCATGTTGAATCCATATTAGATGTAATACAGGAGCATAATTAAACATGTTTCCTTTATATACTCCAACTTCCCCTTTTCTACATCACAACCATTGCTGGGAATGTTAGATATTCCAGTTCAAAGTCATGTTTCTATTGGGTGTTTTACCTGTGCAAGGACCGAAGTTTTCAGCTCTGTGTTTTCTACAACAGGGCAACCAGTGTGAGGGCAGCCGGCTCTTAGCATGGTGAAATAAGGAGTCAGCCATTTGGAAAGAGGCTTTGCAGGAGATATGTTTAACCTTGTTCTGGCAGGCTGTCCCAGGAAAGATCTTCAATATAAGAGGGCATGTAATTTCTTAGCATACTTCTATTAAAATGATTTTTATCTTGGGATGTAAATAACATGACGGCAATAGAAGTTGTAGAACCTGAGAGGGGGAAAAAAAAAAAAAAAAAGAAAGCCCACCATTTCAGTGAGAAATTAAGTAAAAATCAGGAAAAAAAATGAGATTAAATTTCAACTTTAAGGTAATAAAAGATGGAGATGTAGGTGCCAATGAAATCTGTCGAAACTAAATCTCAGAAGCATGGCTTTCTCATCTTGAAATGTTACACCGATAAAAGCAGCCTATAAAATTAATCTACCTGGAGATTTTCCATGTTAAATCAGCTCAGAAATAACTTTTAAGCACTTATGGTATTATATCTAAAATACATATTCTCCTGTTGTCCATATATCAAAATCCTGTGTATTTTGAAAAATAAGATCCGAGCTGCACAGAAATGTTTGTATTATAAGAAAGAACAGTAATAAACTATATCAATTTCAGAGAGAGCTGACATTTGCAAGCATTCTCTAAAAATCTGCATCGGGTTGCAGTATTGGGGGAACATACTGCTAAAGATTCCTAAATTCGCTTTCTTGAAAAGAAATATTCTGAACTCGGAGAAGGAGGCAGAAAGCCAGTGTATCTTTTCAACCTGGATCTGAAAATGAAATTCCTAAAATGCTATTGTTATCCATTTTACCAAGAGTGCAATATGGCCCATTCATATAAATTCTTTTATTTCATTCACTCAAGGGAAAGGGATGTCCAAATGAGAGAGAAAATAAGTGAAGCAATTTCCAAAGAAAACAAACTCTTACTTCACTCAGGAAAATACCTTGCTTTTTCAATTTTACCAGATCTGGAAATAAAGAGCATTTAAATAACAATGTTTATATTCTAATCAATTTGTCTAAATTAGTTTCTTTTAAAATTTAGTTTGAGCTATACAATAATATGTGCAAATTCAGGGTTTTTTTTTCTGCCTAGAAAGCTGTAATAGGCAAAGCAGCAGACACAAGTGAAGGGAAAAAAAAAAAAGGGATGAAAATAAATCTGCAGATTCCATACATTTGGGTTCTTTCCAAGAACTTTGCCACATTTTGCAGATTCTCAGTTTTCAAAGAAAGGTGCCTTAGCCCTTCCAATTGTGGAGATATTCTTGCCTCTGTAAATCAACGTATTGTTGCTAGCCAGCCTTGCAGAAATCTGTCTACAGCTAGCCAGACAGAAACAATAGGAGCGACAATTATATGTATTCTCTTTCCTCCCTCCAAAATTAACATGGTTTTGCCTTAAAATTGCAAGGCAATTTTAGTAAAGGATGTGTTAGCGTTCAAAACACTAACTTGGAATGAAACAGGGGTTGCATTGTAAAAGCACATGTAATTAAAGTGTACACACTTCTTTTTTGCTCATATAATGTCAGATTGGGTTACTTTTATCAATCACATATCAAGCATGGAGACAAATGAACTCTATAAATAAATGAATTTAGGATGAACATTTGGATTCTGTCAGGAGTGGATGTCCAGACAAACAGGATGTTTCAAGTGAAGTTACTGAAGAAAGGGAGAAAAAAGCCACTGGCAGACTGAATTGCACTGATTCTAATCACTGTTAAAGCACAGCATGGAATAAGGGAGCAACTTTGGAATATCTTGCTTAAAGTACTAAAAAAAAACTGATAAAATATCTTTGCATTTTTATTACAATAACAGAGATCAGGACCTGGTCCACTCTTTTTTATTATTATTATTTTTCTTCTGGAACTTTCACTAAAATACATTTTTCCTCCCTACATCAATTGCTTTTAACTCACCTTCCTTCATCTAAAAATTCACCTGAGTTTGAATGAAACATTAAGCTCCAGAATTTAACAACTGTATGAAAGTGGCATGGTATAGGATGTTGTTAATGTGTCTTATATTTCTGAATCTGGAAGCTCTCAGGAATTTAAACATGTTCGTGCACATCTCTGACACATTTATATCTGCAGAACGGGTTCAAAGGTGGACACTCTCTGATGTGAAATCAAGGTGCTACAGAATCCTGCAGAATCTATAGAAATACCTCCACAGATTTTGCCAAAAAACCTCAGCAGATTTATATTGGCCCTGCCAATGACTTTCTGTTTAACTTGTAATCAAAACAACTCAAACCCAGTTACTGTTTGCATATCTGCCAAGCCTCTCAATTTCAGCAGTAGGCAGCAGACTCTCAGTATGACAGCCTGTCTTTCAGATTCAAGCTGAATCTGCCAAGGCTCCACTACAGAGGCAACTGGTAAATTAAATGCCAACAAGCAAGGACATTCATGTACCTTTACACTCTGCACATGAAGAGACATCACAGGCCTCTTCATTCTAATGGGTGCTTTGTGTGTTTTGGGCTGCAAAGTAAAGAGTGCCTGCTCTTGTGCATAATGAAGCCATTGCATATACATTAGTTTAGCTGTATCCCTCTAATTCTGTGGTCACAAATTACCTAACAAATTTTCTTGTTACAGAAAAACAGAATATCCTTTTGTGGGCAAAATTAACCCACAGAAGCAAACAATGAAAGAGAAAGCAACTTTTAAGCCTTTTTCTATCTAAAGAATATGGATAATTTAATATACTCAGGTTACAACAGAGTCATTGCTAAGGGTAACTGAAAATAAGAAACGTTCAAAACATACTGTCAAATCTCTAATTCCCTTGTTCATAATACAGGCACGCCATCTCATTCGGAGAAAGGTGATTTTTTTAAAGCTATCAGCACTACTGGTGATTCCTTACAGTAAGTAGAAGAGGTTAATTATATTTATGCAATTATTGACTCTTGCTAATACTTAGAAGTTGCATGATACTTTTTGATTATTGATAGCTGATGCAGTCACTATTGCCAAGTTTAGATTATATTAGTAATTTGGAGTGCACAGCCGTAATACAACCAGAGATATTAATACCATTGAGCATAAATAACAGTACTTGACAGACTCAAGTGGGGGGAAAAGCACTAACACTGGTTACTCTAATGGACAGAATAAATGATAGATCATATAATGAGTTTACAGCAGCCAGGTTTAGTGAAATCTATTTCTGAAATAAGAAGGGGGGAAAGGTAGCAATTTTGGTAACAGAATGAGGGTACAAACACATTAAAAATTAACAGGGTGTTTTCAGATAATTGAAAGAAAAAGCAACGTGGGAAATTTAGCTGCTATAACTCACAAGGTTCTACAGTGGGCATTATCGGTGTTTCCTGCCATGAATATAATCTGCCAACACACCTATAAATGAAAAGCAAACAAACAAAAAAAGAACGAGCTTCTCAAGAGTTCTGTCAACAACAATATAATTTTTCCTTCTTTTTCTTCCTTTTTTTTTAATAGGGGGAGAGAGAGATCCTCGTTCCAATACAAAGGAGGTTACTGTTGTACAAGTGTCTTTTTTATTTACTATTATTTGGTGGACAGAGCTCTGTAAGACTTCAGAACCAAAAAAGCGGGAAACTTCAATGATCCTTTGACATGAGCTGTTTGAGATGCATCTTCTTGGTAATTGTAAAGAAATATTATATTGTTGCAGCTGCCTGGTGTTAGCATTGAACTATGCTTCATTTTGCAGAGGCGATTCCTCCCTTCTCCACTTCCCTCCGGTCTCTGCTGTACTTACCTTTGTCACACCAAGATTTACTTTAACGGGAACCATGTCAGGTGTCCCCAGAAAAATGACAAACTAAAATTAACCTATAATTGTAATATAAGCCTGAAGGCATGTGCTTGGTGGGGAGAAATTCACCTTCTAAGGACACACATCAGCAAATTGTACAAGGATATTTGAAATTCCAGACTTTGCAATTTCATTAATCAATGAGGAAATCAGTTAGCAACCAGCCGTGCTCCTCTGCAGTGTGACTAAAATTTGCGTTTGAGCTAATCCTTAGCTTGAACTCCCCTTTGCCCGGTGATGTGTCATTTCCAGGGCTTGATTCAGTGGTCACTGGCAAAGCTCCCAGGGACTGCAGCAGCTGCCGGATCAGGTCTCTGAAACAGTCTTTCACTTTCCACTTCTTATCAGTATTTTATAAGTGCACAAGCGAAATCTGTCAACAAAAAAAGTGCCTGACTGCAGAAGCAAAGTTATGGGCATGTGTCCTTCGAAGTTAAAAAAATCGCATCACCAAAACCCCTTGTATTTTAAAAGCTTCTTTTCTCTCTATTTATTTATTTTGGTCATCTGCTTATAGGCGGGAAGTTTCTTGTAGACTGGCTTGTGACTGCAATATTGCAGCCAGTAGGACAGACAGCTAAAAATCTCCGGTAACTCCGGTGTATGCAGACACGCTATCCCCTCCCTGAGGCCTACCTACGCTAGGACATAAAATGCAAGCACATACGAGTTAAAAATAATGAAACTTCTCCGCACTGGAGGAGTTACTGATTTTGAGTTCTGCAAGCATACATTTCCCTGTAAATATTGTACCAATCCTAACTTGAAACAACCCAGTTCTGTCTGTCTCTGCTAGACTTGTTTTGTTAAAGCATTTTTTTTAAAGTAAAAAAAAAATGCCTTGCTTACCTTGAAAAAAATGATTAACAGAGTTTAAAAAAAAATAAATAGAGAGAGAGAGAGAGAAAGAATGAACCGAAAAAACCCGCCCCACACACACGTTCCCGAGCGAGGGAAACCGTCTCCCGTTTTGTGCTTTTTCTGCCATTTGATGGCAAGTGCTGGGGGGCCGGTGGAGGGGGAGGGGAGACGGGTGATTAAAGGGTTAATATTCAAATGGCAAATTTGCAAGGCCTGCATAATGGAGCTGCCACCCTGATAACAATAGGAATTTTTAACAATATCGAGCCTTGTTAGCAAGAGAGTTACAAGCATTGAGGGCAATCAGTGTGTCTTGTCAGTTTCTTTTTATCTACCATCTCCAACCGCCAAGGAACCGAAATGAAGCACTTTGGAATTATCAATTTCAGCCACATTTGCATAACAAAGCCCCCGAGGAAGAGGCATGATAAATGTGAAGGACCCCTCTTGGAAAAGGAACTGTCAACCGCGCCCCGAAAGATTCTCCGACCGAGCGCCTTCTCGGGGATTGTAGTCAGCGAAAATAAAATGAAAGCATTAAAGAAAGTCATTCTCTCCGAGAGAAAAATCTCCCCCTCTGCACAGAGAGAACTGGATGAAATGACATTATGCATATGAAAATGTCCAGAAAGATGTTTGATTTATGTATGCATTAGATGCAAATTCCATTACCGCACGCGCGCTGTTGTGTGATTTGGCTCTGAACACATCACTGCCCTGATCAAATCTGATCTCATTAATTCCGACAAGGAGAGAGAGAGGGAATTGAGAAGAATTTATGGCCTGGACACTTGAAAGAAGTAAATTGTAATTCTGTTTAAAGCTGTAGCGAACCTTTTAAACACCTTTTATTATAGAAAAAAGCACTTACTTTTATAACACTGTTAGAACTTACTTAATCTTGTACTTGGAACTTCTAGTCCTCATTTAAAAAAATCTATGACCTTGTTTAGGGGAAAAAAGAGGGAGAGAGAGAGAGAGAGAGAGAAAGAGAGACAGAGACAGACAGAAAGAGAGAGACAGAAAAAAATACGCCTGTCTTAAACTGAAATCTGGCAGAAGCATCATAATAATATGATCAAAGAAGACCTATTGACTATCTGAATAATCGTGTGAAAATTTTGCTCCGCTGGTATATGTTTATTTTTAAACAATCTTTTAATATCCTCAAATAAAATATCAAATACTTTACAAGGATTTTTATAGGACCAGATAGACTTTTCATGCTTAAAAATGTTATTAATTGTGATCTAGATAAAAACGGCAATGCACACATGTTTTGTAACAATATTTTCAAGCAGTGCAGTGGTGTCAGCTAAAACCAATATGCATTGCTTTCTGAGACGCGGACAATTTAAAGACAAAAAAAAACAGATTTGCTAAAAAGGAGGTATATTTCTGTAGGGGAAAAAAAAAACAGATTGTTTCTTACATTAATAAAGATTCTTATCCTTGTTTTGCTCCTGAGAAAGACCTTAATAACTCATTTCCTCCCTTCATGAAAGATAATCACCCTTCATGGGTGAGATATCCTGTATTTACTTGATACCAAGTGTAAAACTGAAATAGTGTCTCAATATGTTATTGCATTGTATAATCAGCGTTCCTCCCCCAACATTCATGAACCCCTAGGGTGCTTCATAGCCTAGAATAGTTTCTTTTCTGTTATGCATCTTCCGTTTTAGTGAGATATGATGAACTGCCTCCCCAGTAAAGAAGAGAGTAACCCCCCCTTGATTTCTAAAATCTTACTTGCCTATCATGATTCATTTGTAGAGAAATGAAGTGATTTCTGCAAACAGTTTCCCCAATGAAGCCTGCAGCTTTCACTGCTCTAGTTGAAGTAATTGTTGAGTAAATGTTACCCAGAATGATGCAAGAAACTTGTAAGTTATTGCATATACTAGCACAAAACAGTAACATGTAGAAAAAACATGTGGAATTATTTTAAGCACCACACACATTTTCAGTGGTTAATGCTGAATTTTATGAAGATTATTTTTTTATTTCCACATGCAGAAAGTATGAATTTTTAATATTCATTATTCAAATACATAAATGTTACCTTTTGAAAAGTTATTGTAATATTCAGCTAATAAAAATTAAATCATTACTTTAAAAAATAATGAATGTAGTCCTGACCCACGTGGAAGTTTCAACAGAGTCCTAACTATGCATTCAAAAACCACTTTAGTGAAACATTCAAACATTGAAAATATAAATGAGTACAGGTATTCCCTGTCATTTTATTCTTTTATTGTTGTTATACACAAATTTCTGTAAAAGTACTTGAGTGTGTATATGTACAAATGAAAAACAGCAAGGAGAGAGATTCTTAAAGTTTTTAATAGAGTGGACATTTGTTTAGGTGATTATAACACAGAATGCTCCTTTTGACTTCATCTGAGTATGCTCAAATGTGCTGTATGTTGCACTGAGAAACCAAAGAAACAACTTAGCAATTCAGAGACCTAAAATATAATTATATGGTGTCATGTTTCTTAAAGTATTACAGAAATACTTTTTGTTATTAATATTCTTTCCATTAACTAGTGTGTGGATTTCTTTCTGCTTTACACAAGGGAAATGATCACCCAGAATTTTCTTTGCATATAGACTTAAAAAAAATTAGGAGCATGAGAGAGACCATAATTGCAACATTTAGTTTAGTGTTTTACGTAAGGTTATCTCCCTCCTCCCGCACACCCCTCAGTGCATCACTGAATGCATTTTATCAAAATATTCTAACCACCTGTCCGTTTGAGCCCGTTTCAGTTCTCACCCAAAAATAAAAGCAGTTTTGTACTTCAAAACACAGGGAGCCAGAGATAAGTTTTCGTTACTGGTGGCTAATTAAGCAAACTGTGCTTACTGTCCCTTCAAAAAAAGAAAAAAAATCAAAACCAAAACAGAACAACAACAGAAGAAACCATATCTTTTTTGCCATCCTGACCCTCCTTCCGTGCCCCCGAAATGCACACGCAGACACACATCCTTCCCTCAGTGAGGGGCTCAGGCTCCCTGATTAAGGTCATGCCGTTTGTTCATTACTGGCCTGGCTAATGTGATTGAATTGGAACAATACCTTTGAACTCCTTGGCTCTGATCTGCATACTAATTGACTCCCTTGTCCTTGGCAGTGACCTTGACAGGCTCTCAGCCACTCTCGGCATGTCTGACCAGTTTCTCATCGAAAGTTCCAATAAAAAATAAATAAATAAATAAAATCAACCCCAAAGCAGGCATTAGGCATTTATACTACTTTTCTCTGTATTCATATTTCCTTATATACCATTAGAAAACGCAAAATTGCTACTCCTTAGCTCCCCCTGGATGTTTATTAATATTTGAAAATCACAGTGTCAGTTTAAAGTACTGAAACAGTGACAGCGTTGTTTTGAAAGAGTTCATTGTTGTATCCCCAGACACATTTTGCACATATTCTGAGGTTTTTTGTTTTTGTTTTTGTTTTCCTCTATCCTTGTTAGACCAAAGCTTGCATGGGCATTTATATCTTCATAAGATTTTTTCAAACTAAAAAATATATATACCTTGCTTAAATTCTAAGTAAACAGTACAAATTAGTTTGCTTTTTACAATTTGCTTTAGCACTTTAGCAGTGTGAGCTTCAACAGGTTCAATGGTAATAGAAATACTATTAGTAATAGAAATGATTTGAAACAAAACAAAACTAAGCCATGCAGAACACAGCATTCAGAAAATGACAGATGCAAGGTAATGAACTAAGGATTATATTTTAGTATCTGTGAGGCTCTTATACCAGCATATTACTCGAGAGCTATGATTTCTACATAGAAAATTTTATTAAACATGATACTAATGTTTATGAGGAAAAAATACAGAAAACTACTCTTCTGACTAGAAAGTAGAGGTTTATTTGGTTATTACCAGAGTGAAGATTTACCTTGTAAAACAACTTTCATCCTCTATGAACGTTTTATTATTGAAGAGAATATGTTAAAAAGCAATAACTAAACCAAATTAAAATTAATCATTATCGATAAGAAGAGAGGCGAACAGCATGGAGAGAAATGTAATTCTTTCAGACTATTAGCAAAGTTCCACTTCAGGAAAAGTTCTAACTTTTTTCTTAAATATTCATTCTCACTTTAGGCAAAATCTCTTGTGGGGGAAAGAGCTGGAATTTTAGACTCATTTAATAACACTTTGTATTTTTATAAGGACTCTTTATTAGGTTCTTAAAGTGCCTAGTGTAGAAACATGAAAGAATGAGTATGTATTACAACCAGGTGAAGTATTATTACTGAACATCAATAATGACCTGCAAATCTATAAATAGCAGATCAAAATACAAAATTTCTGACACACTTTTTTTAATGTCATTTGCATTTTCTTCTACTGTGGTAACCAGACCAACTGTTTTAAAAAAAATAAAAGTATTAAGAGTTTTTTACTATTGAGACAATAACTGTTTATTTTTAATGTAGCAATATCTGGCTAATATCAAAGTACTTAGGGCAGACATCACAAATCTGGCATTCAGATGAAGAGTATTAAGAAAATAAATTCATTAAAGAAATGTCAGAAAAACAAAATTAAGATTTTGATCCAGACTTTCCTAAAAATTCAAGAATGGCTTGAATTGAATCCAATCTGTGTTCCTAAAGTCCAGCACAAAAGAATACCTGTAGCTCCATTCATATCACCACTTCTGCTGACAGCCTGGTAGACTAGGGTAGATTTTCATAGCATCTGAACCTATAGGTTCAGTGCTATAGGTATATAGCACTTATTTACAGACTCTTGCTGTTCTGTGGAACTCCCCTGGCTTACTCAGGAAATCAGGGAGCTAGTGCTGAAATGGGGGGTGTCAAAGCAGGCAAGAAATATGCTGAATTCAGCATCATCTGCAGTGACCTGCAGCAGCAGCAGTGTCAGGTCTGACTGCAGCCCAACAAAGCACTTTGAGCAGAGTCACATACAGGTAACTGGATCTGTAAACAAATTAAAGCTCTGGAGAGCCACGCATGCGACATAGGACTAAAGAACATATTTTGAAAGGTATTTAGGTACCTAAGATGCATACGGGCAGTTGGATGAACTTTCAAAAGTGCTTAAGCATAATTCTCATTTATTTCACTTTGCTCTGAGGCTCTAGAAGCAGTAGCTAAACAGGTGAAGTTAGAATTTATATAAATTACCAATCAATTTCCTCACCTAAAACAACCCTGCCTATATGAAGATTTAATAGCTTTGGCATTCTGAGTGCTTGCTAAATTGTCCTGAAGTACTTGCAGAAATTCACAGACCATGGAAAAGTCACTACATCTGCACCAAAACATACCAGGTGTCCCTGAAACAAGGGAATATGTAGAGTTTTAGAAAGAATTAGTTTTTAAGTGAATCCACAAAAGGGAAGATAAGGCAGGTAGAATGCAATCTTAACCAAAATTAAAACAAGTCTATATTCTCTCATATGGTTTTTTTTATCACAAATTGTAGGTCCTTAGTTTTAGAACTCATTCAAAAATTGGTATGTATACCCAGGACGGTCACTATTTAATTTTATTTGAGCAGTGAGCACCACCTACTGCAGGGGAAGATTGCTACCAATTTAGTCGCTACATCAATCACTTGCTATAGTAATTAATTTTCCCACAGCCATTACCACTGCAGCTCTGACCAAAACTGCTTGTAGCTTGCACGTGAGGCTGGAGCTGTTCACTGCTCAGAGCGGAGTGCGTGTGAGTGTATCATCTACAACACATGTAGGCCTCAGTTATCAACCAGTGAAAACGAAAACAGATCTGATCAGTTGATCTAGTTTATAAAATCAGAACTCAAAGGCAGGCAGCTACCGTGAGGAATGAGTTCCTTATGCCCTCCATACTGGTCTGTGACCAGCATGTTAGAGAAACCCACACACTGAGTGGTGTAAGAGTTATTCCATCCCTTAAAAAATAAGGCTTAGCACAGAGTGTGATCCCTTTCTGCACTTAGAGTTAGGTCTATTTCAGGAAAAAAAAAAGGAGAAGGAAGAACACAGAAAATCATTCCCCTTTCCCAGTTCAAGACTGGCACCGCTTCTGACACCACTAATGTTTTTTCCAGACACCCTCTTTCCACCGCAGATGAACTTCCCTCGCTTGCTCACCACAACCTTACTGACCTGACTGCTAATATAGCTCCCTCTCCTCTGGTTCCATCCAAATTGATTCCTTAACCTGGATGAGTTGGGCCTATTGAGACTAGATAGCTACCATGACTTATGCCAGGGGACTCAAGAGGCAGCAACTTCCAGCAGGAGCCTGGGAAGGAGCCTTCAGCTGGAGAGACAAGGGAACCATCTGCAGCTACAACAGGCTGCCTAACTGCAGCCTAAGCTGCTGCGGAGCCCTGCTGAGTCAGGCCAGGCATATACATTCCTCAGTGGCTTTTGTTGTTGGGAAAGAAGAGCAAACCTGAGCCTCGCCAGGGCCCTGCTCTAGTCCTGCCGTTAGTCAAGGCAAGGCTAAAGATCCCCAGGAGGCAAGCAGGGGGCTATGTTAAATGCCCTCATGAGCATTTACACTTTGATTGCACATGCCAATGTAGTACGAAGAAGCTGCAATGGATAAGAGACTCAGTACATTAGAGGACCGTTAGAAAAATTGCAACATAAGCTAAATGCCTGCAAAGTAATGCAGACATTGTGAGTATTAAATGATGTTTTACTTGCAGCTGACATACTATGGGCAAAGTAAGGTAGAAAAAGACAACACTCCCACCCCAAAATCATGATAATGTTTTACTGACCACTATTTTGTCCTCTCCCTAGATATTTAACAGCATATTTGCAGAGATCTAAAATAGATGACAAGAATCCAACATTTTCTGTGTGCAAGAGTTCAAACAAACAAACATGTAACAGATGTGCAGATGCGTGGTGTAAGACACGTAGCAAGCGTGATGATGAACGGGGAAAGTAACTATAAAGAAGAGAACAGAACACAAGTGGAAAGTATTGATAGGATAGGACAAATAATTACCCCACTTCATATCTACCTACCTGCTATAAGGACAGAGAATATACCTCCTAGCTGGTATATATAGAATATACCTCCTAGCTCCAAGAGACTGGTGGGGTGTAGTTTGCTCTTCTGGCTCCTGTAGGCATGTTCCCATCTTCACTGCCTGGCCATGTCATGCACATGCACATTTCGGGTTCCTATTAGAAGTCTATAGAAATAATTTAATAATAATAACAATAATAAGGATAATTGTAACAGTCAGATCTGATGAGAATACAAGTCATAACAAAAGAACAGGGCCAAAAACCACTCCTAATTGGATCATCCACTGGAAGGAAGACATATAAACTCATGAAAAATGTCCATTATTTTATTTTAATTAAAAACGACACTGGTAAATCTAATCAGTAGCAAACTTTAGCCTGTTTCCTTTTGAGACCAATGAGAGTATCCTAAGTACTCTAGCACAAAACATTATGAATGAGAGCACTCCTAAGAATTTATATTCTTACATGGAGAACTTAGGGTACACGTTACCTGTACACTGGGTAAAAATGTTTAAGCAAATTCTGAGCACTTACTGCTGAACAGAGAGCTAGGGCAGGTTACAGGATTGCTTCTTGCCTCTTAGTGGTTTGCTGCTTTTTTACCCAGATACGTACCCATCGCTTATCATACTGTATATGTTTGTTTTATTCTGTATTTTTTTTAAAGAGGAAACAGCACCTACATTTCTCACTATTTTGTTTCAATCCCTATGTCTTAATGACTACTTCTTTGTTAACTGAATACAGACTTCTGTATTTGCCATTTAAATTAAAAGATTAACATAAAAACAGGGGACAACAATGCAACCACAGCAAAGCTGAACCTCAAATCACACACTGTATTCTGTCAGTTATTCATGGCACACTGTAATGAGCATATTCATAAAATCCTTCTTAGTGGTACCACACCTGTCTTCAGGCTTGCAACATATTTGTTGCATCAGAGCAATCTTGCTAAATGTCAAGCAGGTTTGCAATTCCTTTTTGTTTAAATCTGGTGTTAAGTTTATAGGTTGCTGGAGAAAACACCAAAATAGGTTTCTGCACTCTTTTTTTCCCCAATGCAGTAGGAAGTCGAACTGCCAGTTGGGAGCAGTCAAGAGGCTGCGCACCTCCGATGTCAGCCCTCCTACCTGCTCTAACCTCCAATGAGACCCGAATCTGACACAGACACTGCAGCCATAAGCACTAATTGCAAGTGTCCTCAGGAGTCACAGCTTGGCTGCGCCTGCCCCGTTGATGTAGTTGAGCCCATGTTTTAGGCAAAATGACCTGTATGGATCTGTGTTTACTTGATGCTAAGAGATCGCTTTTCTTTATTGTTTCCTTTTCTTTGAATGGAGGCACTGGTTAGCAGTGCAAGACAATCTCTACCTTCACAGGTTATAAAAGGTGCCATTTTTCTTACATTTCTTACTCCTGCTAGCTCACAAAGCAGGAGACGCAGAGGTCCTTAGAACATGAGTCATCTCTGTGGAGATTCAGTGCTTGTCTGTTTGCAAGGCCGCCCTCACAAGTTCAGTGATTCTCAGACAAGGGATCACGACCTCCGGTGAAATGAAAGAGGCTCAGAAATGCAAAATGCAGCAGGTTTCATGTGATAGGTTGCATCCGAACAGGGAAGTACACTATCATCTTTCCCAACTTTCATGTGCCAGAAAACGGGTTTTGGTAGCTCAGTCACTTGACTACCTGCAAGAAATGTGTTTTCCCTGAAGCACCTGCTGTGAATCTAACTGCCTAAAGATATATACTAAAGGCTGAAGACCTGACTCTTTAGTCATTTATTTAAATCTCAGTTCAGAGGGAAAAACAACCACAGAAACAGCCAAAAAAAGGGAAAAGATACAACAGAAATACGCAGAGACAATGGCTCAGGTAGGAGATCTCTGTGACATTTGAAACTGTTTTTCCCTAACTTGGTTAAATTATGGTATCTCCTCCCTATTAATAAACTCCTTTTTTCTCCAGAGAAGGTCAGTTCGCAGTATGGGTGGCAGGGATGGTCCACCAGCAGTCTGAACGGTGCGCAACAGGGCTGGTGCTGTGGAGGAGCTGGAGACGGGCACATCTCTAGAGGGGCACCTGGGGAGGCAGCATCTCCCCCCACCTTTCGTGCTCAACAGGGGCTGAGAAACTACAGCTTTGTGCAGAGAGACGATACCTCCAATACGGTGATTGGCAGCATCTTGCTTCTGTGAAAGGCAATATCTCCCAGCTCTTGCTGAGTTTCTAACAGCACGCTTAACTTACTTCTAATTTGGGAAAGAAAAATACCATCTGGCTCCTCAACTTTGAAAAGTTGCCAAATCTTGACTTACTCGCTGAATCCTCCTTAGGAAATCATGGGAACTACCTACTAAGAACAGCACTATAAAGTGTGAACAAGGCTTACGTGAGCTAGCTGTGTGTAATTTACCACAACATATCTTTAAATAGAAAAAAAAAAAAAAAACATTTGGGACAGTTTAGTCATGCAGTCACCTTAAGAACTTTCTAGTGCCCTCAGTTATCTCCCCAACTGGAAAAAAAATAATGAACTACCACTGTAAACTCTTGGTGTATTTTTGCTATAAAGTAACAAGTCATCTTTTCCAAATTAAGAAATTGGACGTGACTCAATTTTAGACGGAAGGCTAACAGTGAGCTCTGCAGAAACAGCCTGGATAACGCTGGACAAGACATCAGCCATTTGATGTATGTTTGTGCTCATTAGAGTCTTATTTGGGTGTTGTTAAGAACAATCTTTTGTGATTTAAAATTATTTTAAAATAAATACTGTCAGAGAAGTCATTTTGTCTGAAGAAAATGCATTCATGTCAGAGAAAAGACGTTAAATTGCAGCTAGTAAAGAATGAAGAAGAGAAGATTAAGAAAAGAGGAAATCTGGGAGGAGAAATACAATTGTTGTTCTTCACCATCTCATTATTTGTAACCAGTGGTATGTAAACTCCATATTATACTACAGCATCAATTCACATGCAAATATCTGAGCCTTAATTGTATATGTGAAAGAAAGAAAAGGGTGGCAGTGTTAAAATGTGCTTTATTTTCTATTCCTGTGTTCTCTGAGACGCGCATTCGAAGTTTAAACAATAATGCATCACCTAGGTAGATTAATAGAGTAACAAGTTAATAAATGCCACTAAAAGTATCATGTGCATAATGAAAGCCATAGTACATGCATTGTACTGTAGCCAGATAGCAAATCTGTAGTATTACTTCAAATTATTTTGGAAGAGATGTGCTCTATTATAATCTCACCAAAGTAAGGCACCAAACTCTTCCCTATATTCCTTTACTCAAGTGAGATTTCTTTTAAATTCAAACATACAGAATCAAGCTGCTTCTGATTCTCAGTTTCATACATGTATCTATACAGAGAAGATGAAGAATATATCTATTTATTCTTCAATGATGTGTTGAATACAGATCAAATATACCATTTTCAGAACAATCCATTTCTTTAATTGCTGATTTGCCGTGGGGACAGATCTTTTTCTGCTTGAGTCCACTCTCTCTGTGATTCAATACATGTGCAGTTTTCATCATGCTAGCAGGAGATGTGCCTGTAGCTATACACAAAACCCCCATCCCTTGTGCAAAGCCAGATATCACAGTGCTGCAGCACCATCCCTGACATGAGGATGTGAAGACACGACAGGCTCTTCCACCATCTGGCAAACTATGAGAATCCCGCATCACTCTGTCTTAGTTCATTATGTTCCCATTCCTCCTGGTTTTCCAGTCAGGCCATGTAGTTAGCATGTATAACATTGACTCAGTTCAAAACTCTCTTGAATGCAACAGAAAGATCCATTATGGCTTTCATGAGCTCTGCACCAGTTTTTACTGCTCGCAACCTTTTCCAGCTCACATTCCATCAAACACAGCATGAGTAAAAATCAACTCTGTAGTGTAAAAAGTGCTACAGAATTTCCTTCCTTTAGGTTTTTCCCCACTTTGTGCGTGATTGTTGGAAGCTCAGCACCATTTCCACATGTGCATGGCATGGGTGGCTCAATTTCAAGCAAGATGTATTCAGGGCAAAGGAAAATTCTATTCAGTTTAGTAGGAATAGAGATATAAGAATCAAAGGCATACTTGAGATATTAATACAGTTAGAGAAAATGGTACTTGCATTAAAGGCCAGTGTAGGGTATAACCTCAAAGTATGCATGTGTATGCTAGAATCCATGAAGACCTCTTTGAAAGCATTATCCCCAAAAGCAAAATGTCAAGAAGATTTTGTAGCTCAGCAAATCAGTACAGAGGAGATGGAGGTGAGGACCTCACTCCAGCCTATTCCACCTTCTTCAAGAAAAACATTTTTCCAGTGAGAATGAGTGAGTTGGAATTTTGACCACTGAGGAGGAGGAGGACACAAGGAGACACAAGGAGGAGGAGACACAAGGTCAGATCTGCTCTTTTCTATAGCACTTCTGGAAAAATATTCCCATTTTTTTTCACAATGATCAGGCAATGCCCAGTTTACCAGCTCACTTACTGCAACTCATCACTGAACCGACACATATGCAACATGGGTGCAAAAACACTGCTGCACCTAAAAGTCTGTGAGGAAGCCTGTAAGAATATAATGTATCCTGCAGCAGCATGATGAAATGTAACATACATCTGAATGTGCAGAAGATTGTATAACTGAATAGTTTTTTTTCACTCCCCATATTTATGGGATGCTTTTATCAAAGGGAAAAAAAAAAGGATAAAAAAAAAAGTAAAAAGTTTTTGACTTTCGTTAACCTTCTCTCATAGTTCAGGTTATTTCTTTAATGCATTTATCTGCTTTAAAATTGTCTCCTTAGCCTCTCAAGGGAAACCAATATAATACACCATCACATTTCTCACAGGAGAAAAAAGAACACTTACTCTTAATAGGTGGCAATTTTGCCAGATGTTATTGACATAGTAAGTGCGAAATTTCAGTGATACTAAATGCAAAGTGCAGCAGATTAAAGAACAATGGAACAAAGTGCAAAATGAAGTTTAAAAAGCAGCAGTGTCAAAGTCAGAGAAAGTGTGAAAAAATTACATTTTAACAACACTATTAAGAACAAGTTTACTAATTACTGTAACTGGTACAAATTTAAAAGTACATTCCTTAGACTCAGAAAAGTTTTTAAAGTGTGATTCTTTTTCTTGTCAGCATTTCTTTTTCTTTATGCACTGTAACAGAGACATAACACTGCTGGTACTAAAACAATGACACTTTGAGCTCTTTATCTTTGCTTCTTAACCCTTTTTTACCAAGTACTATCTCTGCAAATACTGCTACTTAAGCAGCATGGTGAACTAAGAAAATGCTCTGATTACTAATACTGAGACAGTTCAAAATAAAGATGGCAGAATTGATTTAGTCATGTTTTACACATTCGCCCACTAACAATAATGGAATTTACACACTAAGAATGACTTCTCATTAAAAGTTCAGCGAAGTCCTGTTGTCTTACAAAAAAAAAATCTATATATTGTGCATAGTTTCCTCATATTCAATTATCCACTAAAAATGTGATAATAAAATATTACAGTTGAGATGCTCAGCTTCTATAAATCAGAGAAGCTCTATTGCTTTCCGTGGCATTACATCAAATTTACACAACCTGGTTTTCTAGAGTTCGTGCGCATTCTTCGTATTGTAATAGCAAACAGGACTCACCTGGGGACTGTGCAGAAGCCTCTTCTGCATCCACTGCAATGACTCACATTCAGCCTTAGCTGATAGTGTGGCCCACAGTCCAGGTACATATACATAAACATGTGCATATGCACATACAATCCACAGACTGCATCTAGCAGCAGAACAGCTAAAACAACCATGTCTAGCCCCATAACAAATCCACTGCACTGGGTCATATAAATGGTCAGGTCTGCTTTGACTTTCTGGAAATGAATGCTCATAGTAGCAGTGCAGAAAGCAGTTTAGAGGTACTTCCCCTGACTGGGAACACGAGCATCCTCACATGCATTTCAGGGAGGAGTAGCTACTGCATGGGAAGAAATGCCCTTGCTCTACACTAGACATTTTGTTTGTTTTTCTTTTGAATGCTGACCTCAGATTACCAGGACAGTTCTTGGGCCGAGATCTAAAGTCAAAATCCTATAGGTAAACAAAGGGTTCTTTCTCCAGGGTAAATTATTAGCAGGCCACCTTTCCTTCACTGTCACCCAGTGCTTTCGTTGCTCCCTGGGTGCATTCAGATTGCCACGTGGAGAGGGACTGTAGTGCAAAGTGCCCAAGGTGTCTGACGCACCTAATTCAGGCACAAACAAACCTTGAACCTGCAGGTAGTGGTACTAGCTGCCCAAGTAACATCCCACAGTCCTCAAACTGCCTACACCACTGCATGTCGCAGCTTAATTTCAGTATCTCATAAACTACATATATAGCAATCACAATTTCCAATGCAAGTAGTAGTAGGCAATTCTGATCTCCAATTATTGTCTGAGAAAGGGTTTAATTTAATGTCCATTTGGGAATAAAAGTAGCAAAGCATCAAGCCTTACTGAAATACTACCAGTTTCTTCTCTGTGACAAGGGGAAGTTGACTTTGCATGGGATGCAAGTAGCTTGCACTAATTATGATTCCATTAGTGGGAGTTCTTCTAGCATATCAATGGCTACCCTTTTCATGGAAATCTGATATTATGCAGCTGAATACATCTGCACAGCTTTCTTGGGGCACTTTTCTCTAAAGTGCATTTATCATAGTCATCTATCACCACTTTTCCACCTCATGACTGCACTTGACTCAATCAAATAATTTGTGAACTAGAAATAAAATTGGTTCAACTTCAAAAATTGTGTACTGTACAATTTGATGCAAGGCCTAAGGCTCTACCCACTTAAGGAAGAAAAGATGCTGTATGGTAGATGATTCATTTGCCAAAGAACATAATTCTTTCTAACAAACGAAATTCACCACACGTATATTAAGTTATATTCTCCTGATCTTCTTATAAGTATAAGCATATAAGCTACTGGGAATGTTTTTGGGGTGCTATATATGAGGAGCACAGAAAGGTACCTTTTAAAGCCTGAGAGAATATGTATAGATTCTATACACTGCTGTCCAGTTAAGATCAAGCAGTTTAATGTTGCTAGCATTAGTGATTTAGTTACAGGAGATTTAAATGGAAACATGACTTGCATCTTCTGCTGAGGACGTATCTTGCTCCCCTTTACTATAAGCTAAATGCAGGTTATGGTAGCCACTCTTGGCACTGTTTTAACCAGAACTCATCAGATGTGACCTGTACTGGTGCTGCACATCTGCCTCTGGGCAGGTGCAATGCTAACGTTTGGTGTGCCGCCTCTGTAGTGAAACCAGTGGATACTGGTTTCACTATATCAAAACAGAATAGCATATCTTTAAGCAAATGATTAAAAATACCTTCTGATAATTCCTGGGTGTTCTGCTCACTGGTTGGTGACCTCTCACTATATTCATATTTTAAAGGAGTCTTTTGGCCTTAAAATATTTGCTATCCTGCCTCTCACACTATTTTTATTATTATTTCTGTTAACAATTTTGCTGTGTCTGGGGGTCAGAGCTGTGGTCTGTAATCATCATCTTCTGTGCAGAAATCCAGAGACAGATTCAATCCTGGGCCCAAAACCCCTTGATGCTGGGAGATGCTGGTGGAGGACAGTGTGGTCGATGGAGAGAGCCCAACCTGGACTGCATGTGCTGAGAAAGAGCGCAGGAATACGGTTTCAAATATTGGCCACAGTTCTGTGTGACTCAGTAGCAGTCTCTCTGGCTTCCCGACCCTCTGAATTTTCCATCTTCAGGTAAAGAGAACAACCACATTCTGTTGTCTATTCTGAAGTGAGTGAGAAAAACTTCAGATGAAGTTTTGAGACTTAACTGGCAAAAACCTTGAAAGCAAGCAAAGTATTATTTTGTAATCTACAGATATAGCACAAAAATTCTTGGTGTAGATTCATGCTTTTAGCTAGACTTAGCTGGGCTCTCCACCATGTTCAGCATTTTGGAACTGTGATAAACTGGTTGAAAAATAGGGGACCGTTTTCACCATTTTCCTGCTGTGACTTTTTTATTATTATTTCAGTAAGTTCAGGGTAAGTTTGCCAACCGTGACTAATGTTGAACCATGATGTCAGGAAGGGGGTGGAGGGTCTTTATGTGCTTTGATATTTTTGTCTTGACATGTTTGTGCTAAAAGAAAGTTCACTGTCTAGGGTTTTTATCACATTCAATTATTGCTATCAGCTTGTGCCTTCAAGATGTATTCCTAAAAACTACCATTAGGATAATTTGTGCTGCCTCCTCCTTCTAGACTAGTAATAAGTGCCCACCCATCTCCCCCCTCCTTTATCTCCTTCCTTAGTTCTCACCTACTGAGTCTCTTCCAGTTCCCCAGGGGGGCCTCATCAGAGCTACATAAACCTTTGCTATATTTTTTACCTCCTACTGCACTGTTAATGGAACTCTTTGATCTCTTGCTAAACTACAGTGGACTTCCCTGAGATAATGTTTAATCTTTTGCTGGACTTACAGGTATTCTGTAAGTCAATAAAACTGCCTTTTAAAGTTACAACTCCATAAAAAGTCCTCTCTCTATTAAGCATTTTGAATGAGGGACACTATACAATTTCTCTCTACAGTATATCCAGGTTATAGTCCATCTCCTCGTTCTTCTGGAAGTGCTTTTCAAACCACTTTGGGGACAGGTGAGGTCACACAGTTCAACTTTGAGATTTATTCCTTTTTCTGTGTCTGTAGAGAAACTGCTGGAGAACCATGGAGCTTCTCCTTGGTTTGTCACTAGTAAAGGCAATTTATAATTTCATTCAAGCATATTTAAGGAGATTAATAATCATAAAATGTGGCTGAGAGAAGTTTTAACAGCAAATTTCAGTGAAAAGGAGATACCACATCAGATGCAGTAAATACTCTTTACTCAGTATTTCTCCTATCTATCTCAACTATAAACATTACTATGAAAGTTATTTTTTGATTTTAGTTCAGAACAGCTAAAATCATGCAACATCATCCATTCTTATGCAATTTCATCTCAAGCTGACAAACATTCTGAAACAGAGAGTAACTTATTTTTCAAGTTTTCTAGAGTTTGGTGCTGACACAACAGATCAGATTTGCAACTTTTCAAACCTGGACCAAACACGGGCTTAAGAAAGGCCTGAAATTAACTGAAATCTGACTCCTACCTTCAGAATCAGTCTCAATTCTTAAAATGCTTAAAAAATGCTTAAAAAATGCTTAAAATTCTTAAAAAAGGGTATTAAAGTGTTAATACTGCCTATGAGCATCCACCAGTACCTGCCCTGTGAAATTTATATTAAACTGTATTCTTTTGATAGCTTGAGCCTGGTTATTAGCATTCTCCACTGCAAGCAGACAAGAGTTCCAGAGTAAGAATGAATGAAATTTTGTGAACACATACATCCAAATTCCATAGTTTCTGTCCTTTTGAAGGACAGATACTACATTTTTAAGCTCTCTGATTACATTGTAACTGGGAAGTCAAGTAAATCACTGAAAATCTAAATAATCACAAAACCCGTTCTGATTTTTCTTGGCTTTTATTTTACATTCATTTCAAATTCAAGAGTAAGTTGTTCCCACCACTGGCTGAATGTGCTGCTTTCATACAGTGAGCTCTGCCCATGCCCCCATAAACCTCAAAGAGTAAAAAGAGGAGGAGCAGTAACAGAAGACTCAGTCTTGTATAGTCTATTCAAATAATCAAGCACTCTTGTCTATTCACATGGATACCTAAAGCCAGGATGACCCTGGTACTTTCAGGCTACAACAAGGAGGCAGAAATATTTGAGCCGGCAGAAGATTCCAAAAGCGACTGATTTAAGAGTTCATTTTTAGATATGTTTAGAAATCAATGTACAACTGCCATTTCATCATATATGGGTAAAATATCATGTTTATCCATTTTACCAGCATGATATGAAGCAATTAATATACACTAGTAAAAGAGTGTTGCTTTCATGATTATTTGGCTTGTATATCTTTTACAGTCATGACAGCTTTTTATACTTCCCAAGTAAACCTTCCAATCTATCTTTCATCATGAGCTCGCACTCATGATGAAAGCACTTTTTCCTAAAACTCCCTATGAAATTAGCACTTTTCTCAAAAGGTCACATGAAATTCCTAAGATTTTGTAATACTGTTTTTGCTGTGGTACTGTTTACTGCAACAAGTTGGTTTGAATAACTCCTTTCAGAACACTCGTTGATGGATCTTTCCAGTGTGATGAAGGAGAGGCTGCAGTAATATTTAAGATTTGCCTTCAATGATATATCTCACTTGACAGCTGCTCAAAAATCTTCCAGCAGGTCATTTCTACATTACCTTTTCTGTGATATCTCAGGGAGATAAGAAGAAATTTGGGACAGGGAATAGAATAATCAGGAAGTTTTCCAAGAATGTATTCAAAATGTCCAAATACTTAACTTGCAATTGACTTGTATGTAAAACTGCATTTGAATTACCAGTGGAAGTGGACACTTTGATTAAAGAAATGTGTGAAAGCTACATTTTCACTCACTCTCCAAAATATAAACTAAAGGCAAGATTCTGAGGGGAAATAGGAAAAATCCAAACCCACAACCCAACAAAAACTCCCTCTTTGTGCCACTTTAATGTCTTTCTATCTAAATTCAAATACTTTTCCTTGTACCTCGCCAGAGAGTAGTAAACATTCATTTTACACACAGCCTTCTCAGAAAGTTGTCATTCTTCACTGACTGCACCAAACATGCTACAAAATAACCTGATATTTCCTCTTCTTCAACCATTTTTTTCCCTAGGGAAATGAAGATATAACTGAAGAAATAGGCTGAAAGCAGATTTCCAAAAGCTCTCCTCAAAACTCCTACAGCAAGCTCAAGCTCTTGGTTCTCTAGCTTCCAGGTGCCTGAATAAGAGACCTCACTGCAAACAAAGAGGGTAAAGAAGTCGCTAGTTTTAGTGACCACAGAGGCTGATGCCTTGTCAACAAATGTTTCAGAATACTGTACTTCCAGGAGACATGCACCATGTAAAATCGCACGCACAAGGGAAAAAAATTGACTCAGAATCTCTACCTAACTGTGACGGAGTGGCCACAATGAGCTGTAATCTACCTACACAGTGTGTACCAAGTCACAGAGTTAGTTACAAATATTGTGAGCAAGAAAGAGACAGAAGTATTTCTACTCTCAGAGGAAATAGGAAAACCTGTGTCCCACTTTTCCGGTGCCAGGAGTTCAGGAGAGACAATAAAATATCACCAGGTTTGCAGAAATTCAAGGAATAATGGAATTGATTTATTTTACAGGAACCATTCCAATTTAAGGACTATAGCAGCAATAGGGTCACAGAAGGGTGGGACCTTCCCATTTAATATTTCCTAGTCATATCATCTCCTCATATGACATGACAGAAAAGTCCTCAATACAAAAAAAAAAAAAAAAAAAGATCTTATGAGATAGGAATGAGAGGAATATAAAAGGGAGAACATAAGGGTTTAAAGTGTTTGGATTCATAGAATATGTTTTTCTGTAGTTTCTAGTACTTTAAAATGTAAACAACTCCAAATTTTCTAATTTTATAATGATTTTTTTATAATTACAAAAAACTTACAAGGTTCTAACTATCAAAACCGTTACATATGCTTAATCTTTATTCCATCTGAATAATGCTTTTAGTTAAGGATTTACATAGTGCAATAAAAAAGTGACTAGGAAATGGATAATTTCTGTGAATTCCTTTCTCAGTATTGGAATGTTCTCTCTATGATTGGGAAAAAAATCAAATAATCTTCAGTATTTAAGTTCCTGAATGATTTTCTGGTCTTCTCTGATTTTTTTGAACTACCTTTTCTTCCAAATCATGAGGTAAAAATACTGTCAGACCAAACTTCTTACTGACACTCTTGTCAAGACAAATCTCTAACTATATTTTTGGAGTCCCTCCTCCATTAGTGCTGTCCATTGAGACACACTGCTCGATTAGGGGAATCCTGCAAAAGCTAAGATTAATGAAATGAAAAAGAAGAAGTGTTATAGGTGTGAAAGGCAACTCAGGCCAAGACAGGATAACCAGCATGGTTCGGAGGTGTATTTTTTAAATTTGTGTTTTATGGTACTAGTGTTTAAAATGAAACAAGGCAGAAGATACAGGAAATAAATATGTTTGAAAGGATGACAGAATAATGGGAGGACATGGAGCAGGGCTTGGGGGTTGTTATTTAGGATAATTGAGAAAAAAAAAGCACACTGCCATAAGCAATAGATTAGAGGCAGGGTTAGTATAGAAAGGTAATAGAACATATTAAATCAATTGACAAAATTAGAAAAGAACAGGTGAACTTTCAGGCAAAAAAGCTTCTTCAGATCTAAAACTGCAGGGAGAGCAGTGAAAGTTTCCAGGTACTGGATCTCTTGTTACCCTCCCACAGACAATGTCAAAATCCTGCCTGAGGAGGCACAGATTAATGATAGGCGACACCATCTGATTTATTCAAAATACCGATACCCAGGAACTATTATGATACCACAAAGTTTAGATATGCTACTAAACCTTTTACTCAAGGACACAGTTGCATTTGGAGAAGGTAAAACTGTAGGTTTGTTTTCACCCCATTGTTAATCATCCACTAAAAGGCCACCTTCCCTTTAACCTTTCTAGGAGGCACAACCAATTCCAACACTCTGTTGAGGTGTAGATAACCCAACCACATCCTTTCCTTGAATTTACAAGTGTCCTCATAAGCAGAGCAGCATTTTTCTGTTCTTTCATTTTGCTGTGTGGAACAGAAGCACCTACAGCTGGGCAGTGAAGAGCAGCTCCAGCTCCCACTCCTACCCAACATGCAGACAGAACTGCCCACTTCTGGAAGGGCAAGTCTGAGAAACAGAGCAGGAGGCCAATCTGATCCACAAAGGGCAGGCAATGTCATATTGAATCACATCACTAGTATAAATGTGCCTTGGCCCTTGCCTCCCAGAGATGATTAAACTGTGCTGTTTGTCAGTATGGACATGTGTATTTCAATATGGGTTGATCAAGAAAGATGCTGACCTCCTGGAGCATCCCTAGGTTCATTAGGAGCTTGGAGTTTCTCACAACTGCCAACGTCAGGGCTTGACATAAATGCTTTTCACCGAATTGACCATAGCAAGGACAGTATTTACCATCAGAAAACCAGCTTGTGCTGCCAAGAGGATCCTTCCATTTCTCCTTAAACTACAGCAGTAACAGCAATGTTTTAGAAGGATTGGCTCTTCCTCAACTACAGTCACATATTGTGGCAGCTTCTGGACACCTAGCAGGTCGAGGCTCTCTTATACTTTGTATTGCACAACAATAATCCTTGTTCTTAAAGCTAAGGAACTAGTAAACTGAAATAAAACCTTTGATATTGAATACATTTACCACATCAACCTCACTCAACAAGACAAAAAAAAATGTTTCATAGTGTAGAAGTCAGAAGACATTAATTAATTAAGATTTTTGGTGTTTTCCTCCTACATTCATGAAAGCAGGACCATGAGGGCTGAGAGAAGCCTACAGTCTACCATAGTTGCTTATATTGCTCACCCAAAATGTTATTCCAAAAGGCAAATCTAAAGGTACTAATGGCAAAGTGAAGAATTCTACTGACACAAAAGTTGGACACTGACTTTTAGAGACATTTTTAGAGAAAAGACCACTTTTCTTCTACAGCAACATTATGCCTGCAAAGACCCATTCCCATTTTATGGGAGCAAGGACAGCAAATCTGGGGCAATATTTATTTTCAACCTCTAGATAAATCCATTCTCTTTTGGAAAAAAATGAAACAGCTCTGAATAAAAAAACTATTAGCTTCTGTCAAATTTCAGTAAAGTTCTTGTGTCTCACACAGCAACATCGTTCATTGTTAGGGATAAAACCACTTTGGTGCCATACAACATCGGTACATTCTTTGGTTTCTTTATTTTTTTCTTATAAGTAGAATATATCCAAATTCTGCCTTTCCCCCTTGCATTGTATCTTCAACAGTTAGAGGTTTCCTTGGGACCATGCCTCTAAAACACTTGTTCAAGCCCTTATGTTCTGCTTTTACGTTATTTACCTCCACCTCTTCCTTTTTAGCCTTCCACATACTCATATTACATTGTTCTCTGTACAGTCCTCTACAACTAGGAAACATCTGCCTTGCTTTTCTCTCTGACCAGATGTACTTTTTCATACCTTGAGTCCATCAATCTCTTGATTATGATACCTAAGCTTCTTCCCCCAATTTCATAGACTTTCTTTGCTTATTTATTCAAGCTATAGCCCTTACTGCATCTCTTCCCCATCACCTGGCAGCAATTGCATCTTTGATGTCTTATTCCCTATTTCTCTGTCAAACTAATAACGGTCTCTTCCTCTCTGCCTCCTTTAAGCCAGGTCTGTGCCTGCACATTGCCTCACACCAGGGAACCCCATTTGGGCTGATGCTTTACCAAATCTATCAACTGGGACAAACGCCACCTTGTTCTACTGCCATGTCACTCGCCAACTTTGAGGCTGAGTGGGTTTTAACTGAGTGACTTTAAACTGCCTGTTTCCTTAATTAAATATGGCCCTGTCAGACTGCTCCTACATTAGCTGTGGACAAAAAGGAAAGCAGAGGAAAAATGAAATTATGGAGAAAGGTTTTAAATCAGCAAATGTCATTAAAGAGACATCATTAAATATATAGAAATTTAAGCAGCTCTTAAGAAAGAATGCAGCTGGAAAGAAAGTCTAACCGTATTTTAAAACCTGACAATTATGTTCTGCTTTATAAATCCTAATCGCTAAAAGACAACACCACTGTACAATGAGGAAAGCTGGGGAAATTTTTTCATGCAAAGTCAATGACAATCCTGAAATTCAAGGACAGATAAGAGGTATGGTTCAGTGCTATGCTTATAATGTGCTACCCATCCACACTTGCATAATATTTTTTTGCAGAATCCTAAATCGCCTAATAGTGTGATAAAATGCACGTTGGCCCAAGTGCCAGCATTGCAATAAATTAAGTCCTGATACAGAAGCATGGTTCCGTTTGTGCACAAATAAGCATTTGCACACATACACCAAACATGTGACCAAAATCATATAACAAAAGAGCCGATTCTACATTTCTGTAAGATGACAAAACTTCCAACAATGAAAATGCAGAGTGGACTGCATAACGCAAATCCCAAGTCCCACCTAACAGCATACTACAACCTGCAAGATTCATGCTGACTTTAATTAGAATAGGTACTTAACCACTAAGTGAATATCACATAAAACATATATTAATTTCCAAAAGCAGATATCGACTGCTGCCAGCTTTACCTAAATATTGGCATGGCAAAATTGAAATTATATGGACATAACCTTATATATAGCTCATCAGACTTTCTAACCACTCTATTACAGAGGTCACTATTAAAAACTTTACAGCTTAATTTTTCCAAATAGCTACCATTACTTTGGCTCTTATGGTATTTTCTATGATTAGAGAATAGCTAATAGAGAGAGAATACCTGAGGGATATTAAGATAAAGTTATAATGTTATTTATAAGAAACTTAATGGAATTTACTGTGTTTTTTATGTTGTAAATTTTAAAGTATAGTATTTTTTCTTACTTCTTTCTGAACAAACTATGCTATTTTTCCATATGTCTCCAGGGGCAGTAAAGAACCTATTATTGTGAAACCGAGTATCACCTCTGTGTAGACTACATGTAATACCAATGTACACTTTTATAATAAAAACAGCCAGCTAAGGCCAGTACTTTTTCCTCATTTATTTTATATTGATATATGACAACCCTGATAAGAAAGAGATAGACCTGCCATATTTATAATGAATGGTTTTATAATCAAATACTGCATAGTAACCTGGTCTCTGGCCAACGCAGTACCTGGCTGCCAAGTTCATAATTACATTATTCTACAGTGAAGAGTACGAAATAAATTAATTTCATGCCATTTTTGGTCTTATTCTAAAGTACATTTATTAGCTGGCTAGTGTCTGTAACAACTGAAGTTTGCTAATTCAGGTTTTATTTGCCCTGTTTGAATTCTCTTTGGTGCCTCTTTGCTCCATATTCTCAAATCTATTTTTTATATTCACTTTACTTCTTCCTTTATTGCATAGTGATTGCCTTTCAACTTGTTCCAACCTGTTCTGCAGTCAGAATTTCAAAATATGCATTTTAACCCAAACTCTCACAAATCTAAAGCTAAAATCAAGAACACGTGTAATATAAAAGCACATTTGGATTGCTAACTTTTATAGAACATCCAGTTGTAATAATATATTACTTATCAATCCCTCATTTTTAATGTCAGAGATGTTATATTAAGCTAGCTTGTTCAAGTAATGGATTTACTGATTAGTTCCTGTTTTGGTCTATAATTGTTCAATGATTTCCTCAATATTAGCTTAAAAAAAAAAGCTTATATATAATTCTTTGTAACATGCTTGACAGAAATACAGAAGCATTCACAAGAGAATCATAGTTTAAGTTAATCAATAATGGCTTTATCAAGAGTTTTTATTTATAGCTAATGCAAACGCTAAAAAAAATGTTACAGCCATTAATTATTAGGAGTTTTTTTAAAGCACGAAGTAAGAGTTGAATAAATGTACTTTAAGACACTTAAAGCCCAGGCATTCTTTTTAAAATGACTAGCTAAAGAGCCCCTTGGGCTGTCTTTTTACTGCTTTTCAAAGCTCTAATAGCACTTTTTCACCAAAGACACACCCCTTGAATCCTCCGAGAGATACAATAGCATAATTGTTCTTTTAGGTTTTAAGGCCTTGACATATCTGTCACTGAAAGAACAGTGCATAATAATACCAGAACTATTTTATGCAAATTCCACTTAGAGGTTTCAAGATTTTTGAGAGACTGATCTTGCCTCCTTGTTGACAGTTTTATTGTCACATTAGCTTTACATGAGAAAGTGGTAAAGTTTTCTTCTTTGTTAAATAATACCCCATTTTAAAATCTTTTAGATAAAGTTAAAAACAAATACAAAAACAATGAGATGGAAACATCAATTTGGAAAGTATCAAAGGAGAAAACATAGTGACTCCTATGATTTTTTTTCCCTCCGTCTTTCATTTTTTAAATGCTGTCGCACTCATTATAATGTGTAATATGTACAAAATGAATATTTACATGCATATATGTGTATATTTACACACACATATAGGGTTATGAATAAAACATATCAGGATGTGTATGTTTAGCCTAGTCAATGATGAATGGCTTATATCTCAAGGTCGCAAAGCCACTAAATAGTTTCAGTGCATATATATGTTCATAGACGTCTGGCTTTGTTTCCAACTGTATACAAATAAAATGTATGCTAATACGTTAGCAACTATTAAGTAGGGTTGGCATAAAGAGGAGAGGAGAAATATATGCTTGTGACCACCTTCCAAACATGTATATTAATACCTCATACAGGATGTTTTTAGGTCAGTTCTGCAAAATTTCCTGAGATGTAGAAGTCTGAAGAAAATGCCATCCAGGATTACAATTTAGAAGCAAGTACCTTGTCAGCAGTCTATTTGTTCCAATGTCAAAAGATATAGTTCTCTGCAGAGTTAGAGAAATCATGCTGCACAAAAAACTCTCCCAAATTTTAGCCTACTATAACTATATTGTCCACTAGAAGAAAAATCTTTACTCTAAACCAGCAGAATTATCTATCTATCATCTGACTCACATTTAGGAGTATCCTTAATATGCCTCAGAATTCCTCAGAATTCCTCAACCCATGACCAAACAGCCAACTTTGGTCCAGACCAAAGGTGACTCAGGCCTCTCTTCTTAAGCGTACACTGAGAAAATAAGAAACAGAAAATACAGAAAATAACTGTTTAAAGATGAAGATATACATGAGGTATTACACTCTCCTGCTTTGGGAATGTTTGTGGGATAAAATCAGAGGAACTCATTTCCCTTGCAGTCATGATACCTTCTTTGTATACCTGCAGATAAAGTGGGAAGTTCAGGCACTCTCGCAAAATCTTTTATATTACATGGACAAAAAGAAGAGGGCTCCAAGGTTGGCCCAGTTCTATAAAACTCAACCCAAGATTCAAATCCAAACCCTCATCAGAACAAGGAGAGGAGAAATACACAGTGTTTAATCTTGGCATTACCAACTAATGCCAGGGTCTGTAGATAATCCTTCATGAGAACAGGAGAGGTAAAAATGGAAACTCTACTACAGATTCCTTGCCTCCTTCATGAGAAGGGACGTGGCTAAGCAGAAAGGACCCTTCCATATGTAGACAGTGGGATGATATGACTCCAAGAATGCAAGAAATATATGCTTTGTAAGTGTTTTTCAGTGGATTTTCTTCTATTCAAACATACTTTTCTCCATTTATATCATGACTCTAATTTGACTATTTTCAAAGCATTTGATCAATTTACTCCTTTGGCTGCAAAAGCGGGAAGGAGAACTACCAAATAATGGTGGGAAGGCAGCTCTGCTCAAGGTCATACTACAAATCCATATGATTATGAAAATAATCCTGGGATATTTATATTCATGAGGAGCAAACATGACCTCCAATTGTAAGCTCTTACCTGAAAGGACTATTACACAGTAAACCACACAAAAATGTAATAAAATAAAAAGTCATTTTGCATAAAGTTGAGCAAAAACTTCTATGTTTAATGTAAAATGGATTCATACTATTTTTACACTGTATCCAGCTGCATGAGTTCTCAGTACTGAAAGTCATGAAGCTCTAGGTTCAAATGAGTTTACTATTCCCTTGAGTGAACCTCATTACATACGCACAAATCAGATCCAAATTTCTCAGTTTATACCTCAGCTGCAAAAATGTAGAGATTCACAGGACTTTTGGCTCTCAGTACTGATGCAATAAACGCTTCTGATCTGCAAAAATCTGCATTTTCTTTCATAACACACAGGACTGTTATTGACCAGATTGTGTATCATTTAGTCCTGCTGTTGAGCAGCAGCTCACACAAGCAGCTCTAATATAGCTGCAAGACTTACTTTTAGGAGTAACTGATCAGCACTGAGTGTGAAGAATTAAACAGTGCTCAGTGAACCCAAAAGATACAATGAGAATGAGACAGTTCCCATTAAAGGGCAGAATTACAGCAGGGGAAGAAAATACACTGTATCAACTGGACAAACTCAAACAAGATGTTTGAGATGTTTTTTCTCCCCTCACTAAATTGTTCTTTAAGCAGTTGAAATATTCAGATGTCGGCCACTGAATCAGACCACTCCTGTCAGCTCCAGCTGGCCCAGCCCAGCCTGCTGGGTTGGCTGTGGTGGGTAGGTTTGTGATACAAACCGTGGGGAAAGAAAATCTCTTGGAGCACCACTGCTGAAAACCGAGGAGGTGCATTTACCAGGCAAACAAGCATCGTGACACAGGGTATTTTTTAATGCCTGTGGAAATAGGTACATTTGCTCCTTTCTTTGTATACATAACCACGGGTTATGAGCATTCATCCTCCTTGACGGGGCAATTCTTTCAGAGGTCTGTAGATGAACAGTGGGTGGATGCCAAAGGTTTTGAAAGCAAGCTGGCAGTTACTGGGTCTACTGCTGGGTAGAAAAAAATGTTTGATTTATAGTGAGAAGACAGGGAAGTAGGGATGGTTTTTCTGGATGTAGTGGTACAAGAGGGCACAGTAAAGAGTCCTTAGGCTCCTAGGCTGCCAGGTTTCTGTCCTGCAGTCGAAACCAAGGATCAAAATGAAGGGGGAAACAACTTGGAGATCAAACTAAGTTTAAAATATTGTAATACCTGCCTTATAAACCTGCCTTGAATCATGTTGTCAGCTCACAGACTATTAATGTGGAAAAGCCCAGAAGAATCTCAGTGCCTTCCTTGTGAGACGTAGTAACCTTCATAAAGAAATACCCCCTTTATGCAACACAAGAGGACGGATGAAGTGAAGTCCCCAGCAGGATCTGACTGGCAGAGCAAATACCAATTGCAGCAGTTTGTGAGTTCTTTGAACACAGAAAAATTCCTGTGTGAAACCTCAGAATCAATCCAAATAATAATGGCCTGGCACTCAGTGAAGTCTATTCAGATGAATACTTATTCTTAGGACTTTTACTATTTGAGCCAAATTTAAACACCAGACTAATGTCTAATGTTAATTTGAAACTCATAGATGATCTAGTATCAATTACTGTCAGACACCACAAGTGCATTATGACATAAATATAATAAATATGAATGGTTCACAGAATCACGGGATCACAGAATGGTTGAGGTTGGAACCTCCAACCCTCAGGCCCCAGCAAGAACACTTAGAGTTCATTGGTTCCCTGAACCAAAAATGATTTCCTAGAGATACATACGGTTGAGAGATTTGTTCACGCTGAAGTTGTAATGCAACTTAGAAAATTGCAAATAAAGAAGGGAATATGTGTCTTTAGTATAAATTAGAAATCAAACAAGTTTTTCTATTTTCAGGAGGCAGTAGTCATGCAGGAGAAAATGTATTTTGAAGTCTGGGCATAGATGATTTTCTGATTTATCTGTTAGGCTTTTTTTCTTTTTTTTTTTTTTTTTTTTTTTTTTTGCCATTATGAATTTCCTGTATGTTCTCAAGCCACAGCTCTAAATTGAGCTCATTTCACCTCTTTATACCTCCCTGTACACAGTTGAAACTTATCTGCCTGCAAAAGCTTATTTTCCTGCTGATTTAGTATGTACAATTAGATCTCTACAACCAAAACGTACCTTTCTACAAATCCAGTCCACTGAATAAAACTCATTATCTTGAGATATTTTTATGGACAAAGGTTATCCTTTTCTGTGTTTTATTAATCTCTTTGTTTAAACATCAATAGCTTAATTGGTTTAGATCAGAGATATACTGTTTTGAGTACAAGGGTATGATTAATGTGAACTAAATATTATTAGATCAGCTCAGTATCACTCTATGGTATACAGAAACCTTTATCATTAGAATTGTGAATATACTTGGGAAAATCCACCATTGGCAACCAAATTCCTTGCAAAAACTACCAGAGAAGTTGAACATATGAAAAGTTTTGAAACATGTAGATGAGGAACTTAAGGACATGGTTTAACAGGCATGGTGTTTAAGGGCTTACGGTTGAACTTGGTGGTCTTTTCCAACCATAATGATTCTATGATTCTATCACTAACTGGGCTGAGGATGTGTATTGTGAGCCAAGATAATTTTTACTGGAGAGAAGAGCAAGCTATGGCACAAAGTGCTACAGTTCACATTTGCCCAAGAGAGAAATAAATAAAAGGATATCCAAAAGATACAAGGAACAGTTATTTCCTGCCATGCACATGGAAAATCTGCCAGGAGAAGGAAGAAGGAGGAAGGGACAAAGGATGGATGAAGTGAGAAGAGTGAGGAGAGTAGCCCTGCCTTGCATCTGTCAGTTAAATGCCTGCTTAAAATGCAGGAACCTGGTTCTGAGCTGACAGCAACTCGTCCTCCCTTTACGGTGTTTAAGAACATTTCAGAAGTTTAGAGCCTGGTATGACATTTCATGCTCAGAGATGGCAATTGGAACAGCTGTAGTAGCAAACTAGGACCTGAAGGGAGGAACATCTGGTAGGAGACAGAAAAGTCCGCAAAGGCATTCCAATAATGGACTGGCTCACTCATCCCTTTCCCTTTCTAAAGAAGAAATGTTGTCATAAGCATTAATAAACCTCCACAATTCCCAGAAATAGGCACAGGGCAACCAAATCTCATCCACCCCTGTTTATTCATTCTCCCTTGAGGAGATGTTCTTTGGAAACACTAGCTTCACACATCACCTCTGAGACTGCACCATCCAGTTTTATTCTCTGACACTCAGACTCCCAGGGCAATCCCAGTACCTGCTCCTTATCTCATCTTGCTGGTATAGCAAATATCCAGCAAATAACAGAGTCTCTGCCTTAATGACACTGGGTTATTGCAGCCAACAGCATTCCTTCCTGGCTAAGCTCTAAGAATGCGTTTCTGTAGGCAGACACCTTGTGCATCTCTCTCTCCGCATCAGCCTATCTCTCCCTGTCCAAGTTAAAATCTAAGGCTTTCTTTCTCACATCTCTTTGTATATAGATGTCAGTTTGCCAGCTCAAGGATGAAGACATAGTTTCACAGAATCACAGAATGGTTAAGGTTGGAAGAGCCCTCTAGAGATCATCTAGTCCAACCCTCCTGCTCAATCAGGGACACCTAGAGCACGTGGCACAGGGTAGCCTCCAGGTGGGTTTTGAAGATCTCCAGAGAAGGAGACTCACAACTTCTGTGGGCAGCCTGTTCCAGGGCTCTGTCACCCTCACAGGAAAGAAGTTCTTCCTCACCTGGAGGTGTAACCTCCTGCGTTTCATCTTGTACCCATTACCCCTTGTCCTATCACCAGGCACCACTTCCTGATCACTGTGCTCAGCTTAGTCACTCAGACCTGTGAAGTCTTCAGCTCAGAGTCCTCTGTCACAGTCAAACTCCAAGTCCAGCTGAGATACCTGCTGCATCCCATTCATCCAAGCAACATATCCAGACTGGCTTCTCCCATCTTCATCACTGCAAAATTCTTTCCTGTGCTTGTGGCAAGTGCAGTCACGTTTTAAACCAATTCAGAACTCTGCTGCCAAGATCATTTTCTTGAGGTGTAGCTTTGACCATGACATTCTCTTTCTATATTCCCTTGTCTGTTCCATGGTCTGTTTTTACATGAAACATAGGCGCCTTTTCCTGCTTTCCATGAACCAGCAGAGGTCCTATCCTTGTGTGTCACTTCTCAGTCAATAGTAAGATAGTAGCTTGCACCTCTGACCAATTTATGATGCAAGAAGCTTCCTTCTCCAGTTTTTCAGATATCCTACCATTAATCAATTGCCTGATAATATTCTTAGAGGGTTTTCAATGCACAAATTTCTCCTTAAATCTCTTCTTTGTTTGATATCTACAAAAACTGATTAGTTTACTGCAGCGCTAGCCCTGAGGACCTCTTGTCAGTTTGATCTAACCTTTCCTTACTTTTCTTTTGCCCATCTCCCTATTTGTGTATTACCACTTCTCTGCCTTTCTCATTTAGATATTCTCTTCCTGTACTGTTTCCATTGACTCTGTTCAGCTCCTGAGATGTACCAATTCTCTATTCAAGTGAGTGCTAGCCTCCATTCCAGCAATGGAGTAGGCTCCAAAATAAGGCTATTGCTATACCTAAATTGTTCTAGTTTTTTATCAGTTGAAACAATAACAAAATACTGTTTTTGATGTCAAATTTGGCTTGGATCACACATGAAATTAATTTGGTGTGCAGTAGCTAATTTTAAGGATTCTAATTTTGAAAATTAATTGTCTTAAACTGGGTCAGCACTCACAATGAGTGTGCCTCCTAGACTGGCAACTGAGAAAAGTGTCAACATTTAAACTTCCATAATGTCTAATGTTCGGTGCCTATCTCTTGCCTTGTGCTGGTCTCTTCATTGCTTGAAGGCCAAAATTCATCTTCGAGAAAAATAATTTAAGAAAATAATCAGACATGTATAGAAAAGTACATAAAAGCATCCTTGACACATACAAAAAAAAACTTAAATCACAACACTTATAACGTATTTTCTTTTCTTTCTCCTCCCCTTCTTTTTCTAAGGCATAAAAAGAATAAAAAAAATAAAACAAACAACAAAAAAAGAAATCTGGCATGGTTATCATTCATGTTGATGTCAACAGCCCTACAAAGACAGGTAACAGGAAAATACCACTCCAGGGATCCTATTCATGGCGCACAGCAGGGCCCTGTCTGTAATTACTGTGGCCTAGTTATTTCTCAGGGAAAAAAGTCCAGCACCAGATCCTTTTTTTTTTCTTAATAGGTGAAGTTGAACCTAAAGCACTGTAATTTTAATCAAATCTTTCCCATCTGCGTGTAGTGTCTCTGAGAAGTTGAAGATTTAAGTGTATGTTGTAGGGTTTGCTGAATAGTCCCAGCGGGGGGAGAAAGGGCAGAGAGATGGTAATTATGTTACACTTAAAGGTATTTTTGTTGCCAAGGGAGGGTTTTTTTTTTTCTTCTTCTTCTTCTCTCTCTGTCTCTTTTCCCTCTTTACCTAGTGAGGGTTAAGATTATGTCATGAACAGAAAGGAAATACTGCAGTGCAAAAGAGGGCAAAGTCAAAGTAAGAGGGGGCAATGATGAAGTGGTCATTTGCAATATATTAATTGTTTTAAAAATAAAAGATGTATGAGCAAGTAATTTGTGAGAGTATTTCCTGCATTGCTACTTTCCTCAAAACAAGGTTTGATACACAGGAACACCTACTGACAGTTTCTTCTAAATATGTTTCCTTTAATATCTTTGATTTCCAATTTCTTACTTCTGTCCGTGAGGACAATATGTAGTTTGTATTAGAAGTCCATTGTGTGTGCCACTTAAATTAAATTACAAAATTTTATGACAGGGCAAAATTTAAACAGAAAGATAAGGCCTCTGTATCAACTCTTTCAGTTTAGCAAATGTTTAGCAAAATGTATTATGGACTTGTATTCTGAAGTATAGACAAGCTCTATTAAAATGCCAGGTTGTTTCTTCAAGTTATGCTTCTCTGTTTTGATCTATTGGCCACCTGACTTCTAGCCAATTTGGCTATTGTCTAGAATGGCAATTGTCTAGAATTGTCTGGAAAACGGCAGTTTGAGAAAGGTGATGCTCAATGTTCAACTTTTCCTTACAACTAAACTACTTCTTCCCATTAGTCTGTCTCTGGGCAGTCTGTCAAATGCAACTCCGATGCTGCAACCTGTGAACAAGAAGCTGTTTTCATGTAGGGAATACTATTTAGTGACTATTTCAAAAAATTATTCTAGATAACAAAAACTGCACCTATGGCAGACACCTCAGCATTCACTCCCAAGGGAAATACTATAAGATTCTTTATTTACTCAAAGTGGACAGTAAATAAATCCTTAAGTTATTGGCTCATCAACTCCAGTATCACAGATCCACACATAAGGTTTTATGTCCTACCTCTGAGAGAGTACAATGTGAAGTGCACAGAATCACAGAGTGGTTGAGGTTGGAAGGGACCTCTAGAGATCATCTAGTCCAAACACCCTGGTTCCAGCAGGAACACCTAGAGCACGGGGCACAGGGCGGCATCCAGGCAGGTTTTGAAGATCTCCAGAGAAGGAGACTCCACAACAGGCTGCGGGCAACCTGTTCTAGGGCTCTGTCCCCCTCACAGGAAAGAAGTTCTTCCTCACCTGGAGGTGGAACTTTCTGTGTTTCAACTTGCAGCCATTACACCTTGTCCTGTCACTGGCCATCACAGAGAAGAGTTTGGTCCCATCCTCCCTACATTCACCCCTAAGCTGTTGAACGTACATGTTGATCAGATCCCCTCTCAATATTCTCTTCTCTAGGCTAAACACGCTCACTTCACTTAGTCTTTCCTCATACTATAGATGCTCCAGTCCCTTAATCATCTTTGTGGCCCTGTGCTGGACCCTCTCCAGAAGCTCCAAGTCCCTCTTGTACTGGGGAGCCCAGACCTGCACCCAATACTCCAGGTGCGGCCTCACCAGAGCTGAGCAGAGGGGCAGGATCCCCTCCCTCGACCTGTTGGCAATGCTCCTCCTCATGCAGCCAGGATCCCATCAGCCTTCTTGGCCACAAGGGCACATTGCTGACTCATGGTTAACCTGTTGTCAACCAGACTCCCAAATCCCTCTCCATGGAACTGCTTTCCAGCAGGTCAACCCCCAATCTGTACTGGTGTCTGGGGTTATTCCTGCCCAGGTGCAGGACCCGGCACTTGTCCTTGTTGAACCTCATGAGGTTCCTCTCTGCCCAATTCTCCATGCTGTCCAGGTCTCTCTGAATGGCAGCACAGCCCTCGGGAGTGTCAGCCACTCCACCCAGCTTTGTATCATCTGCAAACTTGCTCAGGGTGCGCTCTGTGCCCTCATCCAAGTCATCAATGAACAAGTTGAAGAGTAACGGGTCCAGTATTGACCCTTGCAGGACACCACTGACCACAGGTCTCCAGCTAGATTTGGCCTCATTTATCACCTCCCTCTGAGCTCGGCCATCCAGCCAGTAACCAGCATACAAATGGTTACTGTAATACCAGTGTAGGCATCTGTGTCCATGGACAAAGACTTTCTTTACATATTGTCTCAGCATGTGTTGGTTAACATTAGATCAAAATTAATTCTTATGTAGAAGTAACAATACAAAGTACATAGTCGATACAGCTTAAAGCAATTGCTTTTCCCAGTCTACAGCTTGACAGGATATACAGGAAGATCATCCATTCACATCCACCTTGCTGAGCTGTTATAGAACTGTGATAAAATATCAAAGTTCAAAAGCACATTTGTGCAATCCAGTATGTGGACAGAAATAACAGCAAGAATAAAAATAATAGGACTTATTACAGAAAACAAAACAAAATAAGAAGCCATAGTAGAGGAATGTTTAAGGACTTTCTAACAAAAATCCTTCATTTTTTTCTTCTATTGAAGTTATATTAATTTAGTCTCATTATTTTGTCACAAAATCAAATATAATTTAAAAAACCTTTGTTATTATAGCAAAATAAGGGAAGAAGAAACATCAAGAAATAACTCTGCTTTTTTAGTAAAACCTTGTAAGTTATTAAGTTGAACTGTCTTCTGTACTCGCGTTTACCTAACAATACACATTACTCTGCAATCTCCCTGTTTTTCAGATATATATAGACTTGACTGTATATTTATATAAATATTTTAATTATAACATGTTTAATAACATAGCCATGATACATATGTATAAATACACACATATATGAAATTACATCTAACAAACTGTATACATAAACAGTAAGTTCTTTTTTTTTCTTATTGATAAATACTTCTAAAATACTTATCATCCAAAATAATATGAGATAAGAAAAATATACAAAAAGGCAACATTAAAGTCATCAATATCTTAATGAAGGAATGCAAAAGTTACCAGCTTAAAGTAGCAGCTATTCAATGTTAATATCTGCTCATTTTATGCTATCCATTAATAATAATAATAATAGTAAGCTACATATCTAATAAAAAATGGAATGAAGAATACTTACCATCTATGGCTGAGAGAGTTTTTTAGAACCTTATCACTTGCATTTCCTGAACTTAATTTTAATTTAATTATTTAGTATAATACCAACACTGTGTTTTTCATTTTCTAATCTTTAGTTAAAATATATGGAATTGGGAAATAAAAATTGAGTGAGTGTCTTTTTGAAAGCACAGAAATATTTCTGCAGTGATATGGCTGTAAATGTCTATAAAACTACACAGGGTACAGTACTATTCCGGAAATATTCTACCATTTGATATTAACCACCTAATTAGACTAATTATATATATGTGGACTGTGAGGACAATATTGTTTAGTTTTCAGCAACATAGAAAAACATTAACTAAAGTTCTGTAGAAACCACAGTTCATTTCATAGTATTTGTAGAGCAGTATTTACAATAAAATAGTCTCTGGTGATTAAAGTCAAAGGCAAACTCAAATTCTGCTGTGTAAAGTGAGTCCTGGCAGTAGACTGAAGTTCCACATGCAAAGAAAAACTCAAAATTCTTTCCTAAACAGGCAAAAAAAGGTGACAAAGGTATTCAAGGGATCATCTCCCCTATGACCATTAACAGCAAACAGAGAGCATAAAAACATAATTTCTTGGTTCTAGTGGACTAGCAAGTTGTCAGGGTCTGCAAAATGTTGGATTGCAACCTAATAATTGTGTGTTTAAGTAAATACTGCTTGGGGATGTAATCTCTAAAAGTCACCACCTTAACAGAAATAAAACTGTGAAGTTGAATAGTGAGCAGGAGAGCACTGGGGAATGAACAAGATTAGGACACAGCAAACAAGATACGCAAATTACAAGCTCTGCATCAGGGCAGTCAGGAAGAATACTGATGTGCGACAGGGTAAAAAGAAAGAGGACAAAATGTTGTCTCCTTGTACATTGCAAAGGGCTAGGGTGAGGGTCAGGGCTAGATGCTAGGGCCATATTTGCCATTTAGGCAGCACTAAGTCGGGTGACATCAGTCTTAGGGCTAGGGTTAAGGTTAGGGTTAGGAGAGAGACAAAGCCTAGAGCCCATGAGGAGTGGGGCTAGACAGGGTCAAACTGAAACATAGGAAGTTTCATCTGCATATGAAAATAATTTCTTTACTATTAGGGTGACATAGTGCTTGGGAATCGGCTTTCCCAAGAGTTGTGGAATCTTCTTGTTTGGAGAGCTTCAAACCCTACCTGGATGCAGCCCTGTGCATCATGCTCTAGATGTCCTCACTTGGGCAAAGGATTGGGCTTGATGATCTCTAGAGGTCCCTTCCAGGCAATACCATTCTGTGATTCTGTGATTCTTGTGAAGCAGAAAAAGACACAGAAAAAACAAATATATATATGGTTTTATTAGTTATAAATAGATTTGGTCCCAATAGTTTTGAGATCCAGTTTTGGTCTCAGATTTTGCTTTCACCTACCTTTCTGGAGGTCCTTTGCAATATGCAGAGTTTTTTTGCTAGATTCTTTGTCATAATGATAAAGTCAAGGATTTTGATAGAAAGCAAAATTGGAATAAACATGTTGAAAGATTCTTTTTTTTCTCAGGTTGATTTTGTTTTCTGTTTATATTTCTTGAAATTTCCCTGTAGCCTAAGCTGTAAAAGTTTAAGAGCCAGAGGAAAAAAATAATCAATATTGACTGGCTGCAATTATGGTTGATAGCAAACACAGATTTTCTAGAATTGTCTTGTCCATGTTAAGTCCCTCCCTATCTACCACCTCACAAATGGTACTGGGGAATATTTAATTATATATTGAAATAGGCAAAAGGTAGCCTTTAATTCGACAAGTTTAAGCTTGATTTTATTTTCCCACAGACCTTCATAATCTAAACAGTACTGTTGAATCAAGTTACAATTAATGCAGTCGTAAGCTAATGCCTAATGCCTACTTCCATGTTCTGTATGCTGCTTTTCTTGCATGCCCTGGACACGGAGTAGTGTTTGAGAGAACAGAACTTCTAGAATTGCTTAGGATTGCAGAAGATTGCAGAAAGACTTGAAGTAAATTATGGGATAGAAGCAAATATGCATCAAATACAATATTCACTTCCTAAGTTGTATTTCCTGCTCTGTGAGTACCAGGAATTACATCTGCCACCCTCTGAGTTTTTTGCCAGCAAACAACACCATTTACAAACACATTCTGTATAGAGAAGAATTACATTGCAAAGATAGCTGATCTCTGTTATGACATGTATCTTCATGGCTACCGAAGGGAGAGATAACTCATCACTGAAATAGCCCTAAGTGATATATTTGTCCTTCTTCATAAGAAGTGTCATAATAGATACTGGCCTTCATGTACCACCTATTTACAAAACCATTGTTCTTCAGAAAAGAAAGTTATTTATAAAGTCTAGGAAAATTAAAGCCCATAAACCTAAGTGGAAAGTAATTTTTCAATCCTGAACAACTTAAGGAAATCTGAGTTATATTATTATGTGACATATCTAAACGCACCGTTCTAAACACTGCCATGTGACAGTATATTATTACACTCAGAGGGAAATACATATACTATACAGAATATACACCAAAATGGTGAGCAAAATGTCTTTGAAGAAGCTATATTGAGCAAAATGTCTTTGAAGAAGCTATTAGACAACACTCTTAATGGGCAAGGAAGAACATGCAGTTTATAGAGATGATGCCGTGTGAGCTCCAGTAAAGTTTTAGAAGATTGTGATCTGTCACACATACTACAGATCAACTATTTTCAAAATGGCCAGACAAGACCCAATTTTGGTCTGTTTTCTCAAGGAAAAAGAAAAAAAAAAGAGAGATACACTTTTTACACATCAATCCATCCCTCTTCATATTTTTAAAACTACTGACCAACTGGAACTACACTTGAAAGAACAAAACTTTTAATAGTTATTAAACTCCTACAAGCTTTGTGAAAATCAGTGGCTGGCAAGAGAAGCCTCCCATGACTTCCCATCAAGGAGCAGCAGAGGTTGGCTGCTACACGCTCTCTTTCTGGCAGTGGATAGCCGGTCCCTCAGTACGTGCACACCATGAGTTTGCTGCACAGTTTAGCCAAACTCTGAGCTCAGGTTTGCACAGGAGAAACCTGGAGCCAAGCAAAGGTTTGCCATAAGCATCTGCAGGAAACCAGGCTGTGTAGGTTCCACTGCTCACAGAACAACTTGATTTTTTAAACAAAACTTCTTCTGTGTCTTTTCAACTGTAGAGTCAGGGCTACGCTACAATTTGCCTTTACCTTGGGCAAACTTTTTTAAGAACTTTAATTCTTGGTTTTTAAGGCCAGAAGGAAATTTCTAAAAAACATGAACTCCCAGTCTGACCTGCATAACCTCCTCCATAGAATCTTGTAGCTTCTGCAGGATTTTTCTCCTTTTCTATGTAAGTATGTTGAATTTAATAAGTGTAAGGAGTAGAAAGATTTATAGGTGAAGGATTATTCTCAACTCCTAGCTAAGGCCCCTAACTATCAAACTGCTCAGAAACTTGAATAATGATACTAACCTCAGTAATAGTAGGTGTCAAATTAAGTAGGCATTTATGTTTTTCACTGGACCCGGATAAACCTGTTACAAATTTCCATAGGATTAGGCAAACAAACTCAGCTCTGTTCTACATATAAAGCTTCATCCTCTCTCTACACACATCCTCTCACAACTTCGGTCCTTTTGGTCACTAATCATGACATAACATGACATAACTAAACCAAATACTGAGTTTTTGAAACTTCCAGAAAAGTTATTGCTATACTAGGAACTGACTTTAAGGTCATAAAACATTGTGTAAAGTAGCAGATCAATGCATGTCTTAAGAATACCCTTTGTTATGTTGCCGTGTCTGATTTCTATTGTTTTAATAACAACAAAATATACAAGTTGTATTTAATTTACACTCTGAGATATTGCTTTTATCATTAATATTTATATAAACAAATAGCCACTTTTGAATACATGCATATAAGTAGATCATATTTTTCTAGCAAAATCCAATGCTAAAATGTATAAAATATAAAAGTAATTTGCAGCAAGTTGTGGATACTTCACTTTAGGTAAGAGGAAAAAATTAAGTTTTAGCCACCTACCTGATGAAAGTAACTCTTCTTCCTTCCTCCTTTGCAAAATATGACTCAAGTCATTACACATCTTTTGTTAACAACATACTATATTGAACCACTGTGTATGGAGATATGAAAATGCCTGGATTACGAGGCACTCAAAAATATATCAGTGATATTACAGTATGTCAGTATGACTCTTAGTCTGTGGCTAATTAAGGGATGGGAAATAATGTATATGAAAAGATATGTCTTCTTTACTTTGAATGAAATAAAAATTTCAAATCAAAAGCATCTGTCTTTTTTCGTTTATATGTCAAAATGTAATTGGCTATGGTTGGGGTTTGTTGCCTTTATTACTTTTAATAGCTGTACAGCCACTGATTGCCCAAGCTGATGGTTAATTTAATTTCTGTCAATACAATATTGGGGCTGTCTGCATATTCAGGCCATGATTAACTGCAGCAGAGTCCATAACAGTAGTGTTATTATTACTGCATTTAACTACCTCTCGGGAGAAGACAAATTAAATTATGTTGAAAATGCTGTTGATTATCATTACGGACTTATTTGTAGAGCACAATTACTGATCTGTTGTAAAATAAATCAAATTTTTTATCATCTTGGTATAAATTAAATGTAATGTAGGCGAATGGAGAGTGGTTACTGAAAGAGTTCAGGCAGCTTTGTATAAGTCAACCACGCACTGAATTAAAATAATAATCACAGATGAACATGATATTATATTTTAATAACAAGCTACTTCATGACCAAGTGCGCCTCATAGATTATGGGACTTCAACAATAAATAAAAAAAAGCCCTTAACATATTTTATATGTTGTAGACTTAAACAAGAGGTGAGGCCTTCATATAAATTATCTAATATTATTTCTTCTACTCAAATTGGAATCATGGTTCAAGTAACTAATTTAAAGCACCACTTTAGAAATAAAATTACACTAATAGCTTACATATGACATTCTTTTAGCTCTCCTCCCACTATGATATATTTCTTTATGCCATACTGTACTAATACCTTACGGACTGTGGAGCTGTACAGATATCTTCAGAGCAAACCAAGTACGTGCAACACCCTTGCTGAATGCTCACTTCTAAACGTCCCTTAACAGAATTATCTCCGAAAGGGCTAGGTGGTGATTTATTGAGTGGTGAAGAAAAATGGGACAGTGTATAATTGGGCATTCTTCCACCCTTTTCACAGACAAGAGATCCAGCTTCAGTCAGGTTTCTTCGGGACATCAACAAGGCTGGGAAAGCAAGAAGTAACACAGGAAAGACACAAGTAGAAAGAAGATGCCCCCACTTTCTTCCCACCCCAGTGGGAAGAAAGAGTTCAGCCTGCAACTCTCTAACAGGACTAGTTCTGCAGCTGGTTTGCACATCGTATTTCTATAAACTTCAACAATATTGTGATAATCAACACCAGCTAAGAATCCGCTTACTGTGATATGTGCCACCATAATGTCCTTAAAATTACACTTGCCCAGTTCAACACTTCCTCACCAAAATTTGATGCAAAATAGTCCTTACTATCTACAATGCATTCCAGCATTCCTTGAGGAGGAAAAATTCCTTTGGATATCCATGGACATTTTGTCTACAAAAAGGCCACATAAAAAAGATAAACCAACCAGTACATCTCAGTAGGCAGCCTTAACTTCTAATCATAGGCTTCTATTTGTGATTTTGCCAAACATTAACACTTTGGTATACGATCAGCCACCCTTTCTCAGTTACCTCCTCTTTACCTTCCCTACATTTTCAGCAGGGGTTGCCCAGCCATTCCCCTGAACAGACCGGCAGTTCCCTAAGAGTGCTTGAGCAGCACAGCTCGGTGCATGCCAGGGCCCCGAGCTGCCGTTCGCCGCACGCTGGGCTCTGGGTGCGTCAGGTGTGCCCGAGCCCCACAGCACTCCCGATGTGCTCCAAGCCCCCCAGAAACTCACACGCACTCCCAGAGCGAGTCCAGAGCACACAAGCAAATCACTTCTGTAGAGTACCCTTTGGCCTAGCAAAAAATAGGATGGGCAGTGAGCCACAAGTTCCAGCCTCAGCTCTTCATCTGACGTTAATAATTCTGTGCTCTACATAACCCTTATTATGCAGTAAGGCCTCATTAAGAAAGAGACAAGTATCATTTGCCATATTTTGCAGATGGATTAACTCAGGAGCTGTCATTTGTGGTGCAGCAGGAATCATATCCCAGGTTTTTTACGGAGCAGACCCAAGTTGCACATGCTCAGCCAAGCTGCATTTCAAATCTATGTGTTTGGCTGCTTTATCCGCAGTTACCAAACCACATTTCCACACAAAGCCAGAAGCAGTACCAAGAAATGATAAGTCCGTGATGAACGCTAGCACGATTTTGCATGACAGCAATTTTCTTTCTTTGTTTCTCCTCATTTAAAAGCATGATAAATATCATGCAGAATTCTGCCTTTCCATAAAATAGCATAACACCTAATTTGGAGAAATGTCTTGATTAGACAAGCAAGATTGCGGGATTCAAAAAGTGAAACTGTTTAGACTGCTTTCTGCTTCCATGTGCAAAACATAAAACAGTGAATAAATTTCTTGATTTTCATGCCATTAGTTTGAAATCTAGGAAAGTTAAATTTTGTTCTTTGCTTTCAAAGTCACTTCTTCACTTTCTTATGGTCATGATCACAATTCTTCTTTCTATTATTTATATCAAAAATACACCATTACATTTCTATTTTTTTTCTGCTTGCTTTACTGGCCTGAAAACCTCACTTTTAGGACAAGTTTAAATGAGAATGTGTGTTGTACAGTCTGTTCATTTAAACCTTGCAAAATCAGTGCTAAAGCCATCTATGGAACTGCATAGAAGAAAACCTTTTTTTTTTTTATTTGTTAACTACTAGCTTTTTAACCATTAACTACAATACATTCAATTATACTCGCCACTTTACATTAAAATAAGTAGGAATGGTCCCTTGTAAGGCAAGGGTTAGCAAGACCAAATGGAAGGGCAGGATTTTAGCTGTGCTTTAAAGAAGATATATCATTGAGGGATATAAAAAAAATATGCAGATATAATCTATACTTTAAATACTCTCAGAATCGATTACAAATCAGAGTGATAGACTTTGAATGAAAGGAAGTAGTTAGCAAGTTTTCCATAATATGTGCAGAAAACACTTTTGTTCAGTTTATATTCACTGCCAAATGGTTTTCTGTTTTCTGTGTAGTAGGATTCACTGCTGACTTTCTTAGTGTTATTGAATTATAAATAAGGACTTGTAGAAAATTAGCCCCCAAAAGCCTTAACAGGTCACAAGGATAGAAACATCATGTACATGACACAGTCGTGGGTTTCATACGTACACATACATGTGGAAAATCAAAGTTAATCAACAGCAGCATTTATAGTAGCATCCTAAAATGGTGCCTTTGTGATACAATGAGGACAAGATGAAGTCACACTGAAGGGAAGGGCTTAAAAAAAAAAACAATAAAAATTTCAGTGCATTTCAGTATGTTCCCACTCTTTAAACGTCTTGGTGCCATTCGCTGCCAGTACACTGAATTAAAACAAAATTGACCAAAATCTGCTCATATGAGAGAAGTAGAAAATTGTATGCAATCAAAAGAAAAAAACAATAGAGCTACTTTTTTTTTCTTCTTTTAAAGAAGTAACTGATGTGAGCTTTGCAGACATAGAAATATAAAAGAATACATAACTATTAATAATCCCCTTGATTATATACTATAAATAGCAATAAAAAGAATAACAGCCTTCAATAAATGGTACCAAAATGTTCTGTTAGCAGTGAATGGTTCTGCTGAAACAACTTTACAGCCTGTTGAAGACAGGTGAAATGCACTCCATGATAGGGAGCTCTCAAAGTATCCCAGTGCAGTAGTGGAGGGCGCTGAGCTTATTTGATGTGACACACTCCATTCATCTTCATGAAAGTTTCAAACTCGTGAGATACAAACCGATGTCTATTGTCATTTACCAGCAGTTAGCAGCTCCGGCAAACCGCAAGGCATGAACCCTTCACGCGGCTCCCTCCAAGCGCGGAGCAGGATGGTGGCTTTGGCGGTGCTGATGGATGATGTCCTTACGGCCAGGGGAAGGAGACTCGCGTCAGCACTGACACCGCGGGATCTATCAGCTGTCTGCAGGGCCAGGCGGATCACAGAACAGCAGCACGGCACAAACAGGCGACAGGGCTGAGACTTCACTCACTGCGCGGGAACAAAGCCGGGCCGGTTTGATGGCTGCTCACAGGACACCAGCTGTGAAGTTCAGAGATGAGCCGTCCTTCTGCCCTCTCCCTTTGAAACATATATGCTACGATGTGTAGACATCTCCCAGCACACACGTGGCAGAAAAAAAAGAAAGAAAAAAAAAAAAAATAACGCTGACACTGGAAGAATGGCAGCCAACACCTTGCTCTATACCTCCACATAAAACATACCTACCCGTACGTCCTCAGCCTCTTACAAAAGGAATATCTGAGGATGAGGCTCAGACTCAGTTTGGGCAGGAGAGGCAATAACACGAGCAACAAAAAAGCTACTTCAGTAACCAGCCAAATTATTAACTTCATTAACTATTGAAGCTACTTCTCTGCTTTTGTCAAAAGAAAACCCACCTAGGAATCCTCCCAGAGTCTGTAGACCCCCAGGACACAGTTTCAGTATGATCTTTAAAAATTTTTAGCAAAAAAACAGCACCTTTACCTATTTGCACCAGCCTTTTCTGGACCTCCGAACACTCAGATACAGCTTTCTTAATTATAGCCTAATAGCGTTTTTAATCATTCCAAGTTATAATGAATAGCATCAGGGAAAAGAAGCAGATGATAATGTAATATGTGGCACACTGGCAGAACTCAAAGCAACTGTTAAGGAAGGGTATAATTATCCATGCTTTACAGACCTGCAAAATGAGGTGTAGGGGGTACGTCTTTCCCCAGGCACAGAGAAAGTTAGTGGCAGAGAAAGCAGGACTCTGGTCATGTAAAACTCTCTTTTGAAGTGAGCAAGTAAGTAAGCGAGATTTTATCACAAAAATATACTGTAAGAATGACTTGGAATAAACCTCAATTCAGACCAGTATTTTAAACACAATTACACTCTGCTTAACATGGAAGGATGAGGTGACTGTATTGCTTTATTGGCTCTAATTAGAAATATATGTTTCCTTTATCAGAGTTTTTCCTATAGGAGATTGGGTTGCACAAGAAAATTTGATCTCAACTCAACACACAGTACTGGGAGTAGTTACTCTTCCATAAATTAATGTCAGCTCTTTAAGAGAAGGCAAAAACTGACCATAGAAATGAATAAATTAAAATGTTTGGGATATTATTGACCTAGTATGTAGCTTTCAGATTCCTACTTTTTTAATTCTTCCTGAAATGTATTTTCAGCTGCACGATAGATCATTTTTTTATCTCTCCTCATATAGTTGCAAGGTAGATGCTGTGATGAGGATACTGTTTTCCCAGGACACTCTCACCAGAGCTGTTCAGCATCTCCATTTGTCATGTTGCGAACAAGACTGTTGTCATTCTCGACGGGACCCAATACCTGCAGTTAATCTGGTCACTGTTATACAGCAGGTAAATTAATCATGCCTGTAAAACTTCGTATTCAAATAGTATTCCATGATACTCTGGAGACTAAATACCACTTATTCAGTGAAAATATATCTATATCTGGTTTATCTTATAAAACAACCAGGTAATATTTATGCTATATTTTGTGTACCATGCTGCTAATTAAGCACTGTCTATCTGTAAAATATGTGAAGCCTAACCTTGCAATTCAGACAATGTTGTTACTATTTTCTAGGGTGTGCTCTCTAAACCTCTTTGAATACTTGTGCCAGGTTAATTTAGCTGTTTGTCAGCAATTGGAACTGATGTATCACTTATGTTACCAGCATGAATGTTAAGGAAAGATTGCATTCAGATAGATGAAATAAATGTATTTTGTACTTTTTTTTATTCCAGAAATCAAAGTGTTTATGAGAAATCTAGTTTGCTAGATCTGACCATTTACTGAGTTCCAAAAACATCCTGTGCTGCAGGCTTGTGTATATGTAACTACCAAAGTATTTGCACAGATTAGGTTTTTCTTTTTTTTTTTTTTTTGAGGAGTACTTTATCAATCCCATGCTTCGGAATATGTAGTGACATTACACTTATTCAATATTTATGATTTCCAAAGATATTAAAACACGAACACCTTGTACCTAGCAAATGAAAAGCAAGGAAAACGTCTACCAGAGAAACAGGCAGAAGCAAAGTTAGAGCCTGATTCAAGAATATGCCGACTGCTTCTAATGTTAACCAGCACATTAGAGTGATAACAGCTAGGCCACCTAGAAAGCCTTTCCCCGGAAGATACCACAGAAGATTTCCCCAAAGTTCTTTATCAAACCAAATGCAGGTATCCTGACCTTATATTGCTGATGAAGTACCTGAGTCCCCAAAGTAACTGACACGGTAGCAACCTGCCAGCAGACAACATGGTCGGCAAAGACAGCAGACATCTTCAGATTCACTGTTAAAACAGCTCTGCACACCTTGTTTCAATTAAGTGGCTCTGATTTTTATTTTACTGAAGCAGAAAACAAATGCAAAGTACAACAAAATTGTCAAAAATTAAAAGAAAAACGTAGTTATGGAATAGCCGTTTCTAGTGTAAGTCTGTCAAACTAAGCACTTTACATATTCCCTGTATAGTATTTAAACCTGCAGATTCATTTTATTCCTTATCAAACCACAGCATTAATTGCCAAAGTACTCAGAAAGTCCAAAGGAGAAAGTGCCTAGAAGATGCAATGCACATAATCTGTTATTATTAGCTGGGATCCTGATTTTGCAGGTGGCTTGTTAAAGAAACAAACAAACAAATAACGACAACAAGAAAAGTTATGCTCAGGATCTACAGTTTGTTTCAATGTTCTATGGTCATCTGGGCTCTATATGAAATAGAAATGCAGATCAGGCACTCTGCTTGCAGTCATTGTGTCTCAAATAACCTGTATTGCCTCTTTTCATCTTTTTAAAGGCATAATTAGACAAGATTAGTCTAGTACCTTACCTGAAACTTGTGCCAGTACTGGCTGAAAGCTTTACCAGTCTGCAACATGGTTTTAGCTGATTCACATTACGCTGATTTCATAAGCATGACTGAAATTTCCTTCAGAAGCTCCCTATCCACTATTATACTGTAAGTATACTGATTACACATACTAAAAGAGAGTAAAAAATAGAGAAAAAAAATTTGCTAGCACTTACTTGATACTTTGTCAATGTCTTAGCACAAAAAATCATCTAACTCATAAGAAGTTAAAGCTGTAGAGGACTGTATTAAAGTGTAGTTTATGAGATCTATATGTCCGTTTATTCTTTTTTAACTGATACGTACACATTTTGAATTTAAGTGAATATCTCTAGTTTATATGGTAACATATCAAATGTATAATCTTAGTCCTTTAAAGAATATTCTGGCAGTAATATGTATTCTATATACCAAAAAGAGGCTTAATTCTTCTGCAGTTAAGGCGTAAGTAACAGACCTGGGAGCTGAAGGCCTATGTTGTCAGTCCAGAACATCAGGCCTTGTATCTGCTTTTCTCAAGGGAGTGTGTCACAAAATCACTGCTCAGAATATTCTCAGGCATGCTGTTTTTGTTGTTGTTGTTGTTGTTGTTGTTGTT